>VZSV01000017.1:5001842-5038816 GCA_013398735.1 Nothocercus julius
GTCCTCCTCAACCCGGGGCAGGTCTTCCTCTCTCCACGCTTCCTCTCTTGTTCCTGGGGCCTGGGACTAATAGGTTGGCTATGGAGGAAGGAGAATCTCATGGTTTTAAAAGACTAGATGATGATCATTATAAGCTCGTTGGCTCGTAAATTCATTGGTTTAATTTCTTGTAATTGCTGGGGAAGAAACTAGCCAATGATATATGTGCTGATATAATAGATTCTGAGTTTTGTCTTCCCTTGTAGTAGTGTTTGCCGAGTAAACTTGTTTGATAATCCTTGCATACTCTTTCAGCTTTAACTGCATTTGTAAAACCTTTTATTTTTCTTTTTCTCTGTGCTCACAGAAAAAGGCTTGTATATGGAAGACCCACTGTGAAGGTGGAGCTGTGTTTTCATCTCCTTGCCTCAGTTTTTTTCCATATCATCTTTACGTTGCTACACTAGGAGGATTGCTGTTGGCTATAAACCCTGTATGTACCTTTGCCTATGTGTCACAATCTCAAATTCATATTAAGCCAGAATGCATTTCTGAAGAGCACTTTCCTGATTAAGAAAATGAGACAATCGTGTGCTAACATGAGGTCTTTTTCACCATGTTATTACACACCATGTCAGTTTAATAATTCCTGTATTTCAGAATACAGAAAAAAAAAATGCTAATAAAAACAGTAGTTACTTGCAACAGATATTTGCAATTCTTCAGCTCACACAACCCTGATGACCAGTCCTTACCATCATCACCTCCCACCCACTACCCCTTTCCTCAGTAGTACCCAGTCCAGTGTTAGAACAAAGTAAGTGGGGGGGCCTACAGTAAGAAAACCCATGTTTTCTTGTTCCAAGTGAGTGTTTGTAACAATTAGGAGGTGCAGGTTCTGTTAGGAGCTTACTGGGATTATCATAGTTTGCAGATTGCAGTATTTCCTGGAGCATCTGTGATACATAACGGGCAGAATTAGTATGACTTTCACAATACCCTTTCCTTCATAGGCTGTCTTCACTTCTGAGGAGATTCTTTAGCTGGGAAAACTGAAAAGGAATCTCTCTCTCTTAAAATTGTATATTAACTTGGGAAGTGGGTTTTTTGTTCATTTGTTTGGCTTTTTTTTTTTTTTTGCCAAGGGGGAGGAGGAGAAGGGTAGAACAAGGACATGAGTATCTCAGGGAACACTCTAAACATTTTGTTGGGAGTACCACATGAGGACTAGGTTTGCTCCTGGCATGCGTTCTGGAGGGGTGAAGCCTGAGGGCTTTTGTTTGGTTGGTTGGTTTTGGGGGGGGGAAGTTGCCAAGGGCTGGGCGAAGCTGTGACAAAGGACTGCGTAGCTTCCTGGGAGTTAAACATGGGATATTCCATCCTGTCATTCACAGACTACAGGAAACAAGACTTGGAAAAGCTCCCTGGGAAAACCACTCTTCTCCTCACCTCACTGCAATGAGAAGTATGTTTATGTTGGCTGTGTGGATGGAAACTTACATTGTTTGACTCATTCTGGAGAAAAGGTAAAAGTTAGCACTTGGTGTTTTTCTATGTTCATCACAAAACCCTGAATAAGAGACTTCATTAATACTGTTTTCTGAGACTTAGTGATGAAAAAATATTTTACTATTTACACCATTCTGTGAACCAAACACAGCTGTAGGTATTCTTAGGTATTTATTTTTGTAGAGAGGTTTCTTTTTTTTTTTTTGTAGAAAAAGCTTCAAGAGCTTGCCCATACCCAAAGCAAATGTTCAAGATTTGTACCACAGCTAAAAACTTGGTTTTTTTTTCAAATTTCTCAAAAATGTTTGAAGTCATCTATGAAATGGTGGCTATTTAGAGCTAAGATCTTTAGTGGAATACTTATCCATTTCTCAAATATGCCATGCCAGAGATGTGCCAATTCATAATTCTGGCAAAACATGTGCCAGCCATCACCCTGAGTTAAATGAGACATGTTTTTGTTAGTTCCTCACAGGTGAATGAGATTTGCGTTTGTAGTTAAAGCAACTACAACTGGAACTGGTTTCTGTTTGCCTGAGCTGCAGTACACAGGGTAATGCCAAAGCCTTTTCTGAATTTAAAATGCCCTGGTCCCTGGCCAGCCCTCAGGCTGTGCAGCGGCGCCTGCACCGCAAGGGCTGGGTGAGAGGAAGGAGTCCTGCACGAGAGCAGCCTTGGCCTCGACGGCACAGAGCAGCATGCTGACAGGCTCATGAGTCTGTCAGCCCAAAGGCCACTACCCTCGTTGTTCTGTTAGCCCTAGAATATTTCTTTTTCCAAGGAGAACCACACAAGAAGGTAGCAACTCTTGCACAACAAATTTATGAGTCTTTTTATGCAAACTATAAACAAGAAGCATAAAGCTTAATTTGTAATGCGCCAGGTGTTCCTAGTGAAATCCAGGATGTTCTTGAAACATGGTGCTGTCCGGTCAGCCACTTGTCTGTTAAAAAAATTACAGCTGCTGTTAGACCGATGATGTCTGCACTAATGGATGGTTATGTTCTTTCCGTAGGTTTGGCAGTTTTCCACTAACGGGCCAGTGTTTTCATCTCCATGCATCTCAAGTTTAACTAAGCAAGAAGTATTTTTTGGCTCTCATGACTGCTTTATCTACTGCTGTAATATGGAGGGTAATTTACTGTGGAAATTTGAAGCCACTTCAAGTGTGTACGGAACACCATTTGTTTTCCAAAGCGATGACTTAAAGAACAAAATTCTTTTGGCAGCAGTATCTACAGATGGCAAAGTGTGGATCCTGAATGCTAAGAGCGGAACAGCAGAAGGAGTAGATAAGCTCCCAGGAGAGATTTTCTCTTCCCCTGTAGTATGGGGAACAAAGCTTGTTGTTGGCTGTAGAAATGATTATGTTTATTGCCTAGATTTGTATACAACAGGAAAAGAGGAACAGCTAAAATGTTAGGCTGCTTCCTTTTTATTGTTTACATTTGCAAATTAAGAACTCACAGGTTCTCTCTACCTCTGCCTCTCTGTCAGTGATGGCTGCTCTTTGCTTTTCTCAGGTAGCATTTTTGTACCAAGTAGGTACAAAAAAAAGTCCAGTATTTTTTCCAGTAGGAAAAGTCATGTTTACTGACTTGGTGTACTAACTGAAGGAATATGACTACTCAGCAGCCCTCCCAGGAGTTTCACTGCTCCTCTCTCACGTGTAAGCTCAGATTCACAAAAGTCCTGGTGTTTCAGGTGCCTTGGAATTTAAGATTTTGCTTAGGCTTGTGTAGCAGGAAAACAGAAGCAGTCCAGCTGACTTCCAAAACTTGGAGAACGGCGAGAGGCTGTGGGAAGATGCCATGCTCCGCGGTTTGGAAGAGGGAGGAATTCACTCCATTCCACGACGCCAGCCTCGCCTGCACCTGAGGTGCCTGTGCTCCAGTGCCCGGCTCTGCGCTGCCGTCTGCTCGGCGGGCCCCTCCGAGCGCGGACTGCTGCTCTGTAGCAAGGTAACCAAGTCTCTTGTTGAATCCAACTTTTAAGTTGACTTCTGAGGCCACAGCCTGTGCCTGCACATGCTTTGGGGTGATGGTTATCGTTTGTGTACAGTTTGCATAAACAAAGAGATTCATCTTTCAGCTCTTTGTGGCTCCCAGTCACCCAAGCATACACCTGCAGTGAGGTGAAGACAGTAGGAGCTACTTCTGGTATTTTCAGGTGGAGAGATACTTATATATGAATATCTACTAGATTTCAAAGACAGTTACAGAACGAGTCCCAGAGAGAAGTGTATAGTGCTCAAATCAAACCTCGTTCAAGTCATTTGTGAAGAAATTCAAATTAATGAATTCTAGAAGGTCTTTACAGAGAACTTCACTAAAGCATTGTGTAAGCTGCTTTTTGCTTTTTACCACCTTAGTAAGAATGATGGCAATTCTTATTAATGATAAAGCAAGAGTGCACTTAACTCTAAGCATCATCCTGATCTCAAAAGTCTTTAAAAATCTGCAGTAGAAATGGTTTTATCCCCGCTTTGATGGGCCATCTGCTTTGAGTTTTAAAATCCTGAATAAATAGTAAATGGACTATGTTGATCCATCATGTCTTGTTATGCACTTTTACTGTTAGTGGAAAGGCACTGTCAAGATGTTCGTGAAAATAAAGTTCTATTTATAAAGTAAAACTGTACTGCTAACAAAAGGAGACACTGAATACATACCTCATTAATTAGGTAATTTTTGACTGGGTTATAATTTAATAAGAATTAAAATGACAGTATAATAAACAATTGCACTTTAAAACATTTTAAAAATTAAAAAAGTACGCAACAAATACCCCACAATTTTACATCTTATAGTTTTTATACATTACTATATGAACACAGAGGTTAATCATATATAACCTTGTCAGAAGAAATGGTATTTTGTGTGTATAAGTTACAAAAAGTTGAGACAATATACTACATAGTGGTTTGTTCAGTTCTTAGAACATTTTTGCTCTTTTAAAGTCAGTAGTAATGATTTTTTACAGATTTCCACCACTTGTATCAGACATGGTTGCAAAGCTAAAGCAAAGTAACACTTCATTGGTATTTAGTGCAAATTTGCATTAATTGAACGTGAAATGTCACTGCTGAACACATACACCCTAGAAATGCTTCCACCACGCACTGTACGTAATACAGTTTCCACTGTCACACTAGATACCCTGACGCTTGAAGAAACTCTGCTTTGAAGCTTTAGATTAAGACCATTCTTCATGAAAGCTCTATTCTATGTGATATAAGTGTATCGTATCAGAAAATCGTTTCATAAGGTCATGCACAATAGCACCTAATTATGCTATGCTGTTCAGAATACCAGTGCCTCTCATTAGTTTCCTTAACCCTGACTTACTTCACCTTCTCCATATTTCTGCCTGGTGCCTCTTCTCCCCTCCCCTCGCCCCCCCCCAAAAAAAATAATGCTGGAGATGGATTTCAGGCAGTTTAGGTCTTGTAATTACAACTCCATAGTGCAGGCTTGTAAACTCAGATAAAGTATAAATTTAAGTTAAGAAGTGCTAAGTCTTGGTGCTAGCAGAACAAAAATTACGATGGGTCCAACTCTTCCTTCAGGTATGTTTGCAGAGATTTTACTTTGAAGGTGTTAAGCCCTTTTTTTTTTTTTTTTTTTTTTCAAGTATCTGAGAGCAGCATTGCCCCTATCGTATAAAAACTTTAAAACATGTATTTACATTAAGGGGAAAAGTAGATATTTTCAAGAATCTGATTTTAAATACAAAGCTTCTCTCAAAAATGATCACTTAAGAGAGCCGAGAATAAATGAGCTTGTTGCTGCCCCGTGCCCGTTGTGGCTGTGCTGGTGTTAGCGGGACCCCTTCCCCATGTGGCGGCCAAGAGCCGCCTCTACTTCAGCTTTTGCTCACAGGCCCTTTTTGCATTCTAGGAATGGGAGGATACTGCACATTTAATTTGGTTTTCTGCATAATTTAAAGGGCTTCTCCGCATGCTGCACACAGCAATATTTGGCTAAAACATTTCCATAAAACCTATGTGGTAACAGTTCATAAGGATAATGGTTTCTTCTCCTTAAATGATCTCCTTTGTAGTGCCATAGACTTTAAGATTCCTCCAAGCCATATGGCTACAGGAGGGACATTCAAATTCATTAAAAACATCCCTGTAAAATTCAAACTTGGGTGTGTGTTAAGGATTTATTTGCTAGGTTGGCTTTTTAAATCATAAACGTAGCTATCTCTGGGGTGTTAAAGACAGCAAAATTGTCATTGCATGACGGACTTTACCCTTTCTTGTAAGTGGGAGGGAGCGAACACTTCTATTTCAGTTACAGAAGTACCGAAGCGCTCGGCTGAGCCGGGGCTCAGGAACCGCCCTCGGAAGGGTTCGGCTCTGCCGGTCCCCGCTGAGGAAGCTGCGTGGGGAGCCCAAGCAGCAGCAACCACGAGTCAAAGCTGCAGAGACTCCTGACAACTCAGCCTGCACAGCTCAGGTAACCAGCGCTGCAGTCTCATTCTGCGGGAATGCCCAGAGACTAATCCTGCGTACACAAGCACGGAAATAGTCCTGCTTATTTTAGTTCCAGACAATTGCTTTAATGTTCTAAGCTGTAATCACCATCTCTACACACCTTAACAGGGCCTAGCAACTTGTGCACTCAAAGGACTAGAAGAAACAGTCTGTCCCTGGCTTTTTTCTGGAAACTTTTGGGGGTTTGTTTAAATAGTAATTTTTGTTAGGTAGGGAGAATTGTTTTCTCCCTAAAAATGAGGGACTATCACCCTAGTGTATTAATCCTAGGACAAAATAAATCAGGTAATTTTTTGGATTTGGATGCCACCATCTTCTTTCTTAGCATTTGCAGGTGGAAAGAGGTCTCCTGAAGTTCTCCATTAAGGAAGAAGCTCTCAAATAGCAAGTAGAACTAACAGTTGATACAGCTTAACAATTAAGAAAATAAATTAGGAATAAGAGAAGGGAGCATGCATCTTGCATTACTTGTCAACAACAGAGTTTTGAAAAGCTTTTCCAAGATCTCCACTTTATGGTTAGAGATTGAAAGTTCCAGAGCCAAATACTCACAGAATTTAAGGAGCTTCTAAACAGAAGTTCTGGCCCTTATTATTAGAATGGCTAAAATTTATACCTAATATCTGAGCAGTCTTAAATTTTTGAGAGTTTGGCTCTGAAATAATTTGCCTTGACTTCATTTAGCTACTTGTCAAAGAAATGAAATATATGGTTTGACTAGACTTTACAGTGAGCTAGAGCAAAATGGTCATCAGGTTTCAGTCCTTCACTACATGCAGGTCGGTGTTGTCACGTGTAAGAAGCTGAATAAATGAAACGAGACCCGTTACCAGTCGCACTGCAGAAGGGACTTTACTTAATGATCTGTGGACAGTCACTCCAGGCTTTTGCTTTCCTCTTGGCCAGCGCCAGCCAGGCTGGCTCTGTTGACACAGGGTTGGCTTCGGGCGTTGAGAATCTCTTGGCCACCTCCTTTGCCAGTGGGGTTGAGGGGACAGAATCTGAAATTTCCACTGGTTTTTCATGCGGGAGGGGGAGAAAACAAACATTAGCCACATGCTGTACTGTGCTGCAGACGTCTAGAGAAAGCAGCAGTTCTCTGTGAAGCTCTTAACACTTCATACTAATTTCCAACCCTTTTAGTTAAATCTTGCCTTTGATTCTGTTCTCAAAAATAATCCAATTAGCTGTCTCGGTATAGAAATGTGATGAATAAAAAAACCTGGCTTCTACCAACTTTATGAGCAGAACTAGAGACGGACATAGTAGGAGTCAGAGGGGAAATTAATTAATTAATTAATTCTGAGGCAGTGGATGCCGTTGAAGGCAACCTAAGACCTAGAGATTTTACTCTAAAAAACTTAATTCCAAAAATACGTGGTCCATTTTCTTTCATGCATCAAAGAACTTTAAGTGCTCAGATTCAGATAAACTATTTTTAGTTGCATTTTGCAGATAGGTTTTAATCTTGCATGGATCATGGAAATCTTTTTTTTTTTTCCTTTTAGTACAACTTCAATGATTTATTTTTAGCTGCAAGAAGCAAAGGAAGAGAAACAGCAATTGTTGCTGTCAACAACCACTTGCTGTCAAAAAATCATCAGTTCCTGTTGTACAAGGCTGGGGCACAAGTCTGAAATGCACCAACTTTTCCCCTGGGCCTGGAATCTCGTTTGGGCCTTTTTGGTCCTTAGAGTAGGGCTCAGCAAACCTGTTTATGTTCAGCAAGTCCTAGCCCTAACCCTAAGAGACTAAATCAGCGTTTCCATCCACAACAAACATGCACTCGTGTGTGTTGTATCAGTGCAGTTTTCAAATGAAACACAAGCACTGAGGGGCAGCTATGCTGTGCACACAGCTGCAGAAACAAGCAGCTCCTAAGCGCGCGGTCCTCGGGTGGAGGTCAATTCCCTCTGTACCTGTCACTGAAGTCGGAAGAGTGTTGGACTTCTTGAGCTGCTCCCTCCTTTCGAGCCTCGACACGGCCGTCTCTATTTTCTTCTCCCCTTCCTGAGGGGCAGGTTTCTGCAGGGTGCTCGCTCTGCTGCTGCTGCTGCTTTTAGCGTCCGACTGACTACTCAGAGCTGCCTGGAGTGGAGAAGGAAAACTGCTAAATGAGAAAGTCAGTGTGAGGATGCAAGAGAGACGCCCCTGCCCCTCCTCACCTGCCCCTTCCTTAGCCCTCCTTTAGGCAAGGAAATCAAAACACTGGCACTTCTAAAACTCATTGTTGCTAAAGTTAGTAAAAGAAAATTCAGTGAAATTAAATTTATCAAGCTGTTGCTTCCGTTACAATACTGAGTAGTTTGAACCAGGGCTACCCGCTCAATAGAGCACTGAAGAACAGCACGTAGGGTCGGGCACCTCACACAGCGTGCACCATTATACACGTCCCTCATCATGTCTGTGTCTGTCCAATATTTGGGTCTCAGAACAGACACTGAAGCATCAGTTCCTTTTTCACCATCCTGGGTATCTACACACAGCAACACTGCAAGGACTCAGCCTCACTGCAAGGACTGCAAAGAGAAGCGTTTTAGTTTAGTAATAGACAAACACGAATAGTAAATACCTATTTATAAACCAAGAGAGGAGAAATGCTGGATTCAGTGCCTGTTTCAAGCATTTTGAGTAGTACATGTGACATTTCTTTACTTCATCTACTTAATAATGTAAGTTCTAATAAAAGCCAGTAATATTCACCTATAACTAAATATTCCAGCAATTATCCCCAGGTGCTGAAGTTCAGCATCTTGGTTACTTGAGCGCTGAAGACCCATGTGGCAGCGGCCCTTGTGCTGCCGCTGCGGCCCATAGCTACCCCGAGAGCCCCAGTATTTCTAAGGGGTGCATTGATCAAGACTGCTCACGTGCTCCTTAGCCAGCTTCTCTGCCTGCTTCGCCTCCCTGGCCTGTCTCCTCTCTTCCCGCGTAGCTTGCTGCTCACGAAACCCCTTCTGTTTCTGAAGCGCTAAAGTAATCCAAAGCGGCTGTGAAGTTTCCACTTTTTCCATCAGTTTAGAGCCATCTAAAGAGTGTCTGCTCTGAAGGACGGGCTTTTCTGCAAGAAAAAGTGACGAGAATGGGTTGAGTTGTATACAGCATCTCTGGTCCCCAGCAGAGCAGTACAACTCCTCTCCGTGTGAAAGCTCCGTATTACACGTGTTGATTTCCAAGTCACTCACAAGCTTTTGCAAAGGGCAAGCCAAATGCTGAAAACTTCCAGATTTTTTTTTTTTCAGAAAATTAAGACCTAATTCAATGTTCTGATATGGCTGAAACAAATTTATCTTCTTTTCTAAAAAACAAAGAAACAACCCCAAGCCTACTGCAGACACAGATGAGCTCTACAGACTAGCTCATTACACACAGTCCTTCTACACGAGACACTCGAGCGCAGGTGCTGCACAGGAACTGATTATTTACAGCTGTGACGGGAGGCAGACAGGCTGGCAGCGCTGCCTCCGCAGCGTCTCCACGCATCCTCCTTTAAAAGCAAAGGTGAAAGGAAAAAGTGCAACTAGGCCTGTGTTTGAAGAGATTGCAAAAAATAAGCATCAGTTGCACTGAAATACAGTTTTTAAAATGTCTTAAAGGCTTGTAAAAGTCAGGAATGGAAAAAATGGGATTCCCCAATTAAATGCTGAAACCTTAAACCTTTTGTTAGGTAACCCTGCACTTACCCGAGTGCTTTGTTCCTCAGGAACAGATGGCGCTCGCAGGAGCCACGGGCTTTCGGCCTTGCTTTGAAGAGCCAACACGGCCCTTGGATTGTTTTTGCTACTGAACTGTGGGCCCCTGTGGCCAGCTACACTGGGCAGAGAATTTGCCCAGGCAGGCACTCACGGTGAGAGGACTGCGCTCTGAACAGCTTTAATGCTGGCTACACTGCCCTACGAACAGCTCTGCCGTAATGCAGTTAATGGAAGTGAGCCCCTCTCCTCACTCAGGTGAGGCCCCCGCTCCGCCTGCAACACCGCGTGCTCTGCCCCAGCGCCGCACCCACTAAGTCACCTCTCTCGCAAGGAGAACTCCTTGAAATTCATTTTCTTCAGGAGGCCACCCAGGCTGAGGTTCAGTGCCTCTGAATTAGGCTGTAGGAGGGGATCTCCTACTCATCCGCACAACCCCAGCGAAGTGCTGGTCCTCAACAAATAGCACACCGAGCAACTATGATAGTTTAAGACCACATGTCTGCCTCTGGATGCCATATCCCATTCTGGAGACGCGGACAGTAGTTAAAAGGCGTTTCCAAAGTACCTACCTTTTTTCACTGGCTCAGGCTTTTTGTCACTTCTTTCTCTCCATGGGATACTTAAAGATGGGAAAAAGGATTTCTTTTCTCTGGTCTCTTCCTCTTCGCTTCTGCAGTCGCTCAGGGCTGCAGGGGGCACCGTGCTGACCTTGTCTTCCCTTTTCCAGCTGCCATCTGACTCGGCTTTCACCAGCTTTGGCCCCAGAGCGCTGGCCACGCTGGACCTGTTCAGTTTAGAGAGCGGCGACGGCGGCGGCGTCTGGCTGCCCGGCTTCGGGGCTAGCACCGGTTTCTGCGCGGCCAGCGACCTGCACGTGGCCTTCTCGGGAGCAGGGAGAGCCGGAGGCGCCGGGGGAGGCCCCGCGGGCGGCGCCACCTCCCGCGCATGAGCTGGAGAGTCTTTCGAGTCTTTGAGGTTAGCGGGAGCGCTCGCTCTCCCCGCGCGCGGCGACGTGCCCTCCTGTGCAGCAAACACAGCGCAGTCCTTGTCACTTTCTGCTGCAACGAGAGGGTCGGGCACGCCGTCGAAGCTGTCCCCGGCGCTGTACCTTTTCTTTTTCCTTTGCTCTACCTGCTGATCATAATGGAAACGCAAAGAGTAGTTTGTCCTCCGTAACTTAATTCCAAAAGGAGAAGTGTTTTCTTCTCCATTTGGTGCTGATTTATCTGCTTTCCTTGTGCTGTTATTCTGCTGATTTTCCGGAGCACGTGGCAATTCTGACTGAGACGATTCTTTGCCTGGAGAATGAGGAAAACTTGGAACAAGAAAAGATGGAAGATCTTTTGCAAATTTACAGCCCTCTGTGTTGTCTGTCACTTCACCAGGGGCTTCCGATTTCTCCTTTGCCATTTCAGCCAGGTTATCCTTGGGAGCCCCCTCCCCGTTCGACACAGCGGATGGGCCCGTATTTCTCCCCGCAGTCACCGCTTCTTTGCCTTTTGCTGCACTCGCACTCTCAGCGTCCCAACTGTTTTTTGAAGATTCTGAAAACTTCTGCCACGCTGGTGTTATGGAGAACTTTGCATTTGCGGACAGGGTTTTCCTCAAGTTGCCATGGGGAGCACCTCGGCCCCGCGGGGTCCAGTCATCGCTGTGCCTGCAGACGCTGACTCGCTCCTTCTCGCTGTACTTGCTGCTTTCTGCACTCTTGAGGATTCGCGAGCGGATGGAGGCCCACTCGGCTAAGATGGCCTGGTTGTTCAGCGCCTCCTGCGCGTACCTCATCTTGGCGCTGCCTCTGGGATCTGGCGCTCTTCTCGGTGCCTTCTCTGGCGAGGGGACATCCACATTTTTTCGCTCCTCTGCCAAACCGAGCAGTGACTTACAGGCCGTGTCCTTGATCTGGTTCACGTTGACGGCGGTGCCGCAGAGCTGCGCGCCGGTGACCAGAATGGCCGTGTGGGGGACGCCCCCGGACGAGGGCAGCGAGTGGGAGCCCTTGCTGCAGGTGTGAGCCCTGTGGTCCCTGCTGGAGCAGGCGGAGGGGCCCACGCCTTTGATGGGCATGACTGGGCTCAGATTCACCTTCTGGAAGAGGATCTGTTTCTCCCCGGAAGACACCTGAAATGTGAAGGGTCTGGATGCAGTCTGCCTTTCATCCACCTCCTGCCACCTCAGTTCCTCCCCGAGTCGCTTCTGCTCCTGAGCCTCAGCTTCTCTCTTCAGTTTCTGGGCGAGCACTTCTTCTGCTGTTTTACTCTCTTTCTCTGGCTGTTTGATGTTTTGGGGTCTTGAGTCTTCTTGGAGCTTCTCCTCTACTGGGTGCTGATCTGCCCCTCCAGAAGACAAAAGATCCTTGTCCTGTTGCTCTTCTAAGGATTTCTCTTGTTCTTGTTGCTTTTCCTGAAGACTTTGTCCTTCTGTGTCTATCTTCTGCTCTGCCAGCTTGCTCCGCTCTTGTTCCTTTTGCTCCTCTGGCTTCCCCTGTCTGTCTTGCTGCACACTGTCTTCGCTCTCCATGTGCATTTGTTTGGTGAGCTTATGTTTCCTCTGCTCTTCCCGTTTCTGTTGCTTCTCCGGTACTTGCTGGGGTTGCTCCTCCTCTGTCTCTTCTCCTTCCTCCTCCTTCAAATGCTGCCTTTGTTCCTCTGGTTTCTTTTGTTGTTTGAGGGTCTCAGGTTCTTTCTCATCCACCTGTCTCACTTCAGCGTCCTGAAGCTCTTTCTCCAGCTCTTGTCTCTCTCGTTCTTGTCTGCTCTGTTCCTCCAGTTCTTTTTGTTTCTCCAGATGTTTTTGCTGTTCTGCTTGACACTGTTTTTCAATCTCTTGTTGCCTTAACTCCTCCAGCTCTAGCCTCTTCTGCTCCTCCAGCTCTTGTCTCTGTTGCTCCTCCAGCTCCCTGCACCTCTGCAGCTCCTGTTCCCGCTGCTTCTGCTCCTCGAGTTCTCGCCTCTGTTGCTCCTGCAGTTCCTGGTGCTTTTCCTCCTCCAGCTTCCACCTCTGTTGCTCCTCCAGCTCCTTGTGCCTCTGCTGCTCCAGCTCTTGCCTCTTTTCCACCTCCAGCAGTCTTCTCTCCTCTTCCTGGCGTGTCTGCTCCTCTGTTTGCAAAGATGTCTCTCCTTCCAGGAGCTGCTGCTGGCTCTCCTCTTCGCAAGGCCCTCTCTCCTGCTCTTTCTGCATCTGCTCAAGTTCTTGGCATCTTTGCTCTTCCATTTCTCTTTGTTCCTCCATTTCTACAATCTGCCTTATCCTTTCAGCCTCAAAGATCCCCCAGTGATCTTCAATTCTCTTCTTTTCTGCCAGCTGAAGCTCCCTCTGTTCATCTTTGTTCTGGATGAGACTGTCTGCTGTGATGTAGGCTGGGTATCTTTCTGCATATAGCTCAGTTTCGAAATCCTCTGGCTCAAATTCTGTTACTGTTAAACTTTGTGATCCCTACAATGGGGAGACAAGTCTGCTGTTACTTGGTATTTTACTACCTTTTTTTTCTTTTTCTTTTTACAATGATACAGTTTCAGAGGCATCGTGTTCCAGTTTACGGATTACATCATATTACATTACATACACCTACCCCATGACACACACGTACTAAAGGAACGATGTCCTTTAAAAAAACGAAGTTATCCCAAGAGCGATAAAAATATAATGCTAAGTAATGAATGACCATTTGGTATCCGTGAACTAAGGCAGGCAGAGACCTGCCACTGCAAATGTACGGAAGCCCGAGGAACAGACCCCAAGTTCCTGTCCTATGACTTAGATCTCCATTCTTTAAGCTTGAAATATTTTGCAGTGACCAGTTGCTCACTACCTTTGTTAGTCTCCTGTGTTTTCTTGACATCCGCTGCTTTTTTGGCTTTACTGACAGCTTGTGTTTAGCTGCACTGTTGTCCAGACGAGCAACAGCCTGGGGAACCGCATCCAGATTGATCGTTTCAATTGTGCCAGAACAGGAAAATTGTCTTTTTGGCCGAGACGATTTGACTGGAGCGACCTGTTTGCATCACAAACACAGAGAAGTTCTTATCAAGCTATTTGTTTTATTTAAAGAATATATAGTAAAACCTTTGCAGTTTTGAATTCAGAAGTGGTTATTAGCAGAAAAGATTTCAAATCCCATTTCCAAACCCCATTGTAGAAACCATAAACTTTAACCATGAAAGTTATGGCTATAACACTTCCCTGTTTCCAGTACCACACACACGTTTTCATACTTTTCTGTCAAAAATTACTTGGATCATTCTAACTTCTTTTTTTTTTCTCGCAGTTTAGTTCTACTCTGAAGTTGTTGGGAAGGGGAAGGGCAGACACAGAGCTGCCAACAATATCCCTAAGACATTTTAAAGTTTGTTTTATGTAGAAAAATACCCACATCTAAACTAAGGCTAGATGCTTTAGGCGAGGCTCAGTCAGGATGACACAGGTAGGCGCTTCCAGAGAGGCTACAGGGTCGAGCTGGGCAGCTGCACGGCCCGTCTGCGAGGCGACGCGCGCCAGCCGCTGCCGGCGGGAGAGCCTCCCTCTCCACAGCACGTGGAGCTGTCCAAGCGGGCACCAAGGAAGGGCAGAACAGTAAAAGAAAACTGACTTTGGTGTTCTCTTGCACTGCACAAATTTGAGTTCAGAAACTGCAAATCTTGTGTGAATAAATACAGTGGAAGTGCAGGCTGAGGTCTGTGAGGAAACGTCTGCTCAGTCACTGAGTGCAGCCAGTGCCCGACTCATCGTTACACTTATGTCTGGCACAAGCCAAGTGGGAAAGGAAGACATAAAAACAGAATGAAGAAAACATCTTCTGTAAGGGGAGAGAATCACATATATTGTTTTCAAGACAGCTCTGTCATCTTCAGAGGTTAAATATATGCAAATTAGGGAGCCAATCACTTAAAAAGTTGATGGAATATTTTGCATACACTTACTGAATTACATGTTGGCAAACAAAGTATTAGAAGTACTTATGAAAATTATGGCTCTGTGATTAATAAATCAAACGCAGGAATGCTGCGAGGCCAGCACAGACGGAGTTCTGCTCACCTTCCTGCAACCAGCTCTTCAGACAGGAACAGATTCCTCGGCCTTACTTACTGCTGACTACCTGGTTACTGTTGAAGTCCCAAAACAGCAACGTTCACAGAATTTTGGATGAAAATGAAACAACGAAATGGATATCACAGTAAAAAGTGACCAATAGACCTCTGATATTTAAAATTAGAAAGGCATTCAGCGCAGACCCCATATGAAAGATTTCTTACCTTTTCTTCCACTTCATGTCCTGTTCCAGGCAGATTCATAGTCCTCAACAAATCTGCAGTATCGAATGACTAGAAAACAAGATTACCACAACCCAATATTAGTGTGTGAAAGATCTAATAAACTGATTCAGAGAACTTGTAGAATCATGCAATTTAGATACGGAAAATATATTTAGCATATTTCTTCATATTTGATGTATTTTTAACATTATTTTCTGTTACAGCAAAATCAATGGACAAACACTTCTCATTTCCAAGTATTATGCTTTTCTCTTTGTTGCTCTTTGAATCACTACTGTGAGTGAATACAGAGGGAGCTGCTGATACAAGTCACTGTATTAGAGGCAAAACACACTTCCCTCACAAGGTAACTAAATTAAAAGGCACAGCTTGGTAGGCTTTCAAGCACTTCTTCATGAATTTCTTCTCCACCTGAGCTAGGCCTACTAGGACTAGGAGCCCCATCTCCTCCTCGTCAGGCACTGCCACTGCTGCAAAGCCCAGTGAGATTCCTGACATCTTTTCCCACAAAGCGGATGGGATCCCTGCGCAGGCCCTACAGAGCAGTCGGATCCTCACCGTTTCTCAGGAGGGGATTTTAGGGCACAGCACCAGGCGCATCCAGGAGGAGAGTCACTATATCACAGCAGCGGTTTACAGCCTAACACTGGGCTCCAGTTACGCCAGGTGCTGTGCACACACATGGAAGGACCATCTTTCTTTCTAAACAGATTATTGGCACAAAGCCTAAAAAGTCACCTGTACAAACACGGGTAACTAAAACCCAGAGCCCTGGCCGCTGATCCAAGGCACTGCGGACCATCAAAGGCCACAACCGAAGGCATGAGATGTGCTGAAGGCCAAGAGCCCCTCACGGGCCTGGAGACCCGGGGAGCAGGAGGTGCCGGGGCCCGCGCGCCGACGCGCGGGAGCCTCGAGCAGCAGCAGAGCCCCCACGGGAGGCCGCGAGCGCCCGCCCGGAGCAGGGCGGGCAGGGAGCCATGCCCGGCCTTCCTGCTGCTCCCAGGCATTTGGAGTTGCGTTGGTGGTTTCCATCGGCACACGCAGAAATGCAGCACCCTTGGTGCAGGGATGCTTGTTCCGTCTACATTTGGAAGATTCTGCCAAGTAGCTTTATTATTTTTTTTTTAAATTGATACCATTGAACAGAGCAGATGGTAAGGATTGACTCTCTCACTCCTTATTACACAAAGATACTCCAGTCAATTCTAGTGCTTGAATTCAAGTGAGCTGGAGGTCACTAGGTGACATTCTGGTCAATCATGACCCAACAAAAGAGCTGGCTGCAAAAAACGCCCCAGACACAGTCACCTCCCAGCACCGGAATATGGAGCCAGTGTGTCTCCTTGTGCTCTGACATACACAGGATAATCTTGATCCACCTGAAGTGATTGCTTCGCAAGGGACAATTTGTGAAACGCAAGAAATAGACTGTATTTTGACTTCACTTTTAGCCTTCCAGGCTGCAGAGGAAGAGGAAGGTGTATGTATTTGCTCTCCAAAAACCTGACCCTGTGACAGATCCGAGCACAGCCTCGAAGGAAGGGCTAACAGGCAGAAGGAGCTTTGCTGCCCTTTGAAGACAGAGGAAGAATTTGGGCCACCTCAGCCAGAAACCTCCCTGCTACAGGCTTGGTTGAAAACTGGCACAAGCAATAGAAGACGCTCGCTGTCCCCACCTTCCACTGCACACATACGTGGCTACATCCAAAGGACTTGTCAAATCGCACAATGTAGAGATGGAAAAAGCAGAGCCAAACAGCTCGCCCTGGCGCTGATGAGCACGAGCTGAGGCCCGTGCCCTTGTGTCCCCGCAGGAGGTGAGGGGCTGCATACGCACGGCACAGGTAACAGGCACAGCCAGCCTCCTCAGAGCCCTTCAGCACCTCCCTTTGCTCCCTGAGTTCCCTTCGGCCATGACAACAAGATTAGGGGATTTCTAGAGAAATGTCATGACTACCTGTGTTCCTACACGATCTTATCAAGCCCTTCCAGGCTCCTGAAGGTCTACAGTTCCTGGTATCAAAATCTCTATGGATCATTACCTCGGTTATACCAGACACTTAGATTCATGGATATTTCTGAAAGTACTTCTTTCTCTTGTTTGTTTTACAACTTCTGTTCCACGAGAAAGAGGATGTTTGCTTTGGAACCAATTATTTTACTGATTTAGGCTCCAGTCCCTCTCATTTTGGAAGGATTTTCATTTTTGTCCTGCTGTGCTGCGCACAGCTTCCCGTGCTGGGAAATCCGTAGAATTTTTCTGTCTTACATAAATTCTTGTCCTCCAGCCACGCTGTAAGTGCTGTTTGCTTAGCTGGAAGCTCAGAGCAGATGTTCACACTGCTGCTTCGTGGCACCCTGCTTGGGACGCCACGAGCTTCTACTTCTCGCTGGTCCAAAAGCCTGAGCTAAGAGACCTCATGGACGTAAAAGCCCACGGAGCTGCGCTCTGCCTCGCTGGATGCATCTGCTGTGCCCCCTGAACCTTGCTGGGCCAGTACCACTGCAACACTGGGAATGTGTCCATTTAAAGCACTCACTTTATTACCACGGTCTGGAAGCGCTGTGTCCTGCTGAGTCTCAATCTCCATGGGGGCGCCGAGCAATAGATCCTCTTCTACACTAGCATTTGCCTCCCCCGTTGTCCTCATAGAAACTGTCATTTGTGGAGGCTGCCCAAATTTAATATTCTTAGCCAACTGTTGCTAGAAAATGAGAAGAACAAAAAAAGAGGTATTTAAATTATGGACAAAATAAGCCAAGTCTAACGGTGCACCCTTTCTCCCCACACAAATGCTCAGAGCAACTTCTGGCTCCGGACAGAAAACCAACTCGAGACTCCCACTGCTGCCTCTCCGCAAGGCCATCGAGGTCAGGAATTACACCATGAACTGGGATCTGCACGATCAGCCTGAGATCTCATCGTTCTCATTTTTTTCAAAGTTTGTTGTGAATCTGGTAACATTTCTTTTTTTTTTTTTTTTTTAAATCTAGGTTCCTGTGTTAACACTTTGCTTATATTATATGTTGTGATAGCGAAGCTCACTTCTAGGTTTTAAACGTTAAGACTTTGACATATCCCTGTCTTCAAAGGGCCAGATTCTCATGGGAGGGGAAACCCAGCTTTGCTGAGACGCTGGATCTCACAGAACCTGCAGAGCCTGCAGCATGCCTGTGTGCACTGCCTCACCACCGCTTCTGCACAGGAAGGTTTATTCATGGGTGTTCCAGGACATCTGTGGATAAAACAGCTTTGGAGCTTCCACGCCATGTATTTCCCTTGTAATCATCTCCCCAAGGTCGCAAGAAAATACTCCTGAATTGCATCAATGATGAGTAAGATAAGAAGCACATAATACCTGCCATCAGGTAAACTATCTGAGGAAATTACACCTCTGAACAACGCTGGGATGCACACCACAAAGTCTTTGAAAGTAAACATCTTTATAGCACAAGAGCTAAAAGAAATTCTCTCGAAAATGGAATAAGTTGGTGTGAAGAGCACTTAGTGATATATTTTCTTCCTGAAATACTGCAGGCAATCATTCTCAGTTAGGAAGGAGGGGAGCATGTAGTTATTCTCCTGCCTTAGTCTCTTTCAAGGAGAGCAAATTCTCCCATCTCTGCCTTTTGTTGCAGTGAGCATCTCCGGCTCAGCATTCACATCAGGAACTGCCCTGTGCGACTTTGTTCCATGCAGACACCAGGAATTTGCTGGCGGGGTTGCTACATACCCGCACCCCGCCAGGAATTTGCCTCTGAGAAGTGCAGAGGATTTAACAGCAGCTGTTATGTAAGACAAGGACATTTCTTCTTTCCTGTGGGTTGGAATCGGTAACGCGACCTGGTCAAGGAGCTGGCTGGGGAATAAACCTTTTAATCGTAGTGGGTCGAGCTCTGTAAGGGTTCAGGTCAGGTTGGTCTTGGTTGCCACCACTGAACAGCCGACCAGACTCTTACTGAAGTTTACCCATGGTATCCCCAAGCCATTAGCAGGTCTCTACATCAAACTCTTAGTACAAAGTACCCCCGACAGACAATAACCATTACTAATTATTAGGAGAGTTTTTTCTCCGTTTGGCAAACTATTTTGACAAACTGGATGGTTTTGAATGGCACACATTTATTCCTCCCAGAATACTAGCAGAGTCCATAGGCAAGAGTTTCAAGAAGGCCTTCCAAGCTTTAGTGCTATTGGTAAAACTCTCTAAATGGAAATCTTACTTGTTTTCACTTGTGTAACTCTGCATTCAAGAGAGTAAACAAGTCTGTAGTAGTTACTATAAAGGCAGTAATTCTGCAAGCTGCCAATTCCTACAGCTCCTCTGACAGCAGGAGAAGCTAATGGAAAAACAACTTCTTAATAAGGTGCTTTCTAATTCGAGGTGGCTCCTCTCTTCATCCTAAAATTCCTAGGCACATTCCTAGGCAAGTCGTTCTCCCAGGCAGAAAATGGCAACTGCCAAAACTAGCTGAGCAACTGCTCAGAAAGACCAAGGATTTCAGCACGTGTTCCATGGACAGAACACACACACAGGTATTTACTGCTTGAAATATACTTTGGAAGAAGGAATTTGGGACTGTTTGCTTAATTTTCTGACACTCTATTGTAGGTGAATGGTGAGTTGCACATGAATGGAGCTATTGTACAGAACAGTTATGTACTTTAAAAAGTGCAGCATTTCTAATTGTGATCTAGGCTGCTTGAGGCCTGTGCTGTATGTTTGTATATGCTGAAGTTTAAAATGGTAACTTTCCTGTTTTTTCCAGGAAATAGAATATTTGTAATATTTCTGAACTGTATGCAGTCTTCAAAATTATTTCAAAACATTAAAGATTTGTTTACTCATACATGCGTAGATTAGTTTGAAGATTTACAAATCTTCATACTCCTCCTGTACAAAAGGCTCTTTTCTTTCAGTATTTATTACTGGCATTTTGGAACAAATTCATCTTAACTAGATAAACTCTATTAACAGAGTTAGCAATTTCCATCAGTCATTATTTCATTTGCAAAGCCACTGTTGAATACTAAATGTAAAAATCTCAACCAACTTACTGTTACCACAGAACAAATTCACTCTTATTGTTTCCAAATAGTTTTAAACCTGCTTTGTTCTTTTTGAAATGAACTCAACTTTTTTTTCTCAACCTTACTCAACTATAGGGCAACTGTCCTCTCTCTCTTAAAAAAAAATAAATAAATAAATAAAATAAAAAAAAAAATAAAGCATTTAACTCATAAAACCCCTAAAAATGCATCCCTGAAAGAATAAAAAACACAAAAGTTTTGCTTGAAAGTTCACAGATAAATGTCTAATCCAAAAATGGATAGATGCATAAAATTAAGCTGCAAGGCCACAGAAAAAAGACCCAATGTGTAGCATCTGTTTAAAATTCTTCAAAAGCTTTAGTTACATACATATTCCTGACCACAAAACTATAAAGCCTGAAAATTCCCCAGGCTGACAGCACATGGATGATGGTTGCCAAAGCAGGATTACTTGCGATTCCAACTATTAAAAGAGAAAAATGTCATGTTTATGACTTCTACCAACATGTAATTACACACAGCATGTTTGGAGACCCTTTCAGGAATCTCCACAGGTGAATACTGGTCATAACTAAATGGACTTGGTCTCTTCTGGTTTGTGCAAGGAAGCTTGGAATTTGGTAGCCCACAATCATGAGCCTGTTTCAAAACCTGGTTGTCAGCTAGACACAGAAGGAAAGAGTTGAACGTTTTCAGCCTGCAGTTTCTGCTAAGAAAGTTGTATCAGCTCCCCCAGGCTTTACTAGTCACCTGGTTTGCAGCCAGTGCACAGGTTATTTCCACAGCTCTTATAACCCACTCTCTGCAGCAAAATATGACAGCCACCACCTATGACAGCGACCCCTTCCCTTTTTGTCTCCAAGGTTAGAAAGCTGTCCATGAACTCGTCTCTTCAGACCCAGCCCAGGCGGCAGCCGGCGCGGTGCCGCTCCGCAGAAACACGGAGGACGGGACCTTGCTGGGAAGGGGAAGGCGCCGCCGCAGAAACACCGAGGACGGGACCTTGCTGGGAAGGGGAAGGCGCCGCCGCAGCCGCCACCACGCGGCTGCCCAGCAGCACAGGAACCACAGCAGTCCCCGGGCAGCGGGACCCAGAGCACCACTATGGGCATCTTCTCCGGCAGATGGCTCTGACTCTGTATGTCGGTGTAATTCCAAGTTTCACTTATGTTTTGGGGGAAGTGCTGCTTGTGATTTTTTTCATGATTCAGTCAGTAAGCGATTTTCAGCAACAGGTTTTTTCTTGGGGAAGAAGGGTGGCAGATGTACTGGCAAGAGCAACATCATAATTGTGCTGCAACTGTAAATAATGCATTTATCTAATAAAGACAAAGAAATACTAGAACTCTAAAAACAAATTTAAAAGTTTTCACTTAACCAATTTCACTAATCTAAACCTCAGTTACTGGACCATGACACAGACCCACTTTTATTTCATGCAAAAGAATATGCTAGAGCACAATACTGTTTAACCAACATCTTTACACTAGGTTACCATTAATAACTTTAGCAATAAAACTTGTAGGTTAAGCTACTCTGCATTATTAGTTGGCACCTGCAGCAAATTAAAGAGTGGACTTTTCAAAGCACTCTTTGTATTTGCATAGGAGAGGCCACAGAAGAAACTTCCCATATTAGCCGGCAGGGAGCCCAGCCTGGACCATACGGCTCCTCTTCTCCTCCGACGTGGCTCCCCTTCCGCGCAGGCGCCTGCTGGCGCGCACGCTGGATCCCAACCTCTGGGACCACACGGTTCTTACAGTTTCATGCCTGGAGTGGATCCAAAACTGGAAAGGAGCTCACTGCGACCAGTTTAAAATCGAAATAGCAGAGTTCGGACTACTTTAGCCGATTCTATTCGAAGAAGCTTTACAACAAATGTAATGGGTAATATTTTTGCATTCGGTTCAAATGTTTATTTTCTCACGTATGCTACACTGCTAGGTCTAAGACTTCACCTGTAAACTCTAGAGATTTGTGGAATACTTTTGAAACCAGTGGTCCTTCAGGGACCTCTCTTTTATAGAAAGGTCTCAGTGCTTCCTGAGCTGCTATGTTTCACCCACAACAATGCTCTGCGACAAGGAGCTTTACAGACCAACTATAAATTATATAAAGAAATATCTTTTTCTTTTGGTTTGCACCTGTTACTAGTTTTAACTGATGTCCCCATGTTCTCCAACTGAGAAAGATTGAATAATTGTTCTCTATTCATCCTCCCAATTCCACTCATGATTTTATGCATCTCTATTATATTCCCTTCCCCATCATTTCTTTTCCAGGCTGAAAAGACAGTTTACATAGCTGTTCTCTCAATGGAAGCTGCTTCCCATCTTTGTCTAAACAGGCAATGTGCAGCATATCTAAATTAGCACAACATTGCAAATAGGCAATTCTTCTTTTAGTTAGAGAGAGAGAATAAACTGAAAAGCATATTGTGGAAAAGTCGTTTCGTAGGCTTTAGAACGTAAACCAGATATAAAATAACAATGTCGAACTATCTGAAAAGAGATAAATCCTGTAATGAGAAGTATTACCACAGCTGTTGGCATAAGGCACAAGAGGGAAGCGTTTGACTCTCTCTTGCTGGAGCAACACACTTGGTTTGGGCCACTGCACTTCAGCAAAGACCTGGGAGAGTCTGAAGTACAAGAGTTGGAGAGAACATGGAATGGCAGAGGGGCTGTAAAGATACGTAATTCTCTACAGACATTCAGAAAATCTACAGGCAGAAGAAGATTCCAGGATGAAAAGTAGCAGCAGATGACTTAGAGGTGTTCATCTGTCAAGAAGAAGACTTTCTGGAGAGCCTGAAGACACTCACAAGGACTGTGGCATTTGTCACCTGGGTCTCCCCTTGTACTGCACCAAAAGCAACACAAATGCTAGTAAGGAAAAGGGAAGCTGATTTTCAAGACTGACATATTTAATAAGTTTATGTAAAAATGGAGAAGTCTGAGAAATGCCAGACTGATTAAAGTGACAAATTTAGTTCATAAAGTGAAAAAAATGTTTAATATGGAAAAAAACAATTAGGCTATGCTGGCACTAGAAAATATTAGCAATTCTATAAACTGGAAAACATCAAGTTAAAGAAAAATAGCTTTGAGGTTTAATAAGCTGCTCTGCAGTCTTGTTGAAATCTGGACAATATTAAACACAAGCAATAATGGGAATGGATTGTAGAATATAGAAATAAAAATGCACAGAGGCATAAGCACTGGCTTAAACATTAGCTACGATACGTTAATCGTTAAAAAAAACAGGGAATCAGAAATGCAGCTTCTGAATCAGAAGTGGAGCAGCTATTCTGTCAGGAAGGAAAAAAAATAACCCGGAACATTCTTCAGTCTGAAACACAGAAATTTGAATTTAAAAATTGCTCCTCTAAAATTTCACCAAGAAGCACAGGTGCTCCAAATGATGAATAGTCTGGCTCTTATCCTAATTTATCACTGTGTAATAAATGGTGATTCACAAGTTCAGAGCGTGGAAGGTTTGTTTGCTTTAAACCACACGGCCACAGGGAACTACCAACATGCAGCGGGACAGTTCCTATGTGGACAAAGCCAGAGGCCAGAGCTGGCCCGCGGTGCTTGCGGGGCTGCGTGCGGCCGGCCGGTGAGCAGGGACGGCGCCGGCGGGAGGCAGGGACCGGGCAGCGCGCGGCCTGCGGACGCGGCTCTGAGCAAAGGCACGGGCACCTCCTCGCATGGAGGCGAGAAACATACACGGCAATTTTACTCGCTGAAGTTTTGGGGGCTCTGAAACAGAAGCCCCCAGACACTGACTGCTGTTTGTTTGTGGAGCATTTCTGGTACTAGACCCAGAGGACATGAAAACGACTGCTTTTACAGCAGCACATGGCTTGACTCAACACAAAATAACAACTTCAGGATATTCAAAAGGGTACAGGAGCTTAACAGAGACATCAGGCTTTTCTCAGCTGCACTTCACACGCTAAAGCCTTTGAACACAACCAAATCCATTTATGGAAAGGCTGATAAGATGAGCACTGACAATCTGAATATCAATAAAAAGTAATGGGAACCATTCCAGAATGGGACAGTTAACCTGGAGCACAGAATTAGAAAAAAAAAAACAATTTTCTACAATAAGAAACTGAGCGCACCTGTACGCTGGCCGGTACACAGAGCTGTGCACCACTGCACAGCACTTCACTGGGAGCTCCTAAGCACTCCAAAGCTACCAGATGTGCAAGATGACAATGGGAAGTGACGTCTGTGACCTGGCATTATCGGCCCTAAATAGCATTGAATCCTGATAACATTTCTTTACTGAGGAGCATCTTGCCAGCTGAACTGACATTGGAAGTGCTGGGCATCCACCGTGACACACAAGTGTGGACAAAACCACAGTCATGTGGATGGCCACAGCCTGTGACTTGTCTGGGAGCTGACCACAAGCTGGGTTTGTGGAAGGCACAGGAAGGGAATGCACCTCAGAAGGGATGACCACAATGTGAAGCGGTACAAATGTTCCCCATAGGTGTGAGATGGCAGAAAAGGACTTCAAGTGCATACAGTTTCTAATGCTGGGGATCAGAATGCCTGTAAGTGCAGAATTAATGCCACAAACCCGATCCGTTTTTGGAAAACTACAGTAAAAAGAATGGGACATAAAGGGGCAATATTATAAAGGAATAGGAAATATCACCATCGCCAGCACTGAAAAGAGAGATCCTAAGGTTTTGTCATGATTTTGAATCCATTTGAATTTTTTCCAATACATGCAAAAGCCCAGGACAGGTGTGGAAAAATGCAGAGAAAAAAAATCAGGAGACATGATGTTTGCATGAAGTGCACCCAATACAGGAGAAACCTGTTGCGTGGCGTCTCAAGAAGATGCAGCGGGTGCATTGCTAATGATGCCTGTTTTTCATTTGCAGAGAAAGAATCTGGCAGACAGTATTTGTTGGTTGTTACGGAATATAAAAAATACCATGAAATTTGCTCCAGTATTTTAATGGCAGATTCCTAAGTGACTCACAGACAAAGCAAAGGAATAATAATCCTTAGGATACACCGCAGACACTTCCAAAGATTTCCTTGCAGAATCACCACCACACCTTTCAATATTACAGCCTAGACCTGCAAATTGTCAGAATTACTCACATGGCTATGAAATTGCCCCAAGGTTGTTGGAAAAGAAACCCACCTTTATGCATGCTTCACACATCTGGACTCTAGAGCCCATTTACCACCACATCTTAAATATTTATGATCCTTATAATTTCTTACCTGAAGAGTTTTGACTTTTCCTAGAATGTTCTCCTGTGACATTGCTTGGATCGCCTGCTCGCTCTCTGTTCTCCCATCAGGTATAAAAATGCTGTCATGGGAAAAAGCTCGAGTGCCCATAGAATAATGGGAAGACCTGGAAATGCAGTTAAAAGAATACATAAATACAACAATGAATTCTTGAGTGCAACCTGCCAAAATTTCTCTTATTTGTTCATATCATAGCTGCTCTGCTTTCTACAAGCTTCCTTGCCCCTTTGTCTTCTACAAAAAAACTCCCAGAACATTTTCAAAAAAGAGGTGTCCAAACATCTCGCAGCAGCAAAAGACTGATTCCTTCACCCACAGTTTTTGATCTTGGAGGAGCAGGTGCTTTTTATAGAAATGTTGAGAAGTTCAATCAATTCATCTTAGAAGTAAAGATCCCTTTTAGGAATCTGACTATGTCGGACTATGATGCCATAGGATGATGCCATAGGATGACTACCAAGCTACAGCCTGGATGTATGGTATCACTCCCACGTGTAGGAAGCAAGGCAGCAGCTCCCAAGGAAAGGCATCACCACAAGGCGAGCAGCAGCAAGAGCAACGTGGGACTGACTGACTTCTGCAGAGCGCCCTTGCGCAGCCCATGGCTTAGCTGCTCCCTGTCTCCACACTAGCACGATCACAATTATAACAAACGTCCTCGCCAAACACCGGCACGATACGGAGCGAACTGCGCCGGGCCACGCGGGCTTCCTCAGCAGCCAGCGGCGCGAGACGCCCGCGAGTCGCTGCTCAAGAGGACGAGGCTGCCGAGCAAGGGAGGGCATCGCCCTGCGCCCTCGGCACGGCCACGGCAGCGCCACTGAACAAAAGCGCCATCATTACCAGGGTGGCTGAACACCCTGCAAGGAAAAAGGAGAATCGAGAAGGTGGGCGGGTTGCTACCTACTGCGAGGTTTGAGGCGCGTGGGGTGAGTCTGAAATCCCTCGTTGTTCAGCCTGGGGCACCGTACGGTGAGTGGAAAGCCAGGAAAACAGGAACACAACAAAAGCCCCGGGAGAAGAAAACTGAGCAACTGAGCAGTCTACATTTGAAAAGTTTATTGGCAAGTCTATAGAATTCATTTAAACCATCAGTAAATTACAGTGTGGAGAAAAACAGAAAATTGTTTTTATACCAATCTAACTAATAGCCTGCTATATGTGACAGAAAAATCTGATTGTATTAAATATTTATGATTATAAACAAATATTTTAGCAAAAATCGAGGACAGATATTTCTAGAAAGAGAAGCAAGTCAGATAACAACGAAAAGAAACTCTTACGTATTTATGAAAATCAATATCTCCTCTTTTTCTCCCTTTAAAAAGTGTGTTAATACCTTATTAAGTCCTCAAAATACATTTTTTTCTCCTTTGGAAAAAAAATACTTGAAATGTTTTTAATACATTTTTACCTCATTGTGTTTTTTTCTGGGGTATGAACATCACTTTTCTAACAGAAACCAAAATGTTTTCCTATCAAGTAGGAATGTTATATATCAACATTAACCTTTTACAACCTATTAAAGTATAACCTATTGCTGAATCTTATATTAGAATTTCCTAGCAATGACCTAAAAATACTGGAACTACCCCACCAGCCTCTCCCTCTCTTACATATAAAATACATTTGCTCTCACAAGATAAACTACCCATGTTTTTCGCGAAAACACACACAGCTCCCAATATCATTTCTTTCTACATACAAGAACAGGAAACGGAAAAAAAAAAATATCCAAAAATACCACACGTTTCATTTGAAACAAACCTGCACACCATGAAACACAGAGCCATTCAATAGTTCATAGCATTTCTAGCCATGAAAGAGTGGGAACATTTAATTGATTCTATATTCTAGTCCAGATTCTTTTTTTAAATAAAAAAGACTTGATTGCTGCTATAGGTACTGTAACTTCTTTTAGAAAGCTTTTATTGGTGAAAACAAACGTGTATTTTTAAACTGTTTAATAAAAGGTTTCTATATTGAATCATCATGACTCAGCCTGAGTGGAGACCTGCGTGGTAAAACTGCACTGCCTCGGAGCGTGTGCCAGAAAGCTGTGTACTTTCCTAGGCCCGCCAGCAATCAACCCATGAACCACAGTTTGAGAAATATCCTTTTAATGGAGGGAAAAAAATCTCACAGAGATGCCTTTTTCCTCAAAGGAGGAAAAAAAAACTGTGTGGATTCACAATGAAACCTGGGGAATGCGTGAAGTTGGACACAGCGGGACCCCGATCCTTCCCATTTCCTTGGCTGTGGGGGCAGAAGGCAAAGCCAGCGGGAGCTGCGGGCACCACACACTGCTGAGCTGGCAGATCTGCTGAAGACACAGCACCTAGTTCATATTGTGCCCTAGCGGGCGCCCCAAAACTAAGAGCTTGTCTAGCAGTACCATGGCTCAGATATTTATGGCTTTGTTTCTCAGGTATTCACAGAACTTTCTTCCTTGTTACTAGCCAGCAGATAAGGGATTTTTCTACAAAGAGAAATTATGTTGCTACACACTTTCTTTTTCTTTTCTTTTTTTTTTTTTCTTTTTTTAAATTAAACAGCTCATTTTTATCCCTAACCTCTCCCCTTTGTTTGTCACAACTAATTAGTATGCAACGTGTGCAAATCAGGCACCAAAAAAGGAGCTCAGTATCTCATTTGCAAATGGTTCTTGACCTTACTAACGAGTCTGTTAACACCTAACTGAGGAGTAGCCAATTGGCAGCTTTTGAACTGAACATGGCTTGGCAGCAGTTCGACCCCAAATACTTCAGCTGACCACCAGCAAGGATGCCCTGGCAATAGGACCTGCCCAATATCCTGAATTCCTGAAGAGCGCTGAGATCGCAGCGGGCAGCGCTGCTGGCTGGTCTGGGGACACGACTGCACGTGAGGAACATTCACCTTCTGCTACAGGCGTGAGGAAGCCTTTCGGGATGTTGTCTCATCTGCTGCCCGTGAACCAATCCCATGAATCTCCCGACTGTTTGAGATGCGCAGTACAGAGCTTCCTGGCTATACACAAATGCAAGTTTATGGTTAATGTGACCAGACTTGTTAAAATATCACGTGGAGCTTCAGGACACCAGGCCACACAAAACAGCCTGAAAACTTCATATGACCTGTAACCCTGAGAACATCACACAGCACCCCGAATGCCTGACCAGCGCAGCTGCTTCTAGCGAGTAGTGCCCACAATGAAACCTTGGGATATTCTCCCGCACTCCTACAGCCTCCAGCTTACACACATCCTCATTACACGAAGTAGTAAATGAAAACGGCATCTTCTCACTTTTCTGCTTCACAGAGCTTTGAGACTTTTTTTTTTTTTTAAAACTTTCTACCAAAACACAGTCCACATTGTTAGAATACATGAAAATTTTACATAATACTCCACAATGAATCATACCCAACTTATCTCTGCTGTATTCCCTCAAAACACAGTAAGTGTTATAGACATATTGGATGTTCCAGAACTGCATGACTGAGAGATTTTGAAACCCCTCATGTCCAGTACTTGATAAAAATGATTTTAAAATTTTGCTTAAAAGTCTATCTAAACTAATATACATTAAAAAAGTATACACTGTAGTAACCTATTTTATATTACAAGTGAATTTACATATAGCATTTAAGGGTATTTCCAGGATACTTGAACTTCATGAAAGGTCTCATTTTACTCCCTCTGAGCCTACATCTTTTCAAATCCTCCCAGCTGCGAGTTTGGCAGATTATACCATAAAAGTCCTTTCGCCTACCCTTTTCTTTCATTCTCATGTTCTAGTTTGAGAGATTTAAATTTTTTCATGTCATATACAGTGCGAACAATTGAGTCTCCTTCTCCTTCACTGCTACTACCACTCTTCTCATCTCTGAAGGCTTTACATGAAAATGTCCCTACAAAACACATCTGCAGACTATGCTTCAGAAAGCCATTCCCTCAGTTAAAAGACATGTTGGCACTAGGAACATCTTTCAATAGACTCATGGTGCTCCAGAGACATGGGTTAAAATCTTAGTCACAGTTAAAGGTTCCTCGGTTTCTACTGCAAAACATCTTCCAAGGGATGTGGGACAACAGAGGTATCGGTTTAGGAGCACTGCTGTTGGTAACACTGATGATGACACTTTGGAGGCTGTTTGTGCTGAAAATAATTGAATCATCATCTGACTCACTTCTAGAAATCTGTCTGAATTAAATGAATTATGAATGTGCTATCGCAAAATACAAAGCACTTTCAGCAAATCCCTAAACATGTTATCTCTGGAGATCAGTTACAACAGTCAGCATGGTGTTCCAGTTTCACACTCAGTACACAACTTTTCAAAATCAATTTGCTCATAGGCAAAGTGAAGTTAACTTTCATTCCTGCTCAGGTTCTTTGCCCTATCTTCTTCCCTACTCATATTCCTGAAGAGAGGTAGGAATACTGTCTCCCAGCAACACTAAGAATACACTTTTCACATCCTGGTTATTAGGATGAAATTCTTTGGAACTACTACTTTATTTATTTAAGGCTTTTTTTTTTTTTTTTTTTAAGAATAAATGAGAAATTGATACATACAAGCTTTGACACATAAAGATTTCATTCCTTTATTTTGAGGGTACCCCAAGGGATAAAAAGGACAGCAGAGTCAATCATCCTCCGGGATTTTTACAAATAAAAAAGACAGTACTGTCAAACAGGAGGGGAGATTTGCAGTACAGACACTGCATGACAGCTTGACCACAGACATGACCTGGACTCCAAGTCCTGGTCTAGCTGTAGCTGTAAGAAGAGTGGTCTGAAATACTGCAAGGTCCTATCTGCTTTCTTTTGCATCAAAATGAATAAATAACCCTGATTTTTTTTTTTCTTTTTATTTCAGTGCTGATAAATTCATTCCCCTGGAGAGGGAGAATACCTTCTGTTGTATTCCAGACTTCTGGAACAATCTCAGAAAACCCTGAGTAAAACATTATATAGATACATTTAGTCTATGGTACCAACAGCAGCTATTTCTTTAATTCTGGCTTGCAAAAAAGGAAAAAAAAAAAAAAAAAAAAAGTCTGTGCAGTAAAGCCTTTCTCCAACACTCAGTCCTGATGAGGTGTCCAGGTAGGAAACATGAAACAAGTTGCTCTCTACAGGAGGAGACCACCCTGAGCCTACAATAAGAGTTCTCTTCTCTCCCATGAAGAAGAGCAAGCTAAGAGAGATTTGTTTTTGTATCTGCCTCTGCTTAGGATGCTCTCTAAGGACAGATCTCACTACTGCAAGTCAGGGCAGGGCGAGGCACCACCCTTCACGTCCTTACCCTTCTCCTGCAGAGTTCCTGCCACCCCTCGTGCGCACGCACAGCGCTCCCAGTTCACGTGCGCCAAGCGAGGCAGCTGGTGTGCCCACTGCACAAGGACAGAGATAAAAGGGCCAACGTGCTGGTGGAGCCCTGCGCCGCCCCAAGGAGCAGCCGGTGGCTTGTGGCCACGCAGCTCTCGCAGGGAGCGGAACAGCCGCTGCGTGGACTTCAACCAGCTCACGCTGCCGTGCGGCTGCACCCTGGGGTGCGCGATAGCGTGTGCAGGGGCAACGTTGCATGGAGCACCCCGTAGGTTTACCTTGGTATTGCTGCTTTTATGTCTTAGATCCCATTCTGCACCACACCTACTTCTCCACTCCAAGAACAAGGGAAGTCCTTAAAAAGAGAAGTTTTGTCAGCAGCGAGCACTGAGCTCTCAGCTCTTGCATAATTCCATGTGCGTGCATTACAGTAGTACAGAGAGCTCACACCACCAATTGTCTCTTCAGTGATCCAGAAATGTTCCTCCCACTTCTGTATTAAAGAGTTCAAAAACAGAAATAGGAAAATAAGAGTTGTTCTTTTATGTCTGTAGGGACTGACTCCAAAACCCCCATTCTCACAGTTTTAACTCTTTCAGAATTGCAACAGAAACCAACTCTGTAATTAGAGCAGAACAGAACCAACTTTTTAACACATGACTATTTTAATACTGAAAATTCAAAAGCCTGCAGAGCAAAGATGAATTCATTTTAACTGGTATCCATCCCTTATATAATGCCTTCAAAGAGATCTCAAAGTCACCTACCAGAATAGGGCCTCAGGAAAATGACACATGCAGCGACAGCTTCCCTGTACTTAATGTTTTGTTTCAAAAAAGAAATCTGATTCCAACTGTTTTCCACTTCCATTAATGTCTCCAGGGCAGCTAGAGATGAAAACCACACAAAATGCATTTTCTAGTCATCCCAGAGATGTATTGTTACCCCAAGAAGCAGACACGAGTTCTAGGTCCAAGCTGTAATTTTAGGCTCCTCTCTTTCACGTGTATTTGTTGTGCTGGAATGTGACTTTCAGTTCTAAGCTCCACTAGATGGGAAATACCGCCCACGCTGCAATGGCCATGAGTTAGAATTGTGCTTAGGTAGCATGTTATTAATGTATCACACTAACAAACTCAAACATGGTCCTTAGAGCCTAACAGGCAATTTAAGATGTTTTAGGAGGGTATTTGGAAGGCTTCTTTTTCATAACACAGATTTAGGGCTCATTTCTGTGCTCAGTCTAAAGGTACAACTGTATTGCCTTCAAAAACTGCCAAACCTCAAGACATTAACCCTGGGAAAACTAGGCCCTCTCAGCACTTTAACCTGCCAGTGTCCTACCAGCAATTTGGTTTGCAGTCTCTGTGCTGTATCTCCGCTCATTTTGCAGGACATCATACAACTTTATCTTACAGAAAGCTCCAGTTCTGTGTTTTCCAGAGACCTGTGCCCTATAAAATAGTTTTGCCCTCTTAAAAGTAGGAATCAAGCCTAGTGTTGATTACTTGATGCATCTGTAATACATGATAATAATCTAAATAAAAATCATGATCATTAAGTGCATAGAAATTAACCATACGGAGGCAATAACATACGAACATACAGTATCAATAGATGTATTTTATTCTTTACATTTGAGTTTTATGTAATTTTCTGCCAAATCCTCCAAATTCAGAAAGTCTCAGCAAAGCAAAGAAAGGTTATTACTCTAGTTTCCAGTAAGCTTGTAAGTGAATCCCTAACACTGAGCTCCACAAACTTGGGAAATGTGGACAACTCATCATTTTTCTCAGAAACCTGAACACTAATAGAAGGAACAGGTCTCTAAATGGTCCAAATTTCCAACTGATCTGGCAAATGACTGCATGTGATGATATCATTACATCAAACATCAGCATGCCTTTGCACAAGATTTGCGCTAGAAAGTGGCACATGGAAAGAAAAGCCTAAGTTAGACTTGGCAGGAATAAGTACTATACAGTGATTTAGCACATACAGGAACAAGAGGAAGAGGAAAATAGCACAGACGACAACTCTGCTTGGTTCAGGAGCCAATCTCTAGCCCTTGCCAGCTGCTGAAAACGTGGTCCAGCAAGGAACAAAGAATATGCTGATTAGCAGGGGGAAATGCAAAGGAAACACCTGAAAGGGAGGCAAGGAAGGGACGAAGTCGGCAGTGGGGCCGCCTAACCTTCCAGAGAGGCTGAAGCATTACAGCACATGTGATGGAAGAAGTGCAGAGCATAACAAAACAAGTTCTGGAATTACTGAGGGAAAAGGTAAAGTCAGTCATCATAAAGGAACAATGACAGGTAAAAATGAGAGAGATGCAGACTGGGATGAGGTATAAAATGTGAAGGGTGACTGCAAAGAAAAAGCTTACTGAAAGGCATCAGGACCAGCTACACACCATCATGTACCTAGCGAGGCACTTTTACATTCGAGTACTGGCTGTAAAGAATTAGCAGGCTGATGGCATTTAGCGTAAGTTATTAGTACACGGTAAAATTCCAAGTGGTAAAAATTACTAGTTCTCATACAGAGAACAAAGGCTCTAGACCACAAAGACTTAATCAAGCTGGTTGCATAAGGGAGGGAAACAGAAGGTGAGGTGGCAGGTATGCATACCATCACCAGGCATGCTGAACATGGCAATAGAGACATCTGTTATGCTCTGTCAAGTCACCTAGGTGCATCTCAAGTAGCCTTCCCCACTCCTTACCCGTGGCCACAAGATGTTCCAGTCTTGGAACGTCCACTCGCTCCCACAATAGCTCCCACAACCCAGAGAGCAGAACCTTGTTCAACACGCTCCTGTGTGAGCCCATGGCAGCAAGTGAGGAAAATGCAAGCACGCTGCTTCTCAAAGCCCTCCGAGGTCAGCGTGCCGCTTCGCTCGGCTCGAGCTTGAGATCAGAGTGCTGCGAGAAGAAGGTTCACAGGAAACACCACCGCACCAAGACACCCAGGAAGGCACCCAAAAAGAAGCCTGGCAAAACCCAGAAAACGGGCTCAGCAGGGAAAAAAGAGAAAAAAAACAACAGTCCAGTGGACAAAAATCGGATATCTCTAAGGAAAAATATTTTGGGAGCTCTTGAAGCCTGAAGCAGGTAGAAGGATCATTTACTGTTGGTATAGATCGATTCTTACAGAACTGCCTATTGCTACATGCCTACAGAAACTGTGTCAAAACAGTGGATGAAATTGTCCAAGAAGGAACTAGGTCAGTTCTGCTCGACCCAGAACACAAAACCCGGTTGACTCCATAGGTCTGGTTGGTCCTGTTCAGCCAGCAACTTCAGCTCACGGGGATTTAAAAATGCCTAAGCATACTACCAGCTGAACAACCAAAAAATCAAATAAAGTTTCTTTTTTCTTCCTACTCTAACAAAGCAGACTTTTACAAGTTATCATTTATAGTTTGCTGGGTTTCCCTCCTCCCAAACTCCATATTTAGAAGCTAAACAGCTGAGGGGTTGGTGAGTCATTCCCATATGATTAAATGCTCTAATAGTCACATAGGAGAAACAACACACACACAGATCCCCAGCTTATCCACTGGCTTTAGCGTTTGAGCTGGAGGTAGAAACGAGACTTCACTTTATGAATCTCTGAAAACACTGTGAGCTGTTCTTGAGAATTTTGGCATAGATTGCACCCCATTAACTACTTTGATATATCTGCTTTATAAAATTTGATCTAAATGACACCAAGAAAACAGACTACCCACAGTAACACAGGAGGCATTCTGCAAGTGGAATATATTGAAACACACTGAAAAGAGAGAGCAATCTGCGCTACCAGATGAACACATTGTCAGAGCAGAGGCTAGAATGGCTCAAGAGGCAACGTTAGGTCCAGCAAGAAAATATTTTCTTCTGATCATTACTTTCTGCCTTACTTAATCAATCACCACACATTCTTTCAAGGTACATGTCAGGTTAATTACTTGAGTAATAATAAAAGAGTCACTGCAGAGATGAGGAATACATAATCACACTCATTTTTCAGGCCAGTCTCTATGACAACAAAAGTGGATGCCATTGTTCAGCCCCTGGTAAGGAAGGCAATGCTGGACACAGATGAGTTATTCTCATTTTCATTTTGCACTTCACATGAATTAAATGTTCAAAAACTGAAACAGAGATTTAGGAGATGAGGAATATTTCATAATGAATACACTGCATAGTCTCCTACCCTGGCTTCCTATGTTCCTATGCTGCTACTGGAGGAGAAGTCCACAAATGTCTGTGAAAATCCACAAGTTGAACACACCAAACTGGCTGAAAATTTTTGTCTTCCATCATAAATAGTCAGTGGAGAACAATCACAGAAAGCATGGTGGATGCTTTAGAGTCTGAAGCACTGAAAAAATTCTGTCCTATCTCCAGGTAGCAAAATTCACACTGGCTAAAAATAGACAGCATGTTGAAAGTAACACCTAGTGCTGGCTGACTTATTTATTTATTCATAGCGATGGTGAAAGATAAAGAAGGGCTGGAACACTGGCTTCCTTGGCATCACTTGTTGCCAACATTCCCTCTTCACTTAGAGTGAACCAACACTTTGCTCTGTCCTCCTCCTCCTATCAGTAAAAGATTCATAAAAAGACTAATTATCCTTTATCTCTATTACTCGCCATTAGTTTTTACTTTCTGAATGCTTATTTCTGAATTCCAAGCCATTAAAGAGATCATGATTCAGCTTCCCATCGTTTCTCTGCCTGATAATTCGTGTTTGGGCCCTCTGGACCTATTTGGACACAAAATTCAAAACTAATTCAAAATTTAAATGCATGTTTTACTCGTAAAATGCCTCTGAAGTAAACAATAATGGCTATCTGGAACTTACTGTAGATGCCACAACACAGCTGACTCATGAAGCCTTGAGCTTATTTTTTTCCCCTCTTCTCCAACTAATTTGAAAAAGGCCAACAGTGGCCAAGTATCTACCCTCAAATTTGGCAGTACCTAGGTGCCTCAGCCCGTAGAAGCCCTGATGTTCATGCATCAAAAATATTATTTCCATCACCATCTTTAACGTTTCTTAAGCACAGAGAAGACAAATTTGATGAGTTGTATGAGAAAAACCTGGTGACTGGGATGAAACCACAAGCTTCTTGAGATTGGGGCATTTGGGCTCAGGTTCCAAAGACCAGTGAAATAACCCAGGGAACCTTTAGTGAAAGCAAAAATAACCTTCTATAAATCACTAGATAAAGGCCTCTCAAGACAGCAATAAAACACTTTTCCTCCCTGCCTCTCCAATCCTTCCACTCTTCTCAAACTGAAAGATTCACTTTTAATGCTGGCAGGCTGGACATTCAGAAGAAATTCAGGAAACGTCTCCTCTGATCAGGAGACTGTCACTCACATGACGTGCAGCTCCATATGGCCAAACTCACACTGCGTCTTTGGCACTGTGTCACTTCATCAGCCCAAGGTCTCTATTCGCAAACTTCAAGTCCTAGGCAATAAAAGTTCTGTTGCAGCTTGAGATAGCACCTTCTCTGACCTAGCTTTAGTCCATAAACTGTTTACTGCTTACTTTGCTTATCTATACAGTCTAATGATGAGAACTGTGCAAAATAATTGCCTTAAACCTTGAGTCCACGTGAAGCATGTCTTTGAGCGTAGCCACTGGTTAAATATTACAAAAAGAACGGAAAGACTTTCCTTCAACTCTGCCTACGTCCAGTTTGCATTTCTACAATTGAAATTTCCTGGCAAGACGTCAGGACAATTATCAAGAAAAGATAATTTTGAAATTCTAGTTACAAAATTGCCAGAAACCACAGTTTAGATTTCCATGGGAATGTTTTGGGGTTTTACAACCAGAGAAGTAAAACAATGCAATTATACGAGCTCTCTGAACTACCTGGTCAAGTGCAACAAGGATTCACAGCTTGAAGAACAAATACCAAGACTGTTTGCCAGAATGAGACATTTTGAAAGAATTAATACACTGAAATCAATCTGCTTATGCATGCAGAGCCACAAGGAGAAAAGAAGCTGAATTCATTAGATGAGTTACTTGCTGCACAGTTTTGCATAGTCCTATTAAGGCAAGAGCTGGGTGACTTTGCAATACAACCCCAGGTTCACCTCATGCTTACAAAGGTTCAGCAAACATGAGGCAAAGCTGTATAGGAGAAGGGAAATCTCACATACTTCCTTCTTCACAGTCTCCCTCAGCACATATAGAGGAATAAGATCTTTAGGTGACTTCTCCCTAATGAAGAGGACTTTTGGAAGGAGACCTGAGAACAGTTCTGTATTATTCAGAACTTGTTGTGGGCTTAAAGTGTAAGGGTTCATACACATTTGAGGGGTTCAAGTTTGTGCTGAGAGAC
>VZSV01000017.1:5038866-5077979 GCA_013398735.1 Nothocercus julius
TGCTGCCACACTTGACCCTATTTCGTAGAGCACCTACAGGTTCCCTCTCAGGTACTTCCTTGCAACGCCTGCTTGGTGTCAACTGTGACAAATAACAAAACAAACACAAAACCTACCAGGTGCCAAATCATAATCCCAGAACAGCAGCTTCTAGAGACTTCACTAAGCTTCACAAAAGCAATTTGACTGTTCTGTAACAAGCACCTCTACTGACCCACTCCTATGGTTTGAACAGGAAGTTAGTTAATACAGTTTTAACTTTGTAAACTTGAGAAAGGCAACATAAAAGCAGGAAAAAGAATTCCAGTCATTCACAAAGAAGGGCAGGACAAGACACAGCAGCAAACCTCCCGCCTGGCAGCTGCAAAATGCAGGGCATGAACATTCAGGTTGAAGTGTGCATACACCAGGATAGCAGGCCAGTCCTCTGCACGGGAAGGGTGCAGGAAGCAGCTAAGAGAGGACAGGTAGGCAGGTCCCAGAGGCGCCCAAGCTACCGAAGGTGACAGCGCGCATGGATTCCCTGACTGGCTCTTGGGATGGCAGCCTCCACCATGTGAGCAACGCCAGCGCAGCCCTGCACAGGCTGGTAAGCCAATACAGCACCCAGGGAAACTCTAGCTCGCGTCCTGGAAGCCATACGGGCCCTATTTAGCCTGTATTTATTTCCTTCCTTGTCTCCACTTTCCTGAAGCAACTTCTGTTCTTAATTTCTTTATAAGGTAACTGCCCTCCCCAGAATAAAACGAAAAGCCTATAATGAAACACCTGAGAGGAAACAAAAATGTATTTTACACTTAATGAAGAAACATAGCTTCACTAAGCTAATGAGATCATTCTCAAACTCTTTTGCTGTAAAATTTTAACTTGGATTAGACTTTTTTTTTTTTTTTTTTTATAACATACAATCTTTGTACAGTCTTAAGAGTTTGATGCATTTTAACAAATAACAGAGGATTTTAGTTATATAAATACACTACTAGTTATTTATATTTGTTCTGGTCCATTTGTACATGAGTAATGGAAGATATGATAGTTTATTTACTGGTTGACAGCTTGCACTGAATTTTATGACTTCGACAGCTAATCTCTGTAGGTAAAGATATTAACATTCAAAATGATACTAAGGGCAAAAACATCTAATGGAATGAAAACTGCTCTACTGAAAACTACAGAGAAAAGCATGGCAACGCTAAGATCTCCAAAGCCATCTAATACCCTGCACTGAATATCTTCTTTATTCTGTGCATGTTATAAAATGGATAACATGGCAAATACTACTCATAAATCGAAAATTATCATCATATCTCACCCCCATTTGTACCACGAAGCCTGCCAGGTTAAATAGAGCTTTGCCTGACAGAATATTTCTAGCAGGCTAAATCAGAAGCACCTCCCACTAATCACATAGGCAGAAAGAAATGTTCCACATGTGATCTGACTTGGGACCCTTCTTGTTTGCTAATCCTCTGTGATTTAAATTGTGCAGTCTAGTTTATTCCCCTACAAACTTGCATTTTATGCCCTATATATTAGAAAAAGAAGTTTCTTGTGCTTAAAAATACAAGCACTTGACAGTCTTACAATGGTCTGACACCTGTAACTTTACTGCACTGATGTGGAACTCTTGTTTCTGGGCCTGGCGCTGAATCTTCCATGAACCTGAGGGGGAATCTCAGGCCGTGAGAAGATGCCCTTTGCTTTGCTGCTCTTCTCCAGTGCGTGTGGGGACAAAGGCTACTTATGTAACTGCCGGGTGCCATGTGCACAGGTAACGCGGCACAAGAGCACACAGTCATGCCTCTGCCTACAGTGTGGCCAGACCTAGGCCTGATTTTCTGAAAAGCTGGAATATCCAGAAAAGGCACGCAAGTTTTCAACACAGAAACCAAAGGAAAACCAAGAACTTACAGCATGCAACAAAATATCAAGAAGTATATTAAAAAAAGTAAATCACAGAATCACAGAACAGTTGAGGTTGGAAGGGACCTCTGGACATCATCTAGTCCAACCCCCCTGCCCAAACAGGGTCACTTGGAGCACATTACCCAGGATTGTGTCCAGAAAACTCTGGAATATCTGCAAGGAAGAAAACTTCACAAGCTCTCTGGGCAGCCTGTTCCAGTGCTCTGTCACCCTCACAGTAAAGACATTTTTCCTCATATTCAGATGGACTTCCCTGTGCTTCAGTTTGTCGCCTCTCGTCCTATCACTGGGCATCACTGTCTGGCGCCATGCTCTTTACCCCTCCCTTGAGGCACACACGTTGGCAGGATCCCTGACCAGGCCCAGCTCTGCCAGCCCCTCCTCACACGAGAGATGCTCCAGGCCCCTGTTTGTCCTTGCAGCCCTGCGCCGCACGCCGGCCAGCGGCTCCGGCCGACACAGCCCTCCGCAGCGCGGGGGGAGGCTCACACCGCGGCCCCTGCCGGCAGGCCTCGCGCAGTCACTGCGGGGATTTTACACCACCGAAGGCACTAATGAAGGGTCACGTTTCTGACGCCCATTTCTTCAACAGAGGAATTTGCTCTGTGTTCTGCTTAGATATTTGCACTGTTTGGTGTGCAAACAGAAAGGATAAGGGGACAGTTCTCCAAAGAAACAGGCTTTGACCAGGACTCAGGTAACATCTCTTTTGGTTAGCAAGATACGTAAGTATTATTGACCCACCTAGTTTGCACTTACTTTTCCCACTGTTTCTGCCCCTCACTAGTACTTTCTGGCTAGTTAACTCTGTGCAGTTTATTTGGTGAGTTTTATTAATGTTCTTTCTCCCATCATTTCTGCAGCGAATTCTCCAGCTCCCCTCTACCTTCTCATTGCAACTTTAATGTTGAAGACACTGCTCCACCTGCCTGCCTGTGCAAGGATGTGTGTATGCATGTTTATTCAGCTACCTTCTCTGCTACCGCTAGCACAGAAGCACCCTTGTCACTGCAACATGATCTGATTACCCGTGGCCCTTCTCCCTTCTTCCACCCTGCATTCAGACAGGATCACAGTAAAACCTTTGTGTTTGCTGACCCTAATTGCAATGCAAAAACTAGAGAGGACAGGCTGAAACAGATCGTTTCAGTCCTGACCCACAGACACCACCATGCACAGAGAGGTATCCAACACAGCATCTGCAGCGACCACTTCAAGTTTTCCTTCTCCCAATTTTAAAACCAAGGATGCCAGTTAAACCGCTACTCAGAAGTACACAGTGGAGTTAAATCAGAAAACCGTATTCAGATTGACTTCTGCCTAACCGCAGGATTTCATCTTCACACACACAGAAGTGGTAACACAAGGGAGAAGCTGGACCCGGTGTCGCACGGCCGCCGTGTCGCCTCCAGAGAGCCGCGGAGGCGCACCCCGACTTCCCCGAACGGGCCCAGCTGGCTGCCGCCAGCAGGCCTGCTGTCGCGCCCAGCGCCGCGCAGCGCCGGCGCGCGCCCTTACCTCAGCCCACCGTTGGCTTCTTCGTCCGACGAGGAGGCGCCGTTGCAGACATTCCCGAAGGAGTGGCTCGGCTTCAGCGGGCCTTCCTCGCAGTCTGGCGCCGGCTCTCTTTTCTTCCTCTTCCCAAAAAACTTCTTGAAAGGCTGGAACTTGCCTGCTCTCTTCTTGTCTGCGGAGCGCAAGAGAAGCAGAGGCAGGGCTGAGGGCCGCGGCTCGCGGGCGCGCGCTCCCGGCACGGGCGAGGTCAAAGAGCGCGGCGGCAGCTCCCCGCCGGCGCGCGCCTCGGGGCGGTAACACAGCGCGCGGGGCTTAGCCCTCCGGCTGCACGCGTCGCTGCCGCCGCGCGCTCGCGCAGGGGAGAAGGATGAGCGCGCGGAGCCGCAGCGGGACACCGAGACAGCAAGGCTCGCGCCCGGGCTTCGCGCCGTGCTTTTGTTGGGTCCTTTTCAGAGACACGCAGTGCTCTGACCACCCCCGGGCAGCAGGTGTGCATCCTCTGCCCTAAATCCAAGGGATCGGAAATAACCTGCTATATTTTCACTTATGTAGCCTCAGACATAGACATGTCAATTGGCAGTGGACAGAGGTAATAGGATAAAGTTCTGCGTGTTTGGTGGTGTGTTACTTCAATAAATATCCAGCTTGATATCAGCAGATCAATACAATTACTGTTTTTATTTTCCCCTCCAAGGAATTGAGGGCAAGATTTAACCCACCATCTCTTCCTTGAGGTATTTAAGTTTCAAAAGCTTGGCCAAAAAACACAGCAAAAAGACAAAACTGACACAGAGACAGGAACAAGGAACAAAAAAAAGTTAACCAGAAAAAAAACAATGTTTCTCACCTCAGACCGAAGAAACAAAAGGCAGCTTCACTTTATTTTTCCCCACAGCACGTATTCAAAAGAAACACCAATAGTTTATTGTTAATCACAGCCAAAAAGAGATTAATTTTTCTGGGCTGGAATGCACCAAAGACTTCCTAAATCATCCTAACTGTCAAAGAGCTTTATTTCTTCTCTGTCTTTAATTAATTTTGCATTGGATTTACTTCAAACAGGCTAGTTTTTTTAAAAAACTTGCAGTCTCTTATCATACTCCAGTTTGAAAAGCATCATACTGCATTGGTGACAAATATTTTCATAAGCTAATTAAAGCCTGCACGCACTTTTCTGTGTGCATACACCTGCCCTTTGCACACTATACTCTTCTCCTATGAGCTGCTGCAGAGCAAAAAGCAGCAATTCAGTTGCAAAGTGCATGCGCAGAAGCCCTTGACACAGTAACAGTTGTGCCCTGTAGTACTCTACAAACCTCACCATGTTTTACACTCCACTCTGCTACACCTGCATCTGACAAAGCCACGTCCAGCTGCCACCCCTAACGCCCCCCATTATGCTGGAGCATCACTAAGGGCTGATAGAGAAAGGGAGAATGTGCCTGAGCACGCTGCAATCTGGCTCTTCCCAAGGTTGGGCAGGCTGCCTGAGCTGAGCCCAGGAGTGGCTTCTCAAAGCCACAGCTTCTACAAAGAGCAAGAAACCTGTGACAGACTCTGTGGGATTCAGTCTGCACCTGGTTATGAAGCAGAAAACCTAGACTAAGATTATGAAGTTAAAAATGCAGTAAACACTACCATTGCCTTTTCTCTACAAATCTCAAAGAATTTTGCCATGGGAGTTTCTTCCCGTTGGGAAGTCAAGATGCAAGGGATCTATGTGACTTCATTAAGGCTACAGGGCACCCCAGCAGTGGCTGTAAGGCAGAAAGCAGAACTGCTCAATTACAAACCCCAAATCCAATCCCTGGCATTAGAATTTTCTGATCCCAAATCCTTGGCTCACAATGAGCATGTTGGGGAAAAAACAGCCCCTGAAGCAGCACAATTTTATCTGTATGAAAGCACTGCAGAAAAGGGGAGCGAGAAGTTTCCTTTCTCCTGTCCCCTAGCTCCACTTTCCAAAATGATGACCTGCTTGCAGTGTTTCCAGCCAAACCAATTATTTGCTGCTCAATTTGTAAGTTTTGAGAAATGTATCTTAAATATATATAATAATACTAATACCACTGGCAGACAGACATGCATAGAGCGAGATGATTACTCCAGCCCACAGCCACCCCAACTTTTCAAACACTTGAGAGACCATCTAGAAAAACTAATAAATCAAGTGGCTGATAATACAGGAGAGAAGCCCTGAGCATCAAGGACTGGTGAAAGACCTCCTTTTCCATGGATTCAGCATTGCCTGCTTCCTCAGTCTGTTTTGAAAGGAAAGACTGTGTGCCATATTATTTCTCCTGTTTAATGCAATTCATGGCACAAATCAATCCAACTACAGCAGTTTTACAAAAAGGTTCTGTTGCCACTCATCCAATTTGCCCTTGTTTCCTCTTCTCTTAGAGGTCTATAGATATATCTAGGCATTACCTCAGGTTGTCTTGGCTTATGAACTCCATATGTACTATCAACTCCAAATGATCCACCAACTGTGAATGTCGGTTTTGAACAAATAAAACAGAGAACACCACAGCTTTCGGGTTGAAATGGGTAAGAACCAGCAAGGTTGTCTTCAGTCAAGATCTTGTTTTTTTCCAAGCGACTTAATAGGTCCTGTAGCTGCTCCCCACTCCATATCCTGTCATCACACTTGTCACATTTCTGAACATGAACTTTTTAAATCAGGCTTCATGATTCATTTCAAAACTCATCGTCCCCCTTTCCTGCACAGACTGTGCACACTGTTCCTGATCCTGCTTCAATCAACCCCAAATTTCCAATGAGGGAATGATCAGCCAGTAAGGTGAGGTCTATTTATGTAATTCTCTTCATGAGATTTTGCAGAGGAACATATGGGATAATGTAATCTTTAAGGCAAAACACTTCCTACAACAGTAATTGGCTACAAGGAATCAGACCATTGGCAATGCAACAGAGCACACCCTGTTCAAAAGCCTTTCAAGTCTCTGATGCTACAGCTCAAACACGACTCAACCCTTTTTTTCTATCTATATTGCAATATACTAAAACAAAAAGAAACAAACAAAAAAGATAGGGAAGGCAGAAGGTGGGGGTACCCACTGCGATTAACTTGTGTCAAAGACAACTGCTGAACTACCCAGGAAACAAGTCTATTTATAAGAACCATTTCATTCTCTCCTTAATCACTCGAGCTAGAATGCTACAAATATAGCCTGGGGAGAACATAGAAAAACAGAAATTAAACCTTTTTCTCTTTCTGGTTTACAAGCCTCTCATTCAAACCACTGTGAACAGTTAACAGTAAAACAGTAAATCAGTTTTGAATCACAGAAAACTGTGAGGTGTGAAGGCGACAGATAAACAAAGTTGGCTATGCTAGCTAGAATAACCCCGTGCATATGGCAAATGCTCCCTTCTCATCTTACGCCAGAAGAGAGGCAGAGCAGATTAGAATAATCTTTAACCTGTCATATAATTTGTCAGCTGCATAAAGATGCGAAAGGCCTAATGCAGAGCTATCTGGAGCACACTGGCATCATGAAGGCAGCACGTGGTCATTCCACCCTCAGCAATGGAGACACCAACAGGAAGAGCAGCCTCTTGCACTGCTTCCTTCAGCCCACCCTCCCCACTGAAGACGCAGGCAGCTGCAAAGGGCTTTGCTGCCCGTGCGGCAGAGCAGCCTTTGGACTTCAGTGCAAAGCGGCAGCAACCGCTCCCGCCGACAGGTCACCGTAAGACAGCCTGTAGTTAACCGACTCAACCATCATCCCAATCCACTGCGATTTTCATTCTATGATGCCCTTCAAAAACAGCACAGAGCCCACAAACTGAACTCTACATAAAGACAGACTTAACTGCAGTTCTTAGAGGTAAGAGATTTAAATGACTGAAAGGAAATGAGAAATGGATCCCAAACAGCAGACACACTGCAGGGAGTGACATCTCTAATCGCATCTTTACAGGGGGAAAAGGCTGCTCAGATATTTATTCTCAGCATCCATAATCTCACACACGCACTTTGCCCTCCTAGAGCACAGAGCCTCCCCAAAGCTTCCACATGTACAGCTGGGTCACCACTTGCACCCAGCTTTCCTGCTCCCTCTGTGTCTTCACACATTCACTCATGTCTGTCCCCAGCACTGCTCATTATTAACTGTTGCAGATGTGCTCAGACACAGCAGCAGGGTTCCCTAAAAGGTGTCTACATCCCTCCAGGAAAGCAAAGTTCATAAGGACAAGAAGTTTGGAAACAAATAAGGGGGACAGCAGAGTCTGCTCTGTTTAACGATGTTCCCACGTTTAAAAATAGGCTGGAGAACCTGTATCTCTTGTGGTTCATCAAAAGTCAGGCTGAATGTTGGTCTCTGGCCCATTTCTTCTCCCACAAACTTCTTTCAGTTCACTGCCCTCTCTTCCACATATAGCTAAAGGAAAGCTGGGGCTAAGATAGGTGGAAACAGTCCCTATATAAAAGGCAAATGCAAATACCAAAGAGTCCAAGGGAACATTTAAGCTAGTACAAAGGGAATAGAGACTGACACTAAAGAGACTGTCATTCCGATTCAGTAACATGACTTCCTAGCAATGAGTTCAAGTCCCAGCTGGGTGATACATTTAGCTCTAGACGCTTCTAAACACTCTTAATGTAGGAAGAAGGCAACACTTTCAGGTTGACAGGGATGAGATGAGATGACACAATCAGAGAAACATTAAATGAAATCAAGATTGGGAGCTACTGGAGAGTACAAATTGATGTACTCACAAAAGTCTCATGAAACACCTAGGCAATATAAGGAAAAGGAACAGGCCAAAGTCCATCTGGTTTTCCAAGAGTATCAAGTGATCTTTTAAGAGATACTATCTCCTGCAAACTGTGCCCCATGAAGAAGATTAGGCATTCTTGGATTACCTGATACAAACTAGTAAGGCTACCTACAGTATCTGTAACAAAGAAAGAACCAATCTTACTTTCCAGAAACATCAGTTTTCCCTTGCCACCTTGGGAGTCAAGAACACTTACATAAAGATTTTGTGTTTTTTTTTTTTTCCTCACAGAGACGGTGGCTTCCAAACAAGCTATACGTAGCTGAGATAATCAGCTGTTAGAAGAAAAAAATGTATGAATCAGCATAATAAATCCTGTTAAAGTCCAAACACCACACAAAAGTCTTCATCGTACAGATCAAGGAGTTGTTTCAACACTTCTGTTTATAGAGCAAGGAAATACCAGAAAAAGTAAAAGCCATTTAGTTCTGATCTTACCTCAAGGTAACTTCAAAGTAACTTCATCTGCCCTACATGAGGCTTGCCACAGTTATCTTTAGTGATAATAAAGAGATGTTAATACTGGAGTGAAGACCAGTGGTAGAAGTCCCTCTTGACCTTAAACAGAACTAAAGCGAAGTAAACACTGCTCTATTCCACTTTTTCACTCTCATTTTCAGAAGTCTCATTCTCATGTCAAGAGTTACACCTCCTTCCCTCATTTGAGCTATAAATTAACTCTAAAGATGACATCCTTTCCAGCCAGTCTTCGTATTTCTATACCCATTATTTTTTACTAGGAATGACAATAAGCAGCCCCAGAGGTCAGGAAGTCTCACGCTCCTCCACTTCTTTTAGCTAGTAGCATCCTGCCTCCCTCACCCATGGCACCATCACCTTCAGGCCTGGGAAGCCACTGCTCTTCCCTGACCACCAGAGCTTTGAAGGACACAGCTAAACCTAGGAAAGGCAGGTCAGTTTGGGAACACAGATGGATAGGTTGGGGACAGTGGGGACTCCTGGCAGAGCAAAGATTGGGAAGAAGTCAGTGCAAACTTTAGCAGCAAACCTTCTCACTGCAGGCAGGGACTTTCATTCTTTTCCAGCTCCGTGGTACAGCAAGTAGTTGAGGAATTTAAAGCAACTGGGGATATGTGTTTTGAGCACAGCAACAGCTGCAGAGTTCATAGATGTAAGGACCTTTGCCAAAGGGCTAAGGAAATGCAACAGCCCTTAGTAAAGTGCTGGGCTGTAGTGCCAGCACTGCAGAATTCAGGCTATGACAAAAGCTGCTTGTAACAGCTTTGGGCTCTCGGAGGTGCACGCAAGATGCTCAGAAAGAAAGACACTGCAATAGCTTTTGATTCACCAATAAAATATTCATCCATTATGTAACAGAAGGGAGAGAGATTTATTTTACTAGGGCAAGACTTATCAACTAGAATTAATCATGCCAGACCCTTTCGGTACACTGGGTTTTATCTGAATTAAACGCTTGAGGTCAAAGTAGTAAAGAGATGTTGACTTATTCCCTTCTCAGTGCAAAAATGCTGTAGAATGCTCTATTCCCCAGCATATTTCATTTCACATAAGAGGCTGTTCCTGCTTGAGAGTAGTTAAAAACATGACCTGCTAAATTACAGATGGAAATATAAATGGAGGCTTCCAAAGGTGAAGGCACTTGCCCAAGGCCCCACTGCAGAGCAGTCCAAAATCCAGAATACTCTCACAATTGGCCAAATACCTCCTGCTGTTTGTCCCTGGCTCCTGAGAGCCATTTATATCTCTTTGAGGTCAGTACAAACTGCTGATAAATGAGGATCCTACACTCACATTACTACCACTACGATCATTTTTGCGGGGGATTATGTTACATGAAACCTTTCTATTTGCAACTCTGGCTTCTGTAACAGGTTTTATATGACACTAGCTAAAATTTTTCTATTATATCAAGTCCCATTTTTTCTCTGCTGAGAGAAATTTGTCTTCATAAAAAATATTGGCTTACCATGGCAAGCAATTCCCATGGACAGAACATGAAATTTCCAAACCAAAACCTTTGGTGAAAGAGACACAAATGGCAGGAATATGCGACTGATACACAACAATAAAACAAAGCTGAGAGTGATCCCAAATATAAAGGAGAATGAGAATGGCACGCCAGAAAAACTGGGTGACTTGAAGACTGGGATATCAGAAATGAGCGAAAATAAGGGAGCATTATGAACTGATACGTTTGGGGAATGCTGCTGAGGCATTCTCCTATCAGGTTCAAACTGATCAGTTAGGAAAGGGAAAGAAGACCTGGCCACATTAGTTGCTTCCAGGAAAACTCTAAGGAAGCACCACAGTTCAGCTACAGGGAAAGGTAAATGTCATCCCATGGCACAGGCCTGTGGAGCGGAGGGGCAGAGGGGCTACTAGGAGGTGCAGGGAAGTGGAGAGCCAACTGTCTGAGAAAAGACTTAGCTAATAAATCATGCACAAAAGCAGACAGGTACTCCACATATTTTAGGATTGGGATTATTTTTCTTATATAAGGAGATGCACTGAAGAACAAACTAATACACTGCTGAGGCACTTTGACACAGAACATTCTTTTTTTGAATGCTAGATAAAAGGAATCTCATTAAAGTTTCTTTTCACAGTGAAAATTCAGAAATAGTACTTTCTGCTTCCATTGCCTAAGCCAAATTGAAATCTGTAAAGTCTGAGACATACAGGAGTTAGAAGCTCCAGAAGTAGCAATTTATGGAGCACTTTCAAAGCAGTGTCACTAAACAGAGCAACAAGAACTAATTAATGAAGAAAAACAGCACACAGAAATGTTATTCATTCACTGTGACTGACAAGCGTCGAAGAAAGACATCAAGAGATTTTTTTCCTTTTTTTTTTTTTTTTTACAATAGTTCCAGGTTAGCGCACTTCTGCCACGATAACCTATTTAAGAATTCTACCCTTGCAATGCACATGAATTGACAAAATATTTTAAATAGGTCAGGTGAAGTTAATAGAGTAAAATTTTCATTCTGTAAACCTACTTAGTTCCAGCCTTAAGGAATAGTTGATTTTCAGTTATAGTGTTTTAGAACAACTTAATGGACTACAAGAAAAATTACATCATGAGTCCTGCAAAGCAGAAAGACAGGAAGAAAAGGGGTCTTCCTCCAAGCAAATCGTCAACTATACCAAAGGAAATATTCTTAATCTCGCCATTCAATTTTATAAAGGTAAATCCAAACAGCAGGTGGTAAATTCATCTCTCTTCCCCAAATTTAGGAAGTTGAAATCCTACAGCTATCTACAAATTTTGCAATGAGTCAAACAACAAACGAACAAAAAACATATAAAACATATTTGAATGACATAGAAGCCAAGTCAAATCTGAACTCAAACTGTTAAGTGTCAGGAAGAACTAATTGTGACAGTCTCTGATTTTGCAGAACTACATCATACTGTTGTATGCAGTACTGTAGGTTTTGCTGGGTAGAAAGCAGATCAACTATTTCTTAAGAAAAGAACTGCATGAACTCTGACACTCAGAAAGCCTCTGGTCAATTTTGCTAATAAAAGCAAAGACCTCAGCAAGCATTTGTGTGGTCAAAAAGACAGCAAGGAGAAGTAGGGAAACGAGAAGGTGAAAAAACAAACTTATTCCTCATTACTCTGCTGGACAAGGTGGCCAAAAGGAATCAGGGCACTCACTCCTGACATACCAAAATGTCACAGGAGGTGACATTTCATACGGTGCAGTCGGTGACATAGAGGATGCAGAACCTGCTCTGTGTCCCCGTCCAAAGAGTCAAAACCCAGAGCGCTCGTGCCGGGATTTGGCTCTTCCACCAGAGCTCTGCAGAGCCACAACTGGAGGACACCAGGGAGAGTCTCCACTGGAGCACTCTTGTCCACTCCTCCGTTCAGAGACAAGATCTACCACCCTCCACACACAGCCACAAGCCTTGCAGTATCTAAATACTCCAGAACTGGGTAGATCCTTATTGCAATTTAGAGAGACTCTATCCCAGGTTGCCCCTAGTCTAGGCCTAGGACTGACACAAGAAGTGCATAAGAAGTTTTGTGTTACAGCAAGAGAACTACAGATTTCAGGGTTAAACTTCTGGAAACTTTCTTAAACACTAAATCTGCTTTAGAAAAGGAGCTTAAAATTGACTCAATTCCTCATCTTGTCATCAAGATAATGAAATATACAGAATAAAAAATAGTATTTTCCCATTGTTATTTGTTAAGAAAGAAAAGGTCACAGCACAGATCAAAAGTAATATCTAATATGTACATTTTTAGTGCAGCTCCAGATGTTTGGAGGCAACTGAAGAATTATGGTGGTTACAGTTTTCCTTTGTTTCCAGAATTAAAACAAAGAAGTTGGACATCATTTGAAACACTTCTTGACAGGTAATCTCAGAAAAATTCAATGCGATTTTACAGCTTAAGAACTCTTGGACATTTTTATTTCATTTTTGCAAAGCTAAGTGTTCACTTCATAAAATACTCAAATGGGGAGCTTTGCCATAAAATTTATTTGGCTAATGCTCTTAATATTTATTAACATAAAACACTATATAAAAATCCTACTAAAAAAAAGCTACTAGGTAAAGTCTCATCTTCCCCCACCTGATCTATTTTATAATGATAGGAGAAAATTAATTGCTCACGATGGGGAAAAGGAAAAGAGAAGAAGATAAGCAGGCATAAAAAAGATGATAGTCAAGTATTTATACACCTAAACATTTTTAAGATCTCTAAAAGAACTCAATTATGAAAAGGCCTGTTGGCGAAGGAACAGCTTGCTTTATCCCTAAAGTAGGGCAACCAGACATATCTTGTTCCAATATCTCCTTGCATTTTCTTTCCTTCAGGCAGTGGGGACAAGGAACAAAAGCATTTCTTATTTTCGCACTGGTTCCGGTCCAGGCCAGAGTTTGCCACTGAGGCTCATCACCTGATCACACACTTTTCACTGTGCTGTTATTACAAATCATTATCACAACTAATCTGGTGAAACATATTAAATTTAGTCACAGAAGTTGAACCCAGTTAAATCTCACTGACAACAGAGATAACGCATTCTCTCCAAAATCACCTACCACGCTGAAAATTTACTTATTATTTATTATGTCCCAGGCTGAAATAGAATTTAGGGGGCTGAGCCAATTAAAGCACAAGATTTTCTGTGCTGGTGAGGACAGCTAAATGTACATGCTGCCAAGGGAAATCAGTGAATTGTAGATTCCAGGATAAGACATTGATATTCCAGTATGCAACCTGGATGTAGGTTTGGAAGAATTTGGGCACAAGAACTCCCCAGGCTAGCACTGCTGGTGGGGCTGGGGCACCTCTGAGCCAGCAGAGCTAAAGCAGCCATAAAAGCCCAGGGCACCAGGGAACTGCAACACCCCTCGTTACAACATCATTACAAAAAATAGCACCTATAGGGTGCCTTTTGGCAGACCACATATTCTCCACACGGTCAAGTATAGAGAAAAAAGCAAGCAACAGAAATTCTACTCCTGGTAGAATATCCAGAATATCCACTGCTGAATATTCAGAATGGATCAAACTGAGACTCAGTCCAGGTCTGAATAATTGTTTCCAAGGTGCTGAAGCATATTTGCTTTTTCTCCCCCCGCAAGCAGTTTGGTGTTAAAATTGTTGCTCTATTTGCCCAGGTAAGGGTAGTTAAGGGAAGTTCAATCTGAGATTCAGGGGAAGTCCATGCAGAATAAACTGTACTCCTTCCATAATTGTTTTACTGACACCATGGCCTTCCTCCTCCACTTCATAAAACATTCACCTGATACCTCTTCTCCACTTACAGTATTTTCAAGCAATTTTACAGCAATCACTGTAAAATAAATTACAAATCGTGAATGAGAGAAAGGCATGGTGACAGGGAAGACAGGTGAGTACTCATCTACTTCTATCCTTTTTACTTGCCTCAGATCTATTTCTAATTCATCCAGAATTCAATACAAGGTTTTTCCACTTCAAGAAAGCACCAACCAAGGATACAAGTTCTAAAGAACTTGTATGAGAACTTTGTAACTGAACAAAAATAACAAGCAGCTGAAAGAAAAGGGTATAAAAACAGTCCACTTGCATTAGGCAACCAACTAGTCTCAAGAAATACACCCATCTCTCCCAGGTTAGATATTAGGAAAAATTTCTATGCGGAAAGAGCGGTGAAGGTTGGAACAGGCTGCCCAGGGAAGCTGTGGAGTCCCCGTCCCTGGCAGTGTTCAAGAAACGTGTAGATGAGGCGCCTGGGGATATGGTGATAGGTTTACGGTTGGACACGATGCTCTTGAAGGTCTTTTCCAACCATAAGGATTTTATGATTCTAATGCATTTTGAGGCGGAGATATTCCTGAGCATCACAGAGCAAATCCAGTGTGCATTGCTTGGATACTGTCTTCCTCACACAACTGCTCTGAAAGATTTGTCAAGTCTGAGTGTGGAAATATCAGTAGTAGTAGCTTTGCTCTACAAGCGGTCATTTTAATCATGACAAAAAGAATGGGAAAAGTAACATTGATAGCAAGAATTTTTAAGTGCAGAGAGCAATCATTTTCCTTCACTTTTACTGTAAATTATTTGGAGTTAAACTGCAAAATGCATCACTGCACTATATCAGAAGAAAATGGGAAACAGCCATCCAAGTGTGCCTTAAAATGACAAGATAAGCCTTAATTTCTCCTAAGGTTTCAGTTTTCTTCGATTTATCAGCTGTTGTAACCCCAAAGGTAGAGACATGACTTTATATGCCAGGACATGAATTTTCACAATGTGTATGCATTACTGTCAGTAAATGCTATGGAAGCTGCTTTGTTTATCTGTTCTTACATGTGTCTGTTCTCTGGCTGACTTGAACAAACAAATTTTGAGTTTAAATATTTCACACGGTAAACTGAAAATTAACCATCTACAAATAATGTGCTGTATTGCCTCAGGATTCGCTACCTTTACAATATTCCAAAAAATACAAAACTAATACGAGCAAAGCCGCTCAATGCTTCTGAAAGGGAAGGTTATCCTGTATGGTATACTGCAGCTGACTGGCAAATCTGGAAAGAAACTGCAAAGTATACAAATAGCTACCTGGCATTATATATCTGTGATATATGAATTGAAACTCAATTTCATTAATAGGAAGACAGCTGCTACTTGCTTCAAAGGAAAGAAAGAGTGGCAGTTCTGTAACCAGAGTCAGACATGCAGTTCAAAGAAGTGTTTTTGACGGTGGTAAGCAGAATCCTTTAAGGGCATCACCCACATTACAGTTGAAAGCCCAAGTGTATGCTAAGATAAAACCTGGATAACTGCTTAACCAAACAGAATGGAAATAAGATGACCAAGGAGAGCAATGAGATTCCACTACTTTAACAAATAATAATTAAATAGCTGTTAAAAATACATAAACTTAGTAATTTCTTCCAAGAAGACAGGACAGTGTGTTCCTTAGCTTTGGTTAAATAAAACATTCAGGGTGAGGTGGACAGTAGAAGATGGAAGAGGTTATCTCCCTGTGACTCCTCTTCGTGGAGGGGTCTTGGCTACGCGTACGTTCATGCAGCTGGTACCTGCACGCAGGCATCGGCAGCTGGGAAAGGTTCTAGCCTGGCAGCACTCAGAGCAGCACCTCCTTGCACAGGCATCACATGCGCTGCTTAAAAGCAGCCAAAAACCTCTCAATCAAAGGATGTGAAGTTAAAATCAAGGCTGAGGGAAAGAAAATGAAAACACCTGTGAGACCTTATATATCAGAGAACAATTATTACAAGTAGGCAATCTATACTGCAACCTTGAAGCATCGAATTTTGCCTACTTATACAGTTAGTGATTCCGACCACTATACTGAAAAACTTACCTGTAGAAAAGCCCTCAGACTTCTTGGTTAAAGGAGATCTCAGCACCACACTTGGAAGCCTGAGTGGGAACACAAAGCTCCCTCCCAGCATGACTGGAATCCCGAGCAGCAGCTCCACAGACACCAGCTGTGGGTAAGTTATACAGAGAAGTCACCAGCACTATTTGGCCCCAAGCAAAACGAGCGTCAGTAGAAGGGGGCAGGTTGTTTTGTTTTGTTTTAAACTGAAAACATTATAATCTCTGTTTCAAGATCCAAAGCAAGGGCAAGGCAGCAGTAACCCCCTCAGGGTGCTCAAGATCAAGGCACAGCCTCCCGAGCAGCCTTGCACAACGCAGCCCCGTTCTGCTGAAATGGGCTCTTTGCCAGAGCTAGCAAGCCTTGAGGGCCTGACCTTGCAGGAACATCTGTCCTGCCCTCCTGCACCATGCCATCATACAGGTTACGTTTGCTTGTACCTGTTCTCCAGGATTTCCCAAGTACCCTCTGTAGAGTCATCCTGTTATTATCCACGCAGTCAGTGGGGAAAAATGTGCCTCCAGCACAGGGGTCACTCCTGCCTTGGGCGATACTGGGAAATGGGCAGCGCTCTGCCCTGTAGTTTGTGTGAAGAGAACACATCATTTAGTAAAACAACATTCCAGAATAAGAATTAAATGTCATTTGCCATGGGAGAAGAAAAACATGGAGAGATTGCATCCTTGTAGTAAGGAGACAAGGTTTTAATGTCGCTATTTAACAGGAAACCGATGAACCAGAGAAGAGAAGTCTCCCAACTGCAGTGGGCAGAGATCTCCAGTCATTTCAGGAAGCATTTTACTGCAAGTATAATTTCATGTGTACATTAAAGCAAAAGGTTCTGAGTAATTGCAGCTCATGAAGCATAAGTTGTTTTGTAATAGGGAAAATTTAATACAGGCATCACATGGCTGTTCAAATAGGAACTCCACCTCGCCGAGTGTCCCACTTCCAAAGGCAGCGAGTCTCATCAAGCTACAGAGGAATAACTTGAAACTTAGTCTCAACCTATGGGGACAGGCAGTCAAATCTTGCACTGCAGGGAAGGGCCCTAGGAGGCAATCTTATCAAGCCTACGTAACGAATGCCTTCCCTACAAAGCACTGAGCTAGCCAGTTAGTGGCTGTCTCCACCTATGATTTATTAAAACTTCATTTTCTTAGTATAAAAAGATTGCCATGCCATCTAGAGTATTTACGGATGCATTTGTGTTTATGCTATCACCTTTAGGAATTCTGCTAACTCTTATGAACACCTCTTTAATTGTACTCTTAAGTGAACAGAAATTAACAAATATTCCAGGTAGGACAATAGCAAAAATATTTTAACAGCATAATATTTTCAAAATTATCTCTACCATGTTGAGAGAAAAAGTTGCTTCCTCTGAGGAAGTTCCAAAGCCTAGGATAGACAGAAAAACTTTCTAGAATAGAAAAGGGACAGAAGACAAAACAAAGTGCTAGCACAGATGCATGTTCCTGCAAACAAGACAAGCAACGCATGCTAAATTCTCACTGCTTTCCTCAGCTAGAAGAGGCTGCCAGGCTGCAGCTTTCCCTCTACCATTCTACTTCAAATCTCATCCACAGAACTCTTATGCCCATAGGAAACACATACATTTTAGTCGTCTCTCTCTAGTGAAGTAGAAGGTGACTGTGGACACAGGCTTCCCAAAACAGCAACAGTGACTTCCAGAGACCTGATGTGGCAGTGAGTAAGAATTTCCCTCCACAGCCGCCAGAAATTCTCAAGTCCTTACAGCCATACTGGCCAATGATCAACCACAAAAAACAGAATAAGACAAGATAGCGATGTTCCATTTATCTGATGGTAAGACTACAGCAAGCTTTTTTCTAAAACTAGGCACTAGATTCTGGGAAAATCCAGCTCTGGAATTTGTAGCTTAGTTATTATATAACTAGTAACAGTTAACACAAGTGTGAAAGCCACATAAGAGAAAAGCATTTTCCTTCCCACCATTCCACTGGTGAAGTTGCTTACAAAAAGAAAACTAAAAAAGTCTCAAGACTTCACACTAGTAAATTCTTTCCTTCGTACTGAATGGACACACTGTACTCCTACTCTCTCCCAAAGGCAGTTAAGAGCTTCTTTATATTTTCAAGCCTACTGTGCTGCTCTCAACAAAATACAAATGAAAGGGACGTGTGAATGATTAACAGATGACAACAGAGAGCTGGCCAGGTATTTCAAACACTTCTGTCTCTCCTTCCCACATGAATTCCTCAATAGTGCTAAGTAAGTCTTCTTACTTCTTCCATCCCTTAAATGCCTAATTACAGCTGATTAAATAACTTGCTGAGAAGTAAGAAATTGATTGCATTCCCTCATCTCTCTGCTTCCCTGGCAGAAAGCCTGACCCAGCCACCAGGCACCCTGGGCTTCACTGTCTTTTTGCAATCAGCAGTCAGGGAACCAAGCAAGAGCCTCTTCCTCTTCCTCTCTTGATACTTTTTCCAATGCTGCAACCTCGTGTGGATCATATACTCTAACGGAAACAGAGATACTATTTATTTCTGAATAGAAACAGGCCTATGATCAGGAAACTGAAAAGCTTTTCTCATGTTAAGATAATAACCATTGGCTAATGTCGAAAGCAAACCCTGTACAGCACAAACGACTTGGTAACCCCCTCCTCCCTCAGCGCCCAAAACCACCACCAAGGCGAACAGGACACTACATTAAGGCAGCACCGCTGCTTCATCGCATGCTTGGTATTTACACACAGGTACAAATTCAATACTGCTTGAGTCCATTCACATCATTTAACTCAAATTAATACTGAACTTGTCAAATAATCTCCGCAAATCCAATACAAGAAATAAAGATAAATTAGTATCAGTGCAATGGAAAGATGATAATATTTGACAATTAATATAGAAAAATTCATTGACATTAGAACTCCAGTAGAAAGCTTTAAAAATAGCAAACTTTTTGGCAGTGTTGAAAAATAATCAGGATGATCGTTCATGAACACTTTAATATTTACTTCAAAATTCAAATCCAAAAATTTTAAACTCTCATAGGTTAAAAGGACCATTGCAAAAGGTAAGGAAAGACTTTGTATTTGAAAAGAATCATAAACTAGGGGAAGCCAACTTTCCCACTATCGTGCAGATACCTCCCAGTGATGCCACAGGGAATTACCTGCAAAATTACTTGCCACTGAATAACCTCTTTGGTTTGCCTGTGACTCTGTTTCACACGCATGCTGTTTATTACTACTCCCATAAAAATGGACGAAAGCAGCACACATGAAATTAGCAGCAGCTCCTGCTTGAAAACACAAAGTGCAGCACATTCCCCCTCAGCCAGCTCCCCGCTTCAAGTATTCCAGAATAAGCCACAAAAAATTAACAACGAGCTTTCAAATGACAGGACATCATGTGCTCCATATACTACAGAATCAGTCAAGTACTTACAAGGTTTCTTAAACAAATTGATCATCCCTACAATTTCAGACGAAGCCAGAGAAACTCCAGACTTGATCTTCTCTGAGGAAGAAACAAAAGCTGTGAAAATCACCAAAGAGAAGAGTTTGCTTGGTACTTTTTGTTGGTTTTAAGAGAACTCTGAAGGAAACGCTGTAATGAGAAAAGCAGCTTGCAGGAACAGCCCTGCAAATCAAGCTGATCCCATATTTTGACATACTGCTTTTATTGAACACTTCCTACTCTAAAATCCTTCTGAAACAATAGTTTCCAGGGAAAAAGTTCTAATGGTGGCTTTAGCTAGTAAAAGTTAAGGTGACTGCATACTGATCAGTAAGACTTTCTGACTCATCTTTCATGTGGCATTCATTTGCTACGTCAGTTTATACAGCTACTTTTTGTTCAGTTTTCCCCAGCCAGGAGGCCAAAATGCCTTACCTTTTCCACAAGGACCATAAGGCACATATGGAACACATCTCTTCAAAGGTGCTATGAAACAGCACCAGCAGTTTTTTAAAAGCCAGAAAAACACAAAGTGATTAGTTATCATTTATGTTCTTAACTTTACAAGAGGAATTAAATGTCAATAATAAAATCTTGAAATCTGAGGGCTTCTATTTTCCAAGAAAAATTGTGCTAGGCCTCAAGCTTTCTGAAGCAGCCTATAGTACCAGGCACCTGAGACAGGAGTTGAGCAGTCTGTATTAACTATGTAGAAGGAAGTGCATCACCGTTATTTCTTTTAAGAAAGCAAGGAAGTTTTGAATACAAAATCTAACAAAGACTTCACTGTGTAATTCTAAAAACATCACAATCTGAACCAAAGTACTTCTCTGTGCTCTGGATCATACTCCCCAGGGCTTCAGTAGCTCCTGTCACAGAGGATTCAGTCTTCCATGAATAGGTCTCTGCAAACATGACTTAAGGAAAAAATAATGTGTTCTAGTGCTAGGCTCCCAGATCTGACATATAAATGAGTGGTCTAATTTTCATATCTCCCAGGACTCAAATAGCTTCTAGTGTAGTAAAATCCGGTACAGAATATTCCTTTTTAGTGTTCTTTTTTCAAGTCTTTCACTGTGTTTAGTATTATCAGTTTTACAGGTTTTACCCAAAGAAAAATAATCAGCAACAACAAGGGTTAAAGTGACCTTTACACCCAGAAGGTGTTTGAACCAAAAAGCACTCTGCTCAAAACCCAGGGTCTATCAGAAAGATTGTATCTTCTCTACGTGAAAGCAAAACAAGTTCATCTGATGGTTTAATCAGAGGCTGTTAGCGTTTGCATACCAATAGCGGATGCTTTTGAACCAAGATAAAGCCTTTAACAGCACAAAATTTTCATTAATCCATTGTACAAACTGCATTCAGTAAGACAGGATTTCTTGAATCTCTCTTTGCAAGGTCAATTAAACACATATTATCAGCTTATTTGGAGAAACAGTTAAGAAACTCTAGCTGCTCTGTGGCCTCAATTTGCTAAGTTCTGAAAATACAGACACTGACAATCACTCCCCCAAAACACAGGCAGATAAATGGGATGGAAGTGAATATAAGAGATGAGGATAAAAAAAAAGAGACGATGACAAAGAAGTTGGAGTAATAATTCTACTATACCCCTACCTTCTGAGGTATCTGACACCAAATTTCTCCGCAGATTTATCTTGATTATGTTTAACAATAACTTCAGGGACTTCTATCTTTAGGGACACATTTTATTTCATTAATGAAATTTTATCAGAAGCCAAAAGAATGACTTTCACTCAATTTCATTTTTAATTAAAAAGAGCCAAAAGAAAAAAATAAAGACAAAAGAAAGGAGAAAAAAAAATTAAAAAAGGGGGAAGGGGAAGGGAAGACTACTCTGGTCTGACAAAACGCACGGCATTTTGACCCTCCTAGAAGAACTGCTTCCTCAATTTCACCAACTTTTCTTGAGGGAACAAGGTTCTCTAAAGCAAATAAATTCACTTTACCCAGCCCCACTCAAGCTCCCCTCCTACAGCACTACGCATAGATCTAGCATCATCTCCTAGCAGCCAGCAAGCCAGGATTAATTTGGACCATAGGGGCTTATGACAAGGCTCAGGATTCACCCGAGGAATGGCATGGCTACTCAATCAAATGATCTACGGATGCACTGTGGTTGCTCCTCTGGAGATGTTCTGCAGCTCTCCAAGTCTTTCGAAGTTTCATCATCTCAAGCCCCGCAATGGAGATTCAGCTTGGAAAACAACAGATGAACATTGTGATAGTGAAAAGGGCAAATATCAAGAGGTAGCTCTTAGAAGCACCTAGTCATATCCAAATTTTGCAGCAATTTGTTTTTCCGTTGTGCCCAGTGATCTGGTACCTCTATCTGAACGACCAGGACCTAGGACAGCAGAAACCACCTTGAAGTCAGGGACAATTAGCACAGCGTTAATCATCCCACAGCATTATCAAACAACTTTTTGCAACAACAATTGAGGCACAAAATCACTCAGGCAACAGATATGAAGACCAGAGGTGGACAAGTCTTCTATGACAAAGGGTTAGAAACCACTCTCCCCCTCCTGCATCCGCTTGTCACCAATGCCACAACCTTTCTCTGGGTAGGTATTTAAGCAGGGGTGACAGCTGAAACCTAGGTTTTTACATACCAAAGCATTAAATAAAGGAGGATTAAAGGCAAATTGAGTAAATTCTCTGCATAGTCAAAGTTTAAAGAGAGAAGAAAACATTTCTTCTCCATTGGTTTACATGAAAGTAGGTTTTAATGGTTGAAGTGTGTTATGAACTAGACATTTAAAAGGTTTACATTTCCTTCTACACAGAATAATTAACTTATATTGCTGGACAGAGAAGTCACACATACAACACCTGAAAAGGAAACAGACAAATATCCGATCTGTAGTCGGGATTATCCAGGTCTACTAAAGCATCTCTTTGAAAGATTCCCTGAAAAAGAGTGGATTTTCACATATCCCAAGCAGAGGCAACATGCTCCATGCACATCTTCTCCACCCCATCACCTTATGAGGGGGCTTAGCCTCTTCATATGGGCTCTGTGAAGCCCTTTTTTCTCCACCTATTCCTCTGTCTCCATATGAACTCCATAGATCTGAGGCCAATACAAAAAAAAAGTAGCGTAGATCAAGAATTTCTCAGGCTAGACTGGGAAGCAGATTTTCATTTGTCCAGAACCATGGAGGAACGGCTGCAAAAAAAATAATCCAAGTATGATGTTCAGGAAACCTCAAGGAATGAGCTGAGCACCTTTAGAACATATTCATAGGTTTTCGATAGGATTTAGTCATGACAATAAACTTAAACCCATCACTTTGCTAAACTAGAGGCAGCTGGGAAATCCTGAAGCAGCTTCTCTAAAATCCAGAACGCAGGAAAGATAGCACATTTGAAAATGGTGCTAGGAGAAGCAGCAATAAGGAGAATTCATAAATATATGGTAAGAAATGCCAAAGTGGAATTTGCTCTCCCTCTCACTAGCTTGGCTTGCTTCGTATTTCATCTTGACTTATGTTGGATATGATGGCCAATCAAAACAGCTAAGACCTTTTCATACACATTTTTAGATATCAATGTTTATTTCTTGTTTTACAGTAACAAAATAAACTTTTTTCTTCTATTATACCTTACCTTAAGTTTGAAGCATTACAGGTTATTAGTGCAATCTTATATTTGAAATGGAAGTTAGACTTTTATGCAAGAAACATGTTCAGTCATCAGACTTACCTGCTGGTTAAATAAGTCCACATTACTAATGCAGTCAAGTTCTCCAAGCTACATAAAGTTAGTGGAAAATGTTGAAGCTAGTAAGAGAAACCAAATAAAGGACAGTAAAATATAATAAACTAGGCAAAAATCACTCCAGGAGAAGCCAGGAAGTTTCAGAATGATAACTAATGATGCAAAAGATGGGATGTATTATTTAGGCCATTTCCTTTGGGAACTACTCTGAGGCAATAGCAGGAGCTCTCAAGCAACACAGCTGGACTCTCATCTCTCCTTTCCTCTTTAAAAGCGAAGGCTCATATGAAAAAATCGAAAATAAGTCTGATCAAGTGTGGGATTTCCTAGGGAATTTACAGTCATCCACTTGCATTCTGCTAACCCAAACTAACTCCATTTGGTAACAACCAGCATGGCTGCCTCGTGGCCACCGAGGGAACTGGGAGAAACGTTTTTCAGCTTCCTCACTAGTGAACAAGTACCCCAGGTAAGCGGCACCAAAAGCAATGCAGAAATGCAAAGGACTGAGAAGACCAGAGATGTGCAGCTCACCAGGAGCAAGCACAGATTGTGAAGCACCATCTCCCTATGCTGAGTTGGTCTGAGGGAAAGCAGAGAGCTCAAATTCTTCGAGTTTTCAGTACACCACCTCTCTGCAGCACTGACGTGGCGAGGGGAAAGACAAGGGCCTTGAAGGCCTCTGCCAGAACTCCCTGTTGGAAGGAAGCATCTCTCCTGTTAACCAACACCCTAGTGATTCACAACTAAGATACCTCCACAGAATGTTTTACCAAAACAAGAAGGGACAGATGCCAGGTTTTATTTCATTAAGCCACAAACTTGCTGCAGTTTTACTCTGTTACTGTCTCATCTATGAGCAGCTAAATTTCTTCCAGGTTTCCCCAGTTAACCAACTCAGGTTGCCATGACTTTGACATTTAAAAAACATGCTGTTACACAGCCAGAGCAGAAATATAAACACCAGAGCAGCTGAAAGAGTAGAAAGGAGTAAAAAGTGCTGCAAAACAGAAAAAAATTTGAGAATAATGAGGTCACCTCACACCTTGGCACACAAGAAGTTATTCTGTTCACTCAAATAACTTCACGTTCAGCAGCAGGCACAGCACAAAATACTACACCATTTTAAAGAGACAGAAGCATTTTCAATCCTGTGGCATATAAAAATGTATGAGCGCAGAACAGCACTATACTGTATTAGTTTTCAGACTTTCTCCTAGCTTTGTAGGTGAAGAGAGGGAAAAACATTCTCCCCATTGAAGGACCCGGACCTCAATGAATAGTTGCAGCTCCAGAGCTTGGAGCAAACCCAGTATTTATGGTGCTTCAAACACATCTCTACGTCGTGTTATCGCCTGCCCCACGCACTCCGCTGTTGCTGTGGTGACAGTACAAAAAATCCCCTCATCAGGTAACATGGCCTCTCTTATTTTGTATACTTGCAGTTTCTTCATTGCGTAGGGTGAATATTTGTGGAACTCGTAATATCTGTGGGGCCAAGAGCTGTCCTTTAAAGCGAGCCCCTGAACACCACAAAGACTAGACCTTGCTGATATGCAGAGTACAGCAGTCAATACCAAATTTAAGCAGTTTTGACATGTCAAAATCGCTCAAAATGCATGATTGCCTACTGAGCTAAAGCATGATACTGTGATCCCGAAAAGGAAATTGTATCCAAGTAGATACAGATTGAAATCACTGACTCATCCACTCTGGGACTTTAAGGCAAACTGGTGAGCTGACTGGAAGAAAAGGAGGAGGAAGAAAATAAAGGGGAGGAAAATAAAGAAGGCAGAAATTATTTAAACTGGATTAGCTAGATATGAATCTTGAATGAAGATTAAAATCACTGCATCATGGCTTTTGGGACTTTTGAAATGAAGGTCATGAAAACTGCAGAAAACTGCCAGTTCATGTTAGCTGCAGCTCATATGATGGCATTTATAGGAGCAACTTTCAAGAGTGTTTAAATTCTTAAGAGCTACCACTGCACAGTTCTTCCAAGCTTCTTAAAACCATAAGGAGAAACTGACCTTTCCTGCAGGCACCTGTAAATCCCCAATTCCATTTCATATTCAACTCAGCTAATAATAAAACCGACGACCTTTTTCTCCCCACAGGGAGATATTTGTTTCTACTATTTATGCAGCCACATTGCCATTAGCAGTGTCCAACGGTCATAAGACCGACTATGAGTCTGGCTCTGCACTGTTGTGCTAGTATGATAAATATCTTTGGATGATCTTGCTCACCTAACGTTTTGTTAAATTATACAAAATACCCTTTTTAAGCCACCTTTAAGCAACCAAAAAGACTGTTACCTTCAGCTTCTGCAACTACTGCTCAACACAGGTCAGATCTATTGCAGACTGGGAGCATTTTGGTTTTTTTTTTCAGGAAATGTTTTAGGCTATTTTAATGAGTTGAAGACGTCCATAACAATGTTTGGTATTCATTCAGATGCATTAATTGTATTTATCATACTCTCTTTTAAGTGACGGAATCCTAAGCTCTTTCCAATTTACAATTTTATACAGACATCACAAAAGCAATATAATTTTTCGTCTGTACCTAACACAAACTAGAAGTTATATAGGCATAGCTCAAGATGAGCGCCTTTCACATGTTTGTGACAAGTTTTTAAAAGATATTATCTAGCTTGTTAACTGGGCCAGCTTCCTTAGAAGGTGCTAGTTGCCATGAGGGCAGCTGCGAACGTGGCCAGGGAAAAGCAGTAAGATGCTTCAGTATTTTAATAACACTTCAGCAAAAGTAAAACTTCCTGAATTAGAACCCTAAAGAATTGTCTTTCTTACAATCTAGTTTTTCAAAATTCCTTTCCACGTTTCCATCACTGAAGATTTCCTTAGGGGAGCTCCCTTCTTACGCTTAAGAGAGGAAATCCTGTAAGGAGGTGGTTAAAAAAGATTATCTATTGAATGCTTGAAGATAGTTTCCTTTTATTCTTTGGTATTAACTTTTGCTGTAAGCCTATAGGGGAATGAAAGCAGTAGTGTTGTTCAGGTGGTACCAGGTATTCTATAGGATAAAATGTTACCAGATGAAGTTCGGATCAAGAAAGAGTTTCTCACATGTATTAAGCAAATGGATACACAGATGAAGTGCTAGAACATTCACCTTGACAAGCGCTCATACTGAAATGAGCAGTCCTTCACTGAATAAAGAAAAGACAACGTAAACTTAATACTGTATGGCTTCCCGGAGCCAGTTTCTAGGATGCTTTGGTTCACTGCATACTAAAATCAAGTTGAAAACTGCTGCAGCAATAAAAATAATACTTTGCAGTAAAAATACTTAGAACTAAGAAAGACATTGGGAGACCTGTCCGCCTGCAGGAGGAAACAACTGCAAGACTAGTCTGGTCAACTCTACATTTTTCAATACCAGAGTAGAGATATTTGGCATAAACAGATTCCCTGCACTAAGGAAATCATGAGGAAGAGGATTCCCCTGTAAATAAAATGAAAATGGATTCTGTCTCTTTAATTTGCAGCCAAAACACCAATTTTACAGTACCTGAATCATCAATACCCAGTACCTCAGAGTGAACATTTTGGTTAGCATCCCTTTCAGCTGCAGCCATGGATTTTTTCAAATGTTACTGAAACAAGAAGTGCAGCATAGCATATTTATATAACCATAATACGAAATCAAGTACAAGTTTAAGCTTCACTTATTTTAAAAAAACACTGCTGCTCTTGTAGTGAGATGTCTTAGGCTTTAGCTTCTTTGGAACTATGTAGTAGTAGCATTGTGATGGGGGTAGAGGAATCATTACACTATTAAACATTTCATAAATGAAAACTGTAGCTGTGTTTCATATCAAAATGCACCTGTCAGCACCTGTCAGTCTCACTTCCAACAAATCAAAGTCCTGCAGTAAGACTCATGCTGTGTAGAATGAGTTTTCCATCTTACTGTTCATACTTCTATGTTGACAAAAGAACTAGCAGCAGTATTTGCTGCTAGTATTTGCAGTATTCCGTTTTAAAACAATAATTTGCAGTATTGTTTTAAAACAATAAACTAATACAGTGAACACAAATACATGAGCACCATTTTAAATAATATAATAGGATTTAACAATATTATAGTCCAAAACTCTGTATTAACTACCTAAATGCTGTAGAAATGCAAAGGAATTTTTTTACAGAAAATTATTTTCACTAGACTGCCATCTTTAGTTGCATGCCTTCCATGCTTTAAATTTCAGCAGGCAGTAAGGAATTAAATTAGCAGGCTCAATAACAGAGACTCTTTTACTGCCTATGTTACATAGGGGTATTATTCATAATGGTACATTATACCTTCCAGATCTAGTGCGATAGCCAAGAATTAGAGCATTTGTCCTTCTGTAAAACATACGGTCAGATTATAATAAAGGCTTAAAAGCTTGAAGAACTTTTATAGTGATACCTGACTACCTACATGATGGATACTTTTTCATACTTTTGCTTCATCTCCAGAACCATTCTCTTCTGAGGGAGAAGTCTTATTTTTAGACGGTAACATATGCAACGTGGAAAAACAGTAAGTTACAAACCAGCAATATGTAATATTGTTCTACCCTGAATTACATCAATAAAATTGGCAGGACCCCTCAGTGCAAAGTACCATGCAGCTATCAGAGGAGAATTTAGCTCCCTTTTCTAGGTAATGATTAAGATGATGCAGCTAAAGAAAGTCCATGCCTAGAAGACAGCTCTGCCTTTTGTCAATTTGAGCTACTCTCAGTTGCAATTTAGGAAAGATTGCAGATTGTCAGGAGCAAGGACCACAGTGAAATACAAAGTAAAAATAGTGAAGAACGTATGGGTAGCTTTTCAAAAGCAGCATAAGATCCAGAGCTACATTTCAAATAATAGAGTAATTCAGGTGGAGAGGGAGGAAGCCGCAGGGAAGGCAGAGTAAAAATTTAAAGCGATGAATACAGTATGGAGTCTGCCAATATCCAGTACAGTGTTTAACATGCCATATCCTAACTAGCCAGAAAAATCAGCTCAGATGGTTGCAGCTCTCAAGTCATCTTCTTGGTTGTCCCTCCTTAATTACGGAGGGAACAAACACATTGGATCTAAAGCAAGAGGGGGAAGGCCCCTTGTATGTGGCTGCAATAAATGCAGCTGTTTTTTCCTGATGGCTCCTTCCCATGGTGTGCCAGCACGGAGCCCCTCGGCCGAGCTCCAGGACTCAAAACACCATCAGCTCCCCTGCCGTGGTGGCCAGAGGCACCTGCTGAGCTGAAAAAGCCACAGCAGCAAATGCATCTGGAAACATCAGCTACTGTAAGAAGGAAATCTGAATTGAATAAACATAAAGAGCAAGAGAGGTAAAAGGAGGAAAAAATAAAATAATGGGCAAAGGGAAAAAAAGCTGCTTGGAATGATACAAATGAAATCAGAAACTTCAGTAAAGCAGAAAAGAAGAAAGGTTTTTCTATTCTCAGTTATTTGAGCAATGAAAACAAAAGGCATGCTCGATGCAAAATGGAAGCCACTGGACAGCAGGACAGGAGCAATGGGTAAATATCAGCTTAAAGCTATAGGCATTTAAACCTAGAAAACTTGAATATATATATATATACACACTAAAACAAATAAAAGAATTGGACTTAAAGCAGCTGTTCAAAAACTAACATAACATACACAGATAATTTACAATGAAGAGAAACATATGCATTAAGCAAAATTTCATCATACAAAATATTCCTTCTTAATGTTTTTCTCCTATTTTCTGCAGCAGAAAACAGCATATTCTAACAACGAAATACGGAGGCGGGTATACTGTAGGAAGAAAATGTCTTTAATTCTTTTGGAACAAAAATTACATGCAAATTCTATATAGAAATATATGTTTTGAATACTGTATTTATGAAATGCATATTAGCCAATCTGGAGATGATATTGTATCTTGCCACTCTCATAGTCTGCTCTTGGAATATTTGAATTTTAAGCCACAGGTATTTATTGAGGCTAGGCAAAGAAAAAAAAAAAAAACATGCTCTTTGAAAAGCTACCACACTGCATGCATAAATGAAGTCTATTTAAAGGAACAGAAAGAAGATGGCTCAGAATCTGTAAGCCTTACACACAAATGTCATGAAAATCGGAAGTTAGAGAGAGCAGTTAGGAAGTGTCCTGCATTCACAGAGCACTTTCCATTGGTGGTAGCACAAGTGGCATATTCCTGTTTTGAAAAAATAAGCAGGCACCCTGCCCGTAATGCATTAACGGGTAACATCTCACAACTAAGCGCTCAGAAAAATAACTTTACAACTATGACCATTTAAAGAAAAAAGGAGATGCTTTTCTTCTTAGTAACAAGCAAGTGTATTTCAAATAAGAAAGAGAAGTTGTTAATGATACCTACCCTTTATTCATTCTCTTTCCATGCAACACACCAGTCATATAGAAAACAGCCATTACTCATGTAAGATTCTTTGTAAACTTTCTAATTTACAGAATGAGATTGGTTAGACAGGAGAGATTCCTCAAGCTACTGAATAACTTCCTTAAAGTGCAGCAGCATTCCTATATTACTTGAACACAGAACCCAGTTTTACAGAAATTCAGTGTGCCTTGATATCACACACTGAATGCTAGAACACTCTGAACAGACCAAACACCAGAATACAGTAAAGAACATTTGTGCTTCAGCTGCACCTAAACCAAAGCAAATTTGAGATAGCTTTTGTGTTGCCTTATCTTCAAATTGGACAGGAGCTTTTAGCTGATTTCAGCTTCTTCCAAAACTTGTTAGCACTTAAGTGTCCAAGGAAGTATCGTTGGAAATATCTGACAAACAATCACTCAATCAAAAATCTTGCAGTAAGGAAAGCAATACATAGGGGTTCTGATAAGGCCTAAACGATAGGCTATTACTTAGCACAAATTCCCAGAGGCAGCATTCTACAAACAGGCAATACATCCGTGTTGGCAAAGCGAAGAAGGTTAATAGACTAGAGAGTACATAAATCTTTGCAATATTTCACAAGAATATCTTCAATAGTTGAAAAAAAGCATTTGCTCTTGTGCCCAGTAGTTTTTCTTTTCTCTTTCAAGTAAAATAACCCAAAAATAGTTCTAAAACACAGTAACACATGCATTACTTTCTTCTTCCTTTAATGTGAAAAAGCTTTTTTTTTTTTTTCTTGTTTAAAAGTTATGACATGCAAGTTAAAATACATATTTTACTAGTCAATTGTTATCTACATTCTCACTTCTCTTTCCTCCACAGTAGTGAGTTGCCTCATCACCTATGTGATCCCTCCTGAAGGCATAAGCTGAAAAACATTTCCTTACCTTTTTCAAGGCGGAGTGTGCTGTTCTTCACTTTCACACTATCTTCCTGTCACTCTGAAAGGGAGAGTTTTCTTTAGTGTAAGGTATCAGGAAGCAGGATATGCTCCTACGGACCAGTGGCCAATATTCTTCTCTCAGACTTTCTAGGCACAAAAGGGAAAGAAAGAATTTTAGTTAATGTTTTATGAGCCCATCATAAGACTATTATTTTTGGTTTCCCCTCTTAAGAGGCTGCTTTTAAGCTGAGCAATTCCTATCTACCACATCTCTTAACTAAAAACATCTCAGCCATTTCATTAAAAAAGATAGAGATTTTTATTATCTTCCTATTTCTCTCTGAAAGAGTTTTGTACAAAATAGCCTTTCTTTACTCCTCCAACCAGTGAAACAGCATCACCTTCTTATTTTTCCTTCCAAAGAGCCATATCCTGCAGTTCCAAATCAATTATTTCTCAAGAAAAAGATGTTACTGTTTTTAATGTAGTTTTGGCTGAATTAAAAATGCAGTATTTGGCTCTAGTTTCTCAAAAGGAAAATCTAACAAATTCTAACAACCAAAATGAGAACTTACCTAACTTTGATCAACTAGAATATGTATGAATAAGCTTTAACTATTTTTCTGGCAAAAAGTAAAAAAAGTCTTCTTATGGGGAAAAAAAAGTTATTTTATTACAAAAGAAGGCTCAAGCTACAGTAATCTCTTTGAACAAGCTGCATTACAGGAAGGTTTTACAGAGATGAAAACAAGCAGTAAAATTGCACAAAGCAACAGAACTAGTTTTTCAAACTATTCTCCCTTTTGCTTTTTTGCATTTTTTTAGTTTTATATTGCAAAATTTGACACTAATTTTGCAGTTTTGAACAAAAGTGCAATGTAAAAGTTTTGGACACTAGCAGAGGCGTTGTTATGCTTCATTTTGGCATATAATCAAAAGCAAGAATCAAACTCAATTTTGTAGGAACGATCCTATTCCTAATCTGCAAGAGAATTTAAGTAATATTTGTATACTCAGTCATCCATTCACTTGTATCCTCGGGCATACAGAAATGGGACTATTCTGCAGAAACCACGTAGAATCAGGCTCCAGCACATAAAATGGGGATGAAACACACCGTTCAGTCACTGACAGCCCAGGAGAACAGCTTGCCAGCAGTCTGTGAGCATTAAATTGTGGGATTATTAGCCTAAACACTCTGCTCCTGCTGAAGCCCATGGTTAGGCACTCAGAGGTGCTCTAAGGTTGCCAAAACACAAGTGATGAAGATCGGTGCTAATCCTAGAAAATCCATCTGGAAGAAACTGAAGCCAGTTCAAGCTGGAAAACAATAATTTCTACACAGCTCACTCTGCACTACTCATAATGCTCAGAGTGTCTTCAAGGACACCTTTGCGAATGAAATCTGGAGAGAGAGAAAAAAAAGAAAAAGGCAGTATAGGAAAGCACCCTGAGCTCCTGGCAGCCAAATTCCTAAAACAAACGATCAAAAACGACAAACAGGTATTCACACACCCAGGGTCAATTATGAAGTTCCTCAACACTGGTACCAATGAGATTTTGTTCCCCCTTATACACATCATATCTGAATTTCACATATATGTGCTGCATTACCCTCCTGTTTACGCATACAAGACACAGCACTGGAAAGAGCATTCATAAGAGTTTGGGTGTGGAAACTCTGTAGCCTGGAACAGGGCCTCAGGTTAAAGCTGTTCTGGCAAAACAGTTAAGAACACTTATTTTTCATTTAAAAAGTCCCACCAAAGAACAACAGTGAGCCCAAAGACATCTCTTAGTCCTTATCTTTAAAACCTACATGCAGCCAAAAGCCACTGCCAGCAGAGTCTCTCTAGCACTGCTGCCAACTGGCCAAGCAGAGAAGAACCTGTACTGGGACTGGCTGGTAATTCCATGGGTTTCCCTGCCCTTCCTGCCCCTTCCTTAGGGGATGGCTGGAGCCCAGCAGATGTGTCAGGAGTTCAATGCGTTCGCAATAAAGAACCTGCTGCCACTGAGAGACATCACTTCTATTACCTTGCCTGCCTTTCACAAGAAGTAGTAAACAGGATGACTCTCATTTCACAGGGTCAATTTTCATCTGGCTAGTTAAAGATTTGAGGCATGTGAGCAGCAAAATGATCTTTGAATTTGTTTATTGGTCTTCAAAATCAGAATCTGAAGGACTTTGAACTCCAGGATCTGAAGGACTTTGAGCTCCAGGATATTGTTCAAGGTGCAAGAACAAGAAATTTAAGTACAATCAACACTTAGCAGTAAGCACACAAAACACTCCCAGAGCTGTCCTGTCTTTAACAAGCAAATGAAAAGGGTATTCCTTGCATCAAATAAATTCTTGCTCCTTTTCAGGGGAAGAAGGGGGGACAGAAAGTCAGCAAAACATTTCAGTGAAAAGTAATTTCCAATACACAGGCCAAAAGGGAAGATGTGGTCCTTGAAAACTTCTTTCAGGAAGCTATTCTAAATGTTTTCTTTCAAAAGCAGCCATAAAATTTAATGCAATATTGGAAATGCACATTTCCAGCATAAAAAGCTAAGCAGATGCTAACTGTGCATACATTAGGCCCAATTACTGTATCCCACATAATAATTAACACACAAAAGCAATGATGCCAGGTCCCAGGGCCCATGAAAACCTAACTGGAACGGCAATTGGGAAAAGAGAAGCTGCTTTAGTTCCTCCTGCTCCTTCCAGGGCACAGAGAGCTGGCTCCATGTTCTGTATTTCACCTTTTCATAATCCACACTTTACCTCAAGAAACGTTACTAATCCCAAACTCTGTAACAGAAAAAAAGGCCATTATAAAAGCAGTTCCCTGAAAATAGCTACCATTTCACTAGTTACAAGAGGTAAACTGACCCACTGGTCTATTTTCAGCTTCTCAGACAATGGTTGTTCTTGTACATAACCCACACGGCTGTTCCCCTGCCATGCGAGGCAGACCTGGCAGGTAATTAAGCATGGCAAACCACCAAATATTTCTAGCAGTAAAAGACCCTACTATTTCTTTCCCCCCTGTCTATCAATGTACCTATTCATAGCCACAGAGTCTGTTCTTCAAAGAGAGTGTTCCAGCTTCTCAGGTAGCTAAGCTAATACTCCCCAAGGAAAACAGTACATTCAGTACCCACAGGTAAATAGAACCAACGTTACTCTCAGAATACTTTCATTTTGCTGCGAAGGAAGCTTCTGATTTGAAGGCATGAAAAAGAGTGGTTCTCAGAGACAGGCAGCATCAGGAAGGCACGAAGAAAGTAGAGTATGGAGATGGTTCAGTTAAGATGCAGAAAGCTGAGTCTCAGTGTTTTGTAACATGAGCAAGATCATGATGATCCTTCTATAAATCACATGTTTTCTCTAGAATCTGATAGATAATTTGGCACCTAGAAAGAGCTTTAGCACACTTTAAAACTCTTATCTTCAAATTAATAACTAATTAATAATAATTAAAATAGCTAATTAATAATAAAGTCTTTGAAACATGTAGACATGTACAGAATATCAATAAAACAGCTTTCTCCTAAATTACTTACTAGATAAAAGCTTGGAAATGATTTGTCACCTATAAAAAATATTAGAACTCATTAAAACAGTTTGGCAATGTCAGGTTTAAGAAACAGGTTCTAAGAAATATACAAGCTGTTTTAATATGTTCTAACAATGAGGTTTAGGTTTTTAAAAATAAAAAAAAAATAATAAAAAACTCCTACATTTTCTTTGGACCTGCTAACCACTGCTCCACCCCTGTCCATCCAACATAGCAGGTAAATTATGTTCTCACTCCATAGGCAGAAAATAAAATCCGTTTCCTCCCCAGACAGAATTACATTCATGAGCATTCATTTACTCATGAGAGACAAATACAAAGCTCAAGATTGAGAACTAGTAATTAAAAGCACCACAAATATTAGAAAATTCAAAAATCATGCTCACTAAGTAATATTCTGAAAAGGACAGCATGAATCCCTGGGTATGACAAACTCACAGTACTTCTCTTTTATTGACTTCATATTAAAAGCAGAGGTAAAAATAGCCTATTTACATTTTATTTAGTTCAGTTATTTTAGTTTCATACCACTGGTATGCACCATGTCCTAGAAGCCCAAGCTCTCACAAAGTACCATTTCAGTCATACGACTGCTACATGTTTGAGGGTAAAAAAGAAACACGTACAAACACTCAGCTCCTGGTTTTCAATAGTGGTAAGGAAAGGAGTTCTGTCTTCTCTTGCATTCTCTCACTCTGTTATTCTCAGCCAGCACCTTCCTGGAACACTCTTCCGAGGAGCAAAACTGGAGCCAGAAAATTAATAAAAAATAAAGACCAAATCCTCCAAAATACAACTGATTATCAGCAGTATCCTGTAAGCCAGTATGGCCCAACTGCTTGCAAGGGCACCTGGTAAGGTAGAAAATGAAAGAGAAGAAACACAGAAGACAATTTCCACATGTAGGAAACAAAAAGGATTTTTTTTTTTTTTTAATTTTTTTTTTTAAATCACAAGACAACCAAGAAATGAGTAAGATGGAATAAAACTGCATTAACCTTGACAGACCTGCAGAGTAATTGCTGCTGACGCGAGTTTTCTGGATCAGGCTGGTAAAGGTGACAAAGTCATCTCTTCAGTCAAGGTTGCAAAGATAAAACTCGAAGGCCCACCAAAGACTGAGTAAGGAGGCGGCTTCCATCAGCTACACCAAGAAGCCAGAAGTCTCAGAAATACCTGCCTGGCCTGCACAGGAGAAACATGGATTTTGCAGGGCTTGCACACAGCCATGTCACAGCAGCGTGCCCAGCTCCCCTGTGCACTGCCCCTCTTCACTTCAGCACTGAGGGGCAGTGAAGATTAATCACCGTTATACAGGCAAAATTGCATCCAAAGACACTGGGAAACACACAGGTGGGAAAATAAGACTTTTTAACCTGCATGTTTGACCTGGGAAAAACTCACCCAGCGTTAGCAGAGCTCAGTGACACTGCAATAAGAAAACAGGCATACTCTTGCCTAGTGTTGGCATGTGGCAATGTTGCAGCAATGACGCTGAATGGCAGCTAAATCAAGATTTTCATCTGGCCACATGGGGTGCTGCAGTGTGTTAGAGAGCAAGAGAGCAACTTTATAACTTTACAGGTTAACTAAATGGGGCTATGAAGTTGCGGGGGGAGAAGAATCCTTTTCAAGAGGAGCTAAAGATTGAGGCCTCGCCACTACTCTTCAAAACTGTCAGGAGAACTTGGAAGGAGAAAGGAAATGGAAAAGCCTTAGAAACACATTCCTGAAGAAACCCACACTGTAAAGTGCACTGACAGCACAAGCCTCATGCATTAGTTATGCTTAACCCTGGTGGGCATCCAAGAATAGAAGGAGGGAAGCTCCTTGTGACTATCTTCTCAATCTATAGAGAAGTCACTAACAATCTGTTTCAGGTGCTTTCTGGTGCATAAATAAATTGGCCAGCTGCCTTGGAAGCCCTGTGAAAAAGGCACTAAATATGCATAAATCATTAACAAACTGAGCGACCTCACTCCTGGGTAACTAGAGAAGCATAAAAATAGCCTGCTCCATAGGCTGCAAGCCTTCCAGCCAGCAACGCCACGCACGAGCGCGCAGAGAACCACTGCAGATCCATCTTCATGCCGCAGCAGATTCCCTTTGACAGACTTGGTGTTTTTACCTCAGCTACCACAGATCATCAGCAGCAAAAAGTAAAAACTCCTGAGGACCCAGCAGTTCAATAATTAAGAGGGGGATCCCGGCCTTAATCCAAGGCTTCATCTCATCCAAGGCTTGCCTGAAGTGAATCATTCAACAGGATGAGTAGCACACATTTTGTTGGCTGTAAGAACAGACAAACAGTCATTACATCTAAGCTGATAAATGACACAAAACAGTTAACACTGACCACCGAAGTCCAACTTGTGGCCTGCGGCAATAGCCTGAGGGAGACAGGGACCAAATGTTTCATCAGAAATGCTGCTCAACCAACCACCATTTCTTCCAGCTTCCTAGAGCAATGGTAACTACCTCCTCACACTCAGCAGCTGCCCAGCTCTTCAGGGCCCCATCCTGAGTTTTCAGTCTTGCTCCCTCACCTCTCACCACCGCTGGCTACAGCTGCTCCAGTCCATCTGGATCCCTGGCTCACTCACATGGGTAAGACAAGGAAATTTTTCTTCAAAATTTGAATTTATTTATTTATTTTGTAAAAACCTAAAGAGTGATTTTGTGTGTGTGCCTGTGGGACTGGATGAAGTTTGAAGTTGCAAACTCTCTCAAGTCAGGGAGTTTTTTATAGTAGTTTAGATCCTCCTCAGGTAGAGCTGGCTGTGCACCTCACCACCACCTCCGATGTGGCAGACGTGATAAAAACACAGCGAGTGAAAGAAGAGCAGGCGTGAAGGCACCGCACAGCAACAGCAGCGCTGCCTGCCTTCGCTCCCCGCAGTCTGCTTCGCTAAGCTTTCACTGCAGCGGGTATTTTCAGACTTCTGCATTTTCTCTCCGCATGAACAGTAGTATAGATTAGGAAGCCTTCCTACATTATTTCTAAATTTTCTAAGCTATGATTGCTGTAATTATGAGGACTATGTGTTCTTCCAATCAAGAATTACAGCTTTCCCTGAGTTTGAGAAGTTTTCAAGACCTTTTTGGAACTGCTGCTATTGCAGAAAATAAATAAAAACAGAAACCAACAAAACAAACAGCAAATTACTGCCCGATTGATCAGTGCTATACTTCTCATATATCCCCTCTACCAACCTGAAAAGGGCATCTTTGCCTTTCAGAGAGAAGATAAATATTTCTCAACTGTAAATAGCAGAAGCATTTAAGTCTTCACTACTTTCTCTCAGTGACAAGATACCTAGAACCTGAAAAAGGGCAGAAATTTGAAAGAAGAGCCTTTCAAGGAGCACGTCCCAAAGGGAGATAAGGCAACACACCCGGGACAAAGGCCACTGTCGTGACATTTCCTTGGGACGCTCATCCCCTGCCTTGCACTTCCCACAGCATGAGGAAAGCTGCTCCTCTGCAGCAGCAGGATCTCCTGAAGACATTCAGAGACCTCAGAAAACAACGCTCAGGCTCCAGTCGCGGGGTCGAGTCACATCTTGCGCGATGAGATGTGCAACACAAAGTAGGACATTCTTTGCACACTGCGAATTTGCTGAGGAATTGTCCTGGGAGACTTATGTATAATTAAGCTATAACATAGATCTACCCTGAGACAACCCAAGTCTTGCCAGTTTTGAAAGGCTTGTTCCTGAAGGACAAACCAGTCTTCGCTCTCAAGGAAATACTCCAACCATAGATTGATTTTTAATCGTGTCGTTTTAAACTCAGAGATCCAGTCTCTCTGTAACAAAACTTTCAGTGCCCTGATCTGTTCTTCTTAATCTTCGGTTTATTTCTTTCCTCAGAGCAATATAGAGATTATTCTTTTATCTAGGTAAGTATATCTAAAATTGAAGTGACATTGGGCATATGAAGGATCCAACTATCAGGCACTTTTTCCACACATTTAGAAAAAAGTTCAACAGTTTGGTATCTGTGATAGTAGTGGTTTGTTATGTCGAAAAATAAAAATCTTTGCAATAATTTTCTGCATTTTCTTATTTCAGTGATTTGGTGTATTGCCTAGCAGTAACTTGGTTATTTACCCAGCACATTTATCAGCGGGGAATACCCAAATTCTAGCTATGGTACTAGCAGTTAAGAAATCCAGCTCACAGACTCAAGACACCTCTATAGGAAACAAAAAGTTTGAGGGGTTGATTAGAGAATGAGCAAGGAGCCAAAACTATGGAGAACTGAGTACCAGTCATGCTCTGTGTGAGTGTGTGTATATGTGTGTGTGCGCACATGCGGTTTGTGTATCTTTATATATTTCTGTATATATATATATATATATATATTTTACATTTGATATATACACACACACTCACACACACACCCACAAAAACAAACATTAAGAAAAAGAAAAACAGGTGAGCAAACAGAATACCTACGCTGACACCCCACTGCAAGCAGATGAGTCATTAAGCCAAAACTGAGAATGTGTTCTTTTCAGCAGAGCTATTTATAAAATAAAATGTCTCAGAAGCTATTCTAAGATTTCTGTATTCTAGACTTCAGTTTCCAAGAGATACCAAAATACTACCAAAAATATTGGCCATAGAGTATTGCTGCAAAGAACTCAGAACACAATTTTTGGAAACTGTTCACAAAAACGCAATTTGCAAGTTTTCAACTTGTTCTATGTTTGGTTTTGGTTGTGAGCCTAAAAAGATGTTCTATCACAGGCATCTGAGACAAGGGCAAGTTCAAATCTTTGATTAGCCCATCCTCCCTTGACATTAAAAAACAGCAAACTCTCAAAACAGTAACAACAGACAGAGAGAAAAGTTCATTTTTTTGAAAATATAAAACCTGCATGAATACTGCTGAGTTTCCCCAGGTTTTCCCCAAGTTTCTTCAGCTAG
>VZSV01000017.1:5078029-5117179 GCA_013398735.1 Nothocercus julius
AGAAAATTTATATATATACACACACACACACACACACATATATATATATAAAAGGGGAGGTAGTTTACAAAAGCTATGTGTATTTTATTACTATTGACATATACTACAACTAAAAGACTATAGGATTGGGTCCTTTCTGATCTATTTTTTGCATTAACTTTCTTTAGAGTCACTTTAGTTGTGCCACATTGTGTAAAACTGCAATTACACTACATTGGCTTGGTATAGACGGAACCAGTCAACTTGCTCCTTGCCAGTTACAGGTAGGAGAGTCTTTTTCCATTTGCATAGTTTAAGCACTATCTTCACACTTCTTTCTACCCAAGATGACAGTATCAGTCTTCATTTTCTATCATTCTTGCACAGCATTAATTTTTCCATATTATTAGGGACTGTCTGTCCAGTCAATTAGGACAATCTTTGTTATTAGTGGCCATAAAAAAAATGAAATGTCAGGTCTGGAGGGCTGAAAGATCTTTCACAAAATGAACATGGTAGAAGCAGCAGCAGCATGACCCTCCCTGCGTGCAAGACATCTGGGAGGCTTCAACTTTTACAACAATTCATGTCACAGTAGTAGTGTAAGCTTAGCTCCTCCCAGACTCTCTTGCCAACTCTGCACTGTAAAACTTCTGCCATGCCAACACTTGTCTTGCAAGATCTGAACAAGATCTAAATATGTCTCACTGACCAAATATATTATTGGATGATAAAACATCAGCTGCAAGTCTTTTTTTTCCTAAAAGAACCACATCAGATGACCACACCAGTCACCCTGCTTAGTGCCTGACAGCGTTAGACTCCTCCCAGCGAGCCACCTTTCATCAAATAGACCCAGGCACCACGAAAGAGGGCTGTCAATAAATAAATAAATAGTAATTCAAAACAAACAAAAAACACAAAGGTGAAATGCAACATATATATTAAATATATACACATATTTGTACATATATATATATTTAAGATATAATAAATATATATATGTTAAATCTGAAATAAGTTAGACTCCTGATTTGAAGAAAAAATGTGAAATGGCAGAAGCTCCAGTAACAGACATGCCAAGGTAACAAATCCCTACCCTTCCAACACCTGGACCTTCCACCGTGGTCACTGATTAAAACAGGACAAAGACCTCCTCCCAGTAACAGGGTCTGTGTACAATTCATATGGCTTTAAGATTTTTCATTAATAACCTTACCTGAGTCAAAAGAGAAGGAATGCAAATATGTATGCACAGATTTCAGTACCTTCAGAGCTCATGCAGTGGCTGGGTTGAACAAGTCCACTGCACTAGTGTGAGTCAGAAAATATGAAAAATCCATACATATGTCTGGCTAGTTTAAAAGGATGTTTGATCACTTTCAGCCTGCGCACTGCTTAACAAAACCTACAAAATCCCTCATGTGTTTTCTAAGTTGACACAAGGGACCTACAGGAAGCATCCCAAATGCTCACACATGCAAGCTAAATGGCTATATCTTCTAACAGAATAAGAAGTTATTCCCTTAGGTGTCTTTAATTTGCAAATTGCAGCCTCTTGGTTGTATGGAATATCTTCTCTTGACGTGGAAATATTAATGGAGACAGAATGCTGAAGAAATGCATTAGAAAACTTCCTTGCTCTTGGAGACTAGTCACTTGGGGATTATATCGATCAAATGCATAAAGAGAACAGTTGAATATTCTCCAAAAGTAGCCTGCATGTTTCCAAAGAGTTTAGCAGCTGCCAGAAAATTTTAATTTGAGTTCCTTCTGCTGCAAAGCTTCTTTTCTTTCTATGTCTGAGTAAGTGCAAAGGATGGAGTTATCACCTCTATTCAAAAAGAAAAATTACTTCCAAATGATTGTAGCTTTGTACAGGATTTTAATTCTGATGCAACTATGTTTAGGAATTTGTATCCTAATGGCAAGTACGGCTTAGAATTGCAAATCCATGAAACTCTGAACAAGTCTGGGGTCTTTACTTTTGTTTTGCCATTGCCAAACTCAAACTTTGATCTATATTCCTAACTCACAGAGACTGGAGAGGAGAGAAGGTCAAGGGAAAAGACGAGGACATTGGTTAAAAATGCCTGCATCTGTCTTGTTTAGATGAACTTGCTGTGCTTTCTGAGCAATTCTTTTCTAAATCATTTACTGTTGCTAAAATACCTATCATTCCATTATTTTTCTGAGTGCTTTAACCTTGATTTATTTTCAGTTCTGTGTAGGTATAATTAAATTCTTTACGTAAAAGATTTCCCAAGAGTTTCCACTGACTTCAGTTCTAGAAGTTACAAGTTCAGCTGCCCAGGCAGGAGATATTATCAACGCTCCTCATGAGGGCCAGCAGCAAAGCACTTCAGTCCCTTTGTCTTGTCACGTAGCTGTGTCTGGGAACAGCACTTTGAGCAATCCCCAACTGCAAACCCAAGTGAAGACTTTGTTTCTCTGATGGTAAACATTTGGCACGTGTACGTTTGAGTTCATTACGGGAAACGTTACAGAAACTGCAGCACTTAAAAGCAGTACCTATGTAAGAATATTTAAACAAGAATAGCTTCTGACTTAAAATAAATACTTCACGCTCACATGAGCTGCACACCTACGAACAAAATGCAGCCCACTGAGCCATCTGCTCGCACAAGAACTCCCAGCCTGTCTTTCTCGCTGTGATGCCGCGTAGGTTGTGCCGTTTCCAGAAGGGATTTGCAGTGAGCTGCATCAGATAAAGAGGACCTTTAGACTCCTGGAAAATTAACATCTGCTTCCAAATTGTGTGTCAAACACCTGACAAACTACTGGTGTCCTGTAAATGAACTTATTAAAGGGAAAAAGGAAGTAAGCAGAATAGTATTTATAGGCTACTTGCACAGCTTGCTTCTGATACAAAGGCCAGCTTTTCTTCTACAACTGACATAAATTGTCCTATCTTCACTACTGATACTGCAAAACTCTGGCAAGAATGAGACATTCATTTCATCTCCTCCAGTAACACTGTAGAAAATGTAACACAAAAACATCTCTGTGCTGAGATGACTCTTTTCCTGTGTCAGATGTACAGAGTGTCCAGCTGCCTTCCAGCTTCTGCGGAGCTCAAAGGACTAGCAAAACACAGAGACGTAACACGGGACTCGTGTGCTTCCTGAAAATGAGACACAGCAGAGAATTACCCCCAGATCCCCAGGCCGAACATGGGCAACTGCTGCAAAAGGCAGTGCCTGGGCCTGTATGATGGACAACACACCTCGGAAGCGCGGAAGAGCAGGCACCTGCCCAGGGGCTGCATGCTCCAGGATGAAGCACTAACTCCAAACAGAAACTGCAGGGCCCCTGTCAGGGCCCAGCACCTTCCTGCAGGGAAAAGTGTGCCCCGCGAGCCTCTGGCAGCACGGCACGCTGCTCCGGGAGCCTGGGCTTCCTCAACAGCAGCAGAGAAAGGCTAATACTGCGAGTCAGACAAATAGGCACTGCCTTCTACAAGAAGTAATTTCTCTAATATGAAAGAAGGTTACAGAGCTTCCCATGGGGAATATGGGCTGGAAAGGAAGTACAAGGGAGGGGAAAGCCACGAATACCCAAGCCACAGTAACATCCCAGGACTCTTACACCTAGTCTCTCCACACGTATTTTAATGGAAGTGATTCCATGCAGATTTCCTAACAGCTTGAGGCAGAATGCCAAATATGCAGCCAGGAGTTGTCAAGGAGAATCTCAGGGACTGATCCTGCATCTCTGAACTGTTCAGCTGGGCAACAGGTTCACCCCTGACATCAAGGACCAGCAAAGAGCAAAGCTCAGTGACTTCGAGTTCCAAATAGTCAGTTACATATTAAGGGAGTTTGGGTTCTTTCCCAAAACTTCCATAAGCTCAGAAAGTTTGGGGAAATTTATCACAGGTGATACTAGGCAACCAAAAAAAAAAAAAAAAAGCTGACATATAGCTAACTACAAGTTAGTTAGTGGCTTTTTTTAGCGAGTTTTAGAGTTGCTGGGTATGGGCACAAGTTTCCACCTGCTAATTCCCCTCTCAATATTCCAGACACCCTGCAGGGTCTGAAATGTCTGTGACCAGGACAGAATCAGATTGACAAACCTTTGGTCTTCCTACATTAGAAGTTAAGAGAGTACTAAAATGCAGCCTGTCATCTCAGGTATCTTTGGGGCTTTAAGTTGGTTAATAACAATTTTGTGCAAGGAAGCCTAGACATGTCAGCAGGAAAACATTTCTAGGGGCATCTGTATTTTCCTCTGATATATTAACTACCACTAAAGATTTAGGACTTGTTCTTAGATGAAACCAAATCCATTACATGGAGTCAGTAAAAAGCAATTCCCCCAGGCCATAGCACAAATGAAAATGAAATACTTACCACTAACAGTTCCATTATACCACTTAAAACATATAGTGAGATTCTTCATCCGGGAGCGGCATTTAGTATCACATTTGTGTTAGCAAGTTTGCCAGGCTGTGAATTCATACTGCTAAACCTTTGCCCTGCTCCAGACAAACCACTGATCCACTTGACTTATTACCTTTTAAAACTACCTTCTCCTTCAGCCAACAGTAAGGATAGCAATATGTTTTAGGGGTCCTAAAAATGTTAGCATACTATACTGCTCATACACCAACCCCTACACAGCAAACAGCTGCACTCGCATACATGTCCTTGACTTGAGTCACTTATTAACATCCCTTTTTGTTAAGACATGCCTGTGGCCCCAAACATCAGTCCCTGGGCAAGTGGTGATGCCTGTGGCCAAGAAAGCTACTGTCAGCATGTAAAGGGTTTAGAGAATATGTAAAGGACGTTCAGCAATATCAAACTTCTCTCACAAGTCAGAACAGCAGAACGTTTTGTTTTTTGTTTTAAGCATATCTTAGTACTCAAGGCTTTTAAATTATACAGTTATTGTTTGATAATATTACTAATTTTCCTCTGCACAAGCCACGTGAAATGTGATATGCACCCAACTTGCCTCATCATAGCTTACTAGGCACTAAAAGAAATATTATCTAGTACTCAATAATAATAGCTTGAAACAGTATATTGTGGCTCTGTCATTTTCTAAAATACCTTTAAAAATCATATTTAATAGTATTTTTAGTATAAAAGCATATAACTATGACAAGACAGATCCGTGGTTTGCTACATAAAACAATCGTGCAAGTGATTCCAAACAAGGAATTCTGGCTTTTCTGAGCTAGCCACGATCCAAGGCTTGCAATGGCACAGCTGGCCAGACTGCAACAGAAGAACCCAATAAAATAAAATACAATAAAACAATACAAAAAAACAAAACAAAACCAATAAAAACAGAAAACAAGCTAAGCCATTCTACAATCAGAAAGGTAGTTATGCAGGATATAAAAGATAGTTACGCTCTATTTGTTTTTCACATGTCCAGTTCTAATCTATTTTGTCCTCTTAAGCATGAAGCCATGACGTTTTGAATAAATTCTGCACATTCCCTGTGATCTCTGTAAAGCAAAGGAAGCTGAACCCAAGGCTTACATGAACAACCCTTTGAAAGCACTTTCATCTTGGAATCCTAAATAGCTTGCAGCTAGAATAACTCATCTATGGCTCAAATGAATGAAACCCAGGAAATATTCAGCTATTCAGCTGAAATAGGTAGAGTGTGAACACCTCAAGCTGTGGGACTCTTGATGGTCTGGGATTATGCTCATTAAAAGAAAAAAAATTATGACTGTGATCCACAGATTGAAACTGAAACAACCCCCTTAGATATAACTTTTCACTTTCTCTAACACGCCCTCCTCCTAGTTAAGGTAGTTTCAGTTGATAATTTGGGTTGAAACAGACATTGACTGGGCATTTTCCCAAGTGGCAGACAGTATTTTAAATAAGAGAAAAAGAAAAAAAAAAAAAAGAAACATTCTTTTAGTGGGTGGCAGCACACAAGCAACATAAGTCACTGTTTTGGAAGAGAACAGAGTGATCTTGTGCTGGTTAGAGATGTTCTGCTTACATACGTCATCATGAGTAGCAAGGCCAGGCTGGATTTCATCTAGAAACTTTGCTATTGCCAGCCCATGTGACAGCTTAGACCAGCCCAGAGTCACTTACCAAACTTCATTCTGACCACTAACCCTTAAATTGCAGAGCAGACTTACTAACCATGACATAGCCAAGCACGGCAATTAATCAATAAAAGGTAATGCAGCAAAAGAAAACACAAACCTACTGCTCATTTCAGTGGCCTAACCATTCACAGGAGAACCTATGTCCTCATGCTGCTGTACAAGGCATTGGCTTCGTACGGTCAGAGAATACAAATGGATGCACATGCAAAGACGAGCAGGTGGAACGATTAGGAGAAAAGAGAAACCACGTCATAAGGGAAAATTAAGGCTTTACTGCACAGTGGATTAAGAGAGCAAGAGTTAAGACCAGCTGACAGGGCATGTCCACAGCAGAGCTGTGATGTCAGAGTCTTGTAAAATTAAAGCAAAGAGCAGGAGGTATGGAAATATGAAAATATCTATGGAAATGCATCAAGAAAATAAAACAGTGTATGAGAAAAGTTACTCAGGATGTTGGGCAGCGTTTCCACACAAACCAATAGGTATGGACTGTGTTTGACTGGGGTGGAGAACTCCACCCTCCCAGCCTACGTAACAGTAAAATATCTGGAAGGAAAAAAATGATCAGTTTTAACAACAGAATGTGAGAGCAAGACATGGCAAAACTGCTCATCAAAGCAGAGAACTTGAAGTTAAACCATAAACCAAGTAAAAGGTCATGTATGTTGAAACCCAAATTACTCCTGCATAACAGCACCTAACTCATATACTGAATACACGTGAAAAGTGAAAAAACAACCTGGAAATGCAAGGATAGATGTTCCCTAGCTGTATTTTTAACCACTGTGTATAAAAATGTGCCTTTTTTTTTCTTTTTTTGTAAACATCCAGTGCTGACAAAGTGGTGGATCATGATGCCAATCCTGTAGTAAGCCAAAAGGCTGACATTTCTCTTTATGTGACAGCCAAATGCATTCCTGAACAGCAAGAAAAGTCCTTCTACGCTTATCCACTCTACCTGCATACTTATCAACTGCGCGGGACTAAATTCATACTGTGCACATATGTATTCATTGCATTTTAGAAAGCTCATCATTTAATTTTGCTCTGAGCCTCAGAAATTACTTCAGACAGTTGTTCCATATTCTTGTATTCCCAAAGGAGTTCAGTAACACCATCTTCAGCCCTTCCTTCAGAACTTGCTTGGACACCAGGCACAAAGCAACAAGCTCAGCAGACTCTCAGCTTGCCCCCTGCCTCACAATGCACCTTTAGGACCAGTGAATCCCACTGGGAGAGCAGAGCTCAGCAACTGGAAGCCACTGCTTCTCTTTTGTGCAAAAATATCAAGCAGCTTAGGCTTACATTAGAAAAAAAAAACAACAGAAACAACCCCCAGCAAACCTGAGAACTTTTTCCCAGAGAATGTGAATAGAGAGGCAAAATGAGAAATGAGACTCTCCACATCTCCTGCAGCCCAATGTCAAACTAACACATCATTCCTGATAAAATTCTGCTGTTTTCTGCACTTAGAAGAAAGTGATTTCACGCATGTGGGGCAAAGAAATACAGTCATCACCCACCAAACCTATATTATTCTTTATTTGTTTGAAAGTTAGAAATTTGAGCTATTTTAGAGTGATTACTGACTTCTTTTTCAGCACCATCTAGCAGAAGAATGTCATCCACTGTGGGTAATTAATTGCATTACATATTCACATACACCCACATTCGTTCAAAGAAGGAAAATACTCTCTAACAGTCATGCTTTCCTAAAAAAAAAATTAAAAACATCAGATATTTTTAGAGGTTCCAGAACATCCAAAAGAAACCAAATCATATAATTTTATGCCTGCTTTTAGGTTTCTGACTTCAGTGCTTAAGAGACTAACCTTTACCTAACAGTTCCTGTTATGTAACCAATTTATTGATGGGCACACACACTTTTTCCCCCCCCCAATTCATAGAGTTTAGTCTCTATTTCTCTTCTGCTTTCAGCCTCGTCGAGGCCCCCTGCACTTCGGTCAACGAAAATAAGGCTCTGTTTACCAGACTACTCATCTCCTCTTCATTAGAAGGAACTGGTCACGAGTAGAATAAAAGAGGCTCTTTCATGTCCAGCTCTCTCCCCAGGACTATCACCTAACAGTGCAGAACCTGAATTTGTGTCAGGACAACTCTCTACAGCATTTGATGTCCTTTATAAAATCCATCCGCTTGAAACTACCCCAGAACAGCTGAGGTTTGCAGACTCTTATGGAGATCATCTCCTCCAACACCCAACGCCTCGGCCTGTGCTTTTTAAAATGTTCCTTATAGTTATGAAGGAAGGCTTGGGAATGGCTCAGACATGAGCAAATATACAAAGCCAATCACCATTAAGAAGCTAAAACATCCTGCTGTGACTTTTTTTTCCTGGAAGGCTAAAATTTGATATGTACATTTTAAGTGAGTAGAATTGAACTTGCAGCTTAGATTTCTTACAGGACTTCATATATTACTGTATTATTAGACTCTCCAGCTCCCTGCATTACCTTCTATTCTCATCGTAATAGTATTCACCAAGTTTCTTATCCTTCTCCCTCAACAACTCCCACAAAAGTATGTTAACTTCTGTTGTAAGAGAACAGGAAGGGCTTTAACATTTTGGAAATTGGTTTTTTTTGTTTGTTTGTTTTTAAATTAGAGAACTAGAGGCCCCTATTGCTCAACTATTGTAAGCTGTGATCTCTCCAAACTCAACGTAACTTTCTGCAGTCTCCTCAGCACTCTGAACTAGCAGGCTTTCATGTACGGAACAAACCTTCACCTTTAGAGCCAACTCTCTGAACAGCACTGTAAATACTGCAAATTTAATTCAGCTTTTTAAAGATTGCTTACCAACATACATATATTATACTAAAGAGAGGTTTGGGGAGATAGCATTTTTGTTTCTTTGGATTTTTTTTTTCTTTTTTTTAAACACTCTCCAATTTCTCAATTTAAGCTCTAATTAGGAAACTGTTTGTTATTTCTAACATAGCAAGGGGCAAGCAGTTTTACCAGATAATCCTTAAAAATAAGACAAACTAATACCATCGAATATCACCCTTTAAAATACAGAGACTTGATTATTCTTAAAATTCCCACCCTTAATCAGAGAGAACAAATGCTATTCACAAGCACACAGATATATAAAAAGCAATCCTTACTTCTGTGGAGCAGATGTTGCCTTCTTCCTTGTCTTTGTGAAGGATCAGAGCATCTTTTCCTAGGCCCTTCTCCTGGTCCAAAACTTCTTGAAAGTCAAGTCCAGCTGAAGAAATTCTGTCCTCTCAGCAAGTGCCAACAAATCTGCATTCAGTGGAAGACCAACACTGTTTGGGAGTAAGGTGAAAATAGGACATTATGATTATCCAGTCTGAACCACTGAACAAATCATAAAAATCTCACACAGGAATTAATTTATGAAGCCCAACTATTTCTTTTTGAACCATGAGACATTAAGAAAGCCACCAACCACACAGTTACATTTAAATGGACAGTAAATACATCACATTTTAGCATAGCTGTATCTTTGCCTCAGTGATATAGAACGCCAATGACCAGAAACAACTGCCTATGTCCATTTTGGTGACAAGCTCTTTCTTGTTACCTCTCAGATTGCAATTCACTTGCCTTCCTTCTCTGCAAACATTCACAATATTGGGGCTAGCCCTTGCACAAGGGGCTGGCAGCAGCCTCGGCCCAGCACACACCCCCAGCACAGCCTGGAGGGCATTATAAAATACACAGCCCCTGTGAAAACCCATTTCTGGCAGCACTTGGCATGGACAGCAGTCCTACTTGCCTAAAGGAAGCAGAAAGCCACAGTTAAATCCAGCCCAAGGTGGCAGAACACAGCGTTTCCTCCTAAATTCCTCCTCAGTATCACACAACAAGTCATCCATCAATCTCTTCAGGGAAGAGTAGAGCAGCCCTCTCTATTTAATCTCTCTACTAGCGTAGCTGGATTTCAAACAGCATCACGAATGCAGACAACATTCCCCCGGGTGCTGGAGCTGCCCAGCCCTCTGGGCAGCACCAACACTCGCGTTGCTGTTCACTGCCCCGCTCCCTTTTTGCACTGAACCTCTGCGCCGCGTTCGCCTGCTCTGCCACCGCACATGTCACACTGTCTGCCTTCCTAAAGGAATCTCCCATGCCAACTTACACAGAGAGGGGCCCTTCTCTAATTCCTGGAAGCCTAGGCCTCACTGGATTAAAATGAAGCAGGATGTTAAGGAGAGAAAAAAAAAAAAAAAAAAAAAAAAGCAGGCAATATCCCAAAGAGGATAAAATTCTGTATCTTCTTATGAGGATAAGGTCCAGAGAATTACATTCCCCACAACGATGTGCAGATACAGCAGTGCTTTGGGGAAAAATATAATATACTGAAGAGACTCAGTATTCAATACAAGCAACACAGAACAGTTTGGAACAAAAGGAGGTGGAAAATAAACTTATCACTCAGATAAATGCATATATAAAATGCATATAGACAAATGTAAGTAGGCTGGATGTGTCAGATTGAACAGGTGCCCAACACAGGAGTTAAAAGGATGCTTGTTCTGTCATCCATGTAGGTTAACTGGATTTGGGGGTTGTTGCTACTGAACTGAATTGCAAGTTTCCCCCGAAGGAGAATCAGGGTAGATGATGGAGGCAGTCTAAGGCCCAGCAAGCAGGACCAAGACATCACATCTGTGGAGATGCAATGATTGTTGCTTGACTGAAACCATGTGTTTTGTCAGCAAAATAATGCTGGCCAAAAAGGCAAGGGAAACAGAGAAAATTTGCTGTTTATTTAGTTGCTGGCCACTGTCAGTTTAGAATACCTATGATATAAGCCTAGGTTATTTTTAGTGCAGAACCTCAGGGGGTGCAATCTCCATTTGCCAACTTCTACATTTAAAAAATTTCTTATCTATTTATACAGTTAATTATTGTTCAGTACAACATTCCTAGCCACATGCACCTCCTATTTAGATGATTTTTTTCTTCATAACGTCCCACGTAAGCCGCAGTCATTTCCATTCAGTCTTAGGCTAAACAGTTTCTCTGGAAGATATCCCAGTTAGGCAGATTTTCCCATTAAGCTCGCCCCAGTTAGGTGATGCACAGCGCTGCTGGCTCAGCTTCTGTGCCTTTCTACATCCTGAGCAGAGCACAAGGGAACATTTCACACTATTTTCAAGACAGTCAGCACCTCCACTCACAAAGCGCATTTTTACAGTTTAAGCAAAGCAACAGTTCATCCGTCGATGAAATCTATGGTATGAAATCTAATACAGGAAGACTTCGATGGCAGCTCTTTGGGGAGCGTAGGGAAGAAATTATTACTTTTACAAACGGGCAACCTGTCTTTCAGGCATTCTGTTGAAATAAATCCCTGAAGAGAGGCTTTGTCTTCTCACCCCACTGCTCACTCTGTATTGCTTCTGTATCAGTATGGGAGAGGATTCTCCTCTTGCCATGCTTTTGGAAACCCATCTTGTAAGTCAGTCAGTACTCTACTATTTCATAATTAGTTTTTAAATTAATTATGGATCCTATGAGGAAAAGAGATTCAGTAACAGCCCCACAGACCTTTCCTAAAGTTAGATTTGTGACACTTGGCACGGAACCTGAAACAAATATTTGGCGTAAGTCTGATTTTTACAAGATGACTACCCTTCGTAAAACCAACAGCTCTTGCTCATTTTACTGGATTAGATACCGGCTTATCAAGGATAGAAAAATTAGAAACATAAGCAAAAAGGAGAAATTAATTAAAGGCTGTCATGTGTGTTTAAGGGTGTTTACATGTGTGCTGAGCATTATTCAATATTGAGGTTAAGCCCAACACCTTGGGGCCCTCAAAAGCCCAAAACATTGCTTTTTTAAATCCAGCACAGTCAAACAATTGGCCTCACTTTGTAATCAATGGCTTTTTTGTTTTCTAAAAATATGCATGGAAGTGCTAAATGTGCTACCCCATAAAACACTTTTCTGACTTGATTCTTCTGTCAACTGCAAGGAACACGGTACTGCAAAAAGAAAACCCTGATTGTCGCTGTGAATTTGTACTGTTCACTGAAGTGGATAATAGTTTCTAATTTAACATCATTCAGTCGCTATATCAGTCTAACTTTCCCCATTCTAATGGTTAAAGCTTTAACTCCAGTCATTATTTCCCAGTTTGAAAAGACACAGGCCTTGTGCCAAAAAGTTAAATGGATTACTTTTGTACCATTGGAGGTTTAAACACAACCATCTGGTCCACCAAAACTGTCCCGAATTTTTCAGCATCCTCGAAACTGCACATGCTGAGAAAAATCCCGGTCCAACGGAAGCAAGTGGCAAAACTCCCACCCATTTAAATGAAGGGTTTCATCCAACCTACCCTGGTAAGAACATTTCAAATTTCTGGTCTACACACAGATTTTGTACTGGCTACAAGTATGCTGATTGAGAGAGACTTTTTTGCTTTCTATATAAATAATAAGATCATTTGTTACTAACTGTAAAGAAATCCTGCAACATCCGATACAAGGGCCACAGCAGAACTCAGTTTGCTGGCATCCGCGATGAGGCACGCACTGCCTGCTCTGAAAGCCTCCGCACCCGCGCAGGCAGTCTCCCCTGCTCCTGGCCGTGGACTTCTTGAGCGTGTACAAACGTGAAGTGTCCACGAGAAATATTTCACTACAAAGTGCTTGCAGCTGCTTCAATTCATTTAATCTGACTTGACTCACAGAAAACACCCAGCCTAAAAAATCAGAGAGGCAGTTAGATGAGAGCCAGGTGAACACAGTGTTCCCCTGTTTCCAGAGAAGTTATTCTGGACCTCACAGTGAGGTGGCAAATGGAGCCAAACTGGCTTGAAATCTTTTGAATGTAACATAACAAACAGGCGAACCGTGAAGACAGACACTTCTCATGGTCAGTTACGGCCTATCAAATATATAGGATATTGATAGATAACCCATTTTACTGTTTATATGAGAGACTAGATAGCAACTACTTAAATGTATATAAATATTCATGCACACACAGTGGTATCTAAAAATATATTTATAGAAGTGTGATTGCTTTGTAAATAAGGTTACTCTGAATATTTTTAGATGTAAATCAACTCTACTTTCCACTCTACCCATAGGATTAAATTTCTGACATTGCTGAAATCCAAAGACACTTGTTTTAACTTGATGATTCTAGAACGCTTCCTCTGTTTTATGGCAGTGGGATGCCATATTCTTTCTTCAGTTTTCTTCTGAACATATACATTAAAATATGCCCATGATAAGTGGTAAAAATGGCCAGAATTTGGTAGGCCTAGCATATAATCATAACCTCAACGACAGTCGGCGGGGGAAACTTGTGGCCATAGTAAGATTACACACCTAGTGCAGCAGTATGATGCAAAAAACTACTATTACATGCAGATATTTTCACATTCACATTTTCTAAAGGAACGGTTCATTGAATTTTTCAGAAAAGAAAAAAAAACAACATCAGATGACTTTATGCATCAGACAAGTACTCAGTATTTCCCTTAAAGAAATACATATGCTGAGTTTTCAAGAATAAGCAAACTTTTCTTGGGGCGAGATAGTTTTTTTTTTTTTTTTTGATTTGTAGTTCCTGGCAAAAATTCCAAATTCCAAATGTACATTTACCATAGCATCCTGTAGACACTGATGGAGCATTTCAGTGGATTGAGCTGCCATTGCCGAGCAAGCACCAAGCGTGAGACATCTATAAGCCATCAACAAACACAAAGCTGTTTTAGAGTATATTAATTTTATTTTCGCACATTTTAAGTATTTTTGTTTAGGGTTTTTATGCACTAGGAATAAAACGATATTGTAATTTTTATTCCATTGCTCAGGATTAAACCAAATGACACTTCTGCAGCAAGCCAGCTAGAACCTGGCTCAAAGAGAGGTGAAACTGAGCTAAACAGAGATACATTTCCACAAACAACTTTAAAACAGTCACCAGTTAGTTCTCCTGCTGGTTTAGCAGCTTCATATTTTAGCAGCATTTTAGCAGCTTCATATTTTTCTGCAGTAGCTACCTTAGTAATAACTTATCATCACATAATTTAGGTGATGTTTATGGAGGCAGAAAATTCAGTTGTAACCATGTAAGCCAAAGGTTTAGAGCCTTATGCCCCCCTACTGTAATATCTCCATATAAATAAACTACATTTATACATATCTATATTTTTAGCTCTACAAATTAATGCAGATTATATTTGACAAGTTTCCTTTGCTTAATCAAGATATACAAGAATATCTTCTCATGTAAAATATATAAGAGCCCTGAATAATTTAAAAAGGCTCAAATGCTCTACTCTCTCTCTGGTATCCAGATATTCCCTGTCCAAGGAAAATACAGGGAAATAGGTGTGGTAAGCATTCACCAAGTGATCTAAATTACAAAACACTGATATCCCAAAAGTCTAGAATAGTTTTACTGGAAGGGAAAATAGTAAATTAAATCCATCCTAACTGTATTATTTGCAAATAATAACTTGCTACCGATTACATTACACTAAACAGATATAACTGGAGAGAGAACCTAGTGCATAAAAACATAAACCTTCTTTCTTTAACACTGTAATTATGTCACCTTTACTGGCCAGAAGCATCTCATGTTTATTGCAAATCCCCATGAAAAAAATCTTAGCTATTTGACTTGGTGACTTTTGCAGTCTCCAAGCTTATATTACTAGTCCCGCTGAAATTTCAGGACCAAAACCTTTTCAGTTCTGCGCAAGGGGGCCAAGGCCAAACAGCAACCAGTTGGTTTACCTGCTCTAAGTCCTAGTAATGAAATTAATACTACAATAAAGAGGTAAATCTAAGAGACTTCAGTCACTCTTTCTTACCTCTCAGCTGTCAGTGCCAGATCTAGTATCAGTATAGCTGCATTCTCAGGGAATGGGAACTACACCTTTTTTCCTCCCACATATTTCATCTAGTTCTAGCCTTTTCTTTCCAAGCAAAAGCCCTAAACGCCATGATTGCTCATGCCTTCAAGATAAAGTTAGCAGTTCTAGCCACATCCCAATCTCACTAGCCAGTCTGCCTGGCACACTGCAACTGGAATCCCATTAGACAAGAAGTTAATTCCATGTCCAATTCAAGTCTTTCTGGACTCTTTTGATTTATCTCTTTTATATATANACCATGGCGACGCGTGTCAACAGCGCGCGTGGTGCCGGCCATGGCGGCGCGCCGCGCTCCGCCGCGCGGGTAAGGCCGGGCCGGGTGGGCGGGGTGGCCACCGGGGCTGCTCTTGTGTTAAGATCCCACCCTGCAAGAGGGAAGGCACCTGCTCTCAGCCATTTCACGCGCTCAGCTCTTCCGCGAGAGGAGGGCGCTTGGTATTTGCCATATAAAACCGTTGGGGAGGTTAGCCACAGATACAAGAGAGCATCACTGCATTTCCAGGTGGCTAGGAATATTATTTCGCTTGAATGTATAAGTGTGCTTCCAATCCCCAAATGTGAGTTATTATATGCTTAACAGCCTGTTATAGATTGGAAGTTTTCCAGGGCTGCAAATTGTTGGCCACACCGTGCTCCCCCCTGCTCCTTGGCCCAGAGCATCCCCAGTACTGTTTGCTAGCAGAGCCCGATCTTCTCGAGCATGGCTCACAGATGCCCGTTTTCCAGTGCCTCCTTATAGCTGGGCACGTAGCACAAGCTGCTGCTACTTCCTCGTGGTCGTGGAGTTGTGCTCTGACAAGCATGGTGTTGGGGTAGGAACACCAAACTTGTAGGAATGAAGTGCATTTCCGGGGATTGTTTTGTTGTGTTTCGTTATCACGAAGCATTGAAAAGATGAACCTGAGTCAAGTTAGTGCTGGGTTACTGACTTAAACCAGCGTATTAAGGGGTCCTGTGAGCATTAGTGCTAGCACAAGGAGAATACATTGCGAAGGAAGAGAGGAGGTGGGAGAATAGGATGTGTGAAGAGCAGTGAGCTGCTCAGATATGCTCACTCTGTCTCGGGGAACCTTTTATTGCCATATTTACTTGAGGTTTCTGTCCCCTTTCCATTGCCACTTACGGAATCCTTCCCATTCTTCATCAACTTGTGATCCTCAAGTCCTGTGAGCCATATGAGGGGTGAACTTGCATGTGATGGAAGTTCAGGCAAGCTCAAGTTACGTCTTGAGCCATTCTAACTTGGTAACTGCAGAAAGTGCTTCAGATTGCTTTATCTTTGGTTCCGTGTTTTGCTATTTCTTCTTGTTGTTAGTTGCTCTGCACTGTGTCACTACTGCAGCATCAGAGCAAGCTTTGCAGGCATTTTGGGTCCCCAAATCCCAATTCTTAACTCATGGGCCACAGCCAGCTTCTCCAGCTCCACTGCCAAGCGTAACTCCTCAGAAGGCCGATAACTAAACGGTTGCTTTTATTGGGCTAATGAGGAAAGTTCTCAATTCTCGATCTTCAGACGTCAGTAGAGCAATGTATTTGATTAATTCCATCTATTTTGAAATGTGTCTTTCTTGTCATTGCACAGGACCTCTCTTGCACCTTCCTCTGGGACTCCAAAGGGCCAAACACAGGTCAACAGACTGGAATACACCCCTTTCAAGAAACAGAAGGCACCAGTGAGTTGAAGTGTTCCAATGAAACATCCAAGCTTTAGCTAATTTGTATGACAAATATTAAAGCCAGAATTTGACCCATATATCTAAAAAACAGACCTGAAACGACAAGTTTTTTAATAGTAGCCTACAGATCGTCTGCTCCCTAGTATGTATCAGTTTTAGTAAATACAGGAAACTAGTATGCTGAAACAACTATATCCAAATTATAAGGAATCAAATTCCAGAAACACATATACCAATAACCTAATGAGAGGTTAAAAGATGTAAAAATCATATATATATATTTTTTTTTTCCATTAATGTTTTGGTTGTTTTCCAGGAATGTGCCACTTCTGTAACAAGCTATATGTACTACATTAGTGCAAGAGATTAAAGTATTCTATTTTCTGTAGAACTAGGATGTTCTCTAAGTAATTTTCTCATTGTACAGAAGATTTTCAAGGATCAATAAATCGGAATCCTCCTGTTTTTCCAATATAATCTCCCCCCTTTTTACTGCCATTAGGCCATTTATAATACTGAAATTTTGCATTTAACTATTTCAAGGCTTGACAAGCCTGAAAGCTGGGTTTTGAAAGTCAAATATCTGGAGTCAAATAGTCCTTATATATATAATATATATCTATTATATATATAAATAAAAGATATATACACACACACACACACACACATAATATACCCTCAAAACTGGTACATTTTGGGAAGCTTTAGCTGTAAAGCAAATCCCTAGAGTCCATTTTCTCCTGTACCCCCCCCCAAATGGCACAGCAAACAGAGGGACACTCTCCACTCAGATGTTCAAAGGTATGACAGGTCTCTAAAGCAGTCACAGAATCACTGAATGCTTAAGGTTGGAAGGGACCTCTAGAGATCACCTGGTCCAACCTCCCTGCTGAAGCAGGGAGTCGAGAGGGAATCACAGTTCTCCAACATAAGGAATCTATCCAAAAAAGGAAAAATGTATTTCAAAACCATCCTTTCAAATCCAAAAGTCCATCCTATAATTAATATTAATGAGATAACTTACATTAAGTTTACAGCTAAAATGTACAACGTATTTTAGTCACTTACCTCACAGGATGGCCTGGAAGTTTAACTAAGGGACTTTTATTTAAAAACAACTTTCAGAAGATGCTATGAAACATCGAAGATTTACTATCCTATAATAACAGAAATAGGAGTTCATTTCAAGACAAGCCGATTCTCTGCACGGTATTCTGGCAATCTAACAACCTGCAGCAGCTCAAGGACCATCCAGCCCTGGAGATGTCTAAGGCAGGCTGAGAGATGACACACATCCTTTCCTGGTGTGTAGTCTAACAGCTTTCAAAGACCATGGATTTCCTCAAGCAGAAATAACAGCTGTGTGTTTAAGACATCATGACAGATTTCTCCTGCACAGATTTATCTACACATAGGTTGAAACTAACTAAAATCTTAGCACTTCATCACATTTTCTGTATCAAACCTACCATCATCTAGGATCCAACTGCTGATATGAACCAATTGCTGTTTCTATGGTTCAGTGAGCTACTAACAGAAAAATAAGTTGGCGGAGTTGACAGAATATACTTTATCTTGCTCTAAAAGTCACTGCACCATTCAAAACCATATCTAGTATTTCTGAGTATGTAAGACTAAAATGTAATTCAGACAGACAATGCATTTCATATCTAACAATGCATTAAGTAACACGTTTTACTGCATTATGTGCATCATACATATTATATACTGGCTATCACTTATTTCTCTAAAACAACATTCAGTGCTACACTTCTTAATTCTTGCTCAGCATATGGGTACCTAAAAACTAAATATGAGCATGAATATAGACGTCTTTGCCCAAAGGAAAAAAAAAAAGGGGGGGAGGGGGAGGCATAAGATTCTCACTCGAGATGGCAAGATTTCAAAGTATCTTCAATCATGAAAAATAGGTAAATGGGAATTAAAAAAAAAAAACGTATTTTGCACAATTGGCTATTTCAACAGTCCTCTGCCTGTTTTTAGGAGAGGCACTGGAGAAGGAGGAAGTCCCACATTCAAGGAGAACCCAGTATACAAGATAACAGCCGTCTTCTTTACAGCTCTGCCAGCTAATGAGATGCAGAAAGGCGCGGGTAGAGCAAGAATAGAGAGAACAGTCTCAGTAATGTTTAAATTACTTTGCCTATGAGCTATACGGGAATAAATAAATAATAAAAAAACAACCCTCAGTCCAGGCTAAAATGACCTCGGAGCAAACAATTCAGCCTCTATTTTGCAGCCCATGCAGAACACAACAAGGCAGAATTTAGTGTCCATTTCCACAGCTCAGAGTGCGACTCATTTAGCCCCCGAGTGCACAGTTACAGCTTGTGGTTTAAGGTGAGGTATAGCTCTTTTATGGAAATTTAGATGATGAAAAACACTGTGCCTTCTTTCTTGTGGTTTTTGTTTGGTATTCCAAACATAATACAGGTCCTCTGCGCAAGCACAATGTTCTATATTCACATCTCACGCTCAGATGATAATTTTCTACAAATGGTAGAACAAGCTTGGATGGTCCAAGACATGTTTTTTCCATGAAAAACTCCTAGTTCTCAGGATGCTACTCCCAGTCCAGCATCCCCAGAACACTAGGCAACGCGCTAAGAAATTGTTAACCAGAATGAAAAGTCATTTGAAAAGTAGGGCCTACAGATATTAATGGTGCATTTTGTAGGCTGAATATTAGCCATGCCCATCTGCAGTTGAAAATAAGCTAGGATGACCATTGCCAGCTCACCTCATGCGGAGCCAAGGGCAAACAAAGAGGGGATCCATCACTTCAGCCAGTATTTCTGAAGTCCAGTGGCTGCCAGAAAGAGGAGCCCTTCACATATTTAACGTGACAGAGAGCCACCAGCTGTGGGGAGTCCCAATAAGCCTGACATTATGATCCAAGGCATGGGATAACACTGCCTCTCCCAGGGACAGAAACCCCCTGCCAGAGACAGTTTTGTTATGGCAGAGTGTGTAGAGATCTTGTGCTGCTTCCAAAAAAACCAGATGATCTCCTGCCTTTGACCCTTTGCAGTAAAAGGATTCACTCCTACATAGGGGCAAGTGAGAGGGGGTGTCACTGCAAGCAGCAACTCTGAGTAAAGATACCTTTAAATCTACAGGCCTGTAGGATCCCCAGAGCACGAGCCTGCCCAGGACACAGGTGTTGCTGTTATGAAACCATAAGCACTGAGTAAAACCCATGGAAGCTCTGCTGCCTCTGAAACCCATCCTGACAACTGAGCTGCCCATAAGCAGCTTAGGCCCCCAGATCTGCATGTGCAAAACTGTACCACGTAAAGGATCTATAGAGTTGGAACTGCTGTGGCACCCAGGTCTTCTAACAGCTTGAGAAATTACAGGTTGGACACATCCCTCTCTATTTGAAAAGGAAACCAGGAGTAGTTCATTTTACTTGGAATGGGAAGAGAAAGACACACACACAAAAAAGAAAAACATCAGCCTAGGTGCTGCCTTCCAGAAGAATTGAGAGGTTGGGTCCTACAAGGAAGGACACACATGGCAACACTCAGAGGCTATTCCTAAGTAGGATCCACAGGGAGGCTTTGCTAAGGCCTCCAATTAAACTCCTACCCATTTACCATAATTAGATTATGCAAGATACTAACTTAGATGGCCTGGCTACATAACTTGCTGGCTGCTCAAACAGCATCTCCCTTTTGAGTCATCACTGTTAAAATTAAGACAGATATTTGAGGAAAGAGGGAAAAAAAAGTGATCTTGCATTTTTGTGAGCATGGAAACAGTCTTCGATTAGAGTTCTGGAATTTAGTCCAATAGTTTGGTTGTGCTTTCTAAAAATAAAGGAAAAATTTTTTAAGCTGAAGAGATTTCTGCATAGTTAACTGATCTTCCTATAGTCATTTCAGTCCCTGATTTCAGCATGATGGAGCAATTCGAAAGCATTTCAAAGTGCCAGCAGGTAGCTTCCCGTGACTGCAGACCAGCCCCAGCAGCAGCTCCAAGCTTTGCCCCTCTCCGGGGCGCGGACACACACCAGGCACACGGAAGTCCGCAGCACGGTGCCACCAGCTGCACCATGTCCTGCCTACATTTATCAGCTCGGTGAGGACACATCCCTCTAATAATTACAATTCACATTTGGAGACAAAAATCAAATGCGACTTGGGACAAGATTCTCATGAATTCCTAAATCTTCAAAAGACAAACTGCTCTAGTGAAGATAGTGAAAATAACTTGTTCGCTCTAATCCTTACTTAATCTAATACTTAAATCACATTTCAAAGCTTTTATAAAACTTCAGTAAAATATTATGCTGGAATAATATTATTCTGATACTTCATTTAACAAAGCAAAGGAACAAAATGCACAAGATTTTTTTCTTTAATCACACACTCTAAAAAGGTTCTGTATGCATGGACTGTGTTACACAGAACTAACACATTCTAGCATGCCCCAAGCTTAAGAAAAAGCAAAATATGGTTTCAAAAACATTAGCAGTTCCATCTTTGCAACTGGGCATAATCTAAGCGCAGGCAATGTCTGTTAATTATAAAACTTATCTGAGTATATTTTTGTAAACTTTCCCACAGCAAACAAAACTCTGATGAATGCAATTCACTGCCTATGAAAAGGCACTCAAAGCAACATGCAGCAGCATTCAGAAGATGATATAAAAGTACATGAAGTGGGGTCTGAAAAAAGGACTCACACTCTCACTGTACCACTGACAGCTCAATGACCTTGGGCAAGTCTTATCTTTCTCTATTCCTCTTTATTTTCATTGACCACTATGTGGATAAAAGTTTTCATATGAAATACTCTAATAAATCATCCAAGGATTCATTAATTATCACTTTGATTTTTTCAAAACAATAATGTTTTATAGGTTGTTATAATATTTAAGTATTAAACGCAAATGCAGCCTTGAGTTCTATCCCAATCCTTTTCGAAATGTTAGTGATTTTAGCTGGCAGATAACATTAACATGAAAATTGCTTATAGCCCTTCTGAATTCTTTTGCTTTCTAGCAAAAGCTTTACATTCATTCCCGGTTGGGTTTTGCTTTTTTTCCCCTTTTCCTTGTTGGAGATGCTAGGGTACCATGGGGACAGGTACTAGAAATACCTGGGATTTGGAGCCCTGGTGAGGCGCAGTGTCACCCTGCCCAGTGCAAGCGGCCTGCAGGAGGCTCATGTCACATATTCTTGGATCAAGGTAGATCCTCTGCCACAGAGTAAATTCTACCTGGGATAGAGCAAATCTGCTTACTGCCCTTGCAACAGACTTGCTTCTTATCTAACGCCCCAGCTGGCCTCAAAGAAAAAAATCTCAGGGTTGTGCACAACCTTCCACTGCTGAGGACACAGGAAAAATCTCTTAATTTAGATTTCTACTTGAGAAAAGTTTTGGAAAGACGGTACTGTAGAGAGGTCAGCCTATCTGAGTAGTAAAACTGGGTAATAGATCTTCAGTGCCTGGGTCTGTGAAGCTGGCCTTGGCTGAAAAATGAGGCAGGAACTGTTAGGACCAAAACCCAACTTTCTGGACGGGCAGTTTAGGACTTCCAGACACAACAGAGATGCTCCTTGGGTGCATCTCACACAGATGCTCTGAGATCCTAGGCTATAAACAAAACAAAAATAAATAAGCACTTGCTTGAAAAGCGCATACAAGGAGGTTTCTTTTAAACTCTGTGAATGCAGTTCTGCATTCTAAAAGGCAAACACAGCAAGGCAATTATCATTTAGAATAAAATATCACTTTTTAGGGTGATAAAGTAGTTTCAATTACATTAAACATCTGTTGAGAAGTATCTGCCCCTTATTTACAAAAAATGTGCATGCCCTTCTACGAAATAAATGCTTCCTATGCTAAGCCAGTGTTGTGGAGGCAGAGCTTTGTCAAGCTGGATTCATGCAAACAACATTACTTGCTCTACTTCCTTACTGAGAAAGAAGCTGCATTGCCAGTCTGACTACAGTACGAAAATTACAATGTAGTGTTATCCCATAGTTAAAATCCTCTTGGCCTCTAATGTTCAATGTAAAAATTGTTCCCCACATAAAAGAGCAGATGCTGACAGCCACAGCAATCCTCAGTGCTCATGCCAAGGAGCAGTATTTACTTGAAAAGGCTATTCATAATATGAATAGTGCTTGATCTGAGAGAACTCTATGATACAATCTGGTATATATTTTCCAGGAAAAAAAAGGCACTCCCCCATACATTTTTTTTCCCTTTATCCAGCTTTACTTGTTCTACAAGCGCTTTTTGTCATATTAGCCAGTTCAGTACCCTTACACCTCTTGTTTATACATCTGTTCCTTAAAAACAAACAAGCTGTAAGCAAGTTGGAATATTAAGAGGAAATGTATAATCACATTGCTCTAGGAGGTTCAAAAAGGCAAAGGTTTAGAAGACGTAATTCTAATAAATCCAAACTGTATATCTTTTCATGATCTAGTGTTCTCCCTTAAAGCAGCCACAACAGCTATCATGCCACAGCCAGCACCAGGCTTAGGCAGAGCATCTTTTTAGTCTTGGATTGGAGATGTAAGATTAGATGGCAACAACAAAAGTATCATATCTGCACAACACACAAAGAAAATAAATCACTTCCTAGTATCTTCTCCTTAGGGCATACTGCACTCGGTGCAGAGCAGGACCTGCACAAAGCGTATTGCAGAGCTTCGTCAGCGGAACACTAGCTGCAAAAAGCATTGCCCCTCACGTCTGCACCAGCCAGCTAGGCACACGCTGATGCAAAATATGGCTGAGTGTTTCTAACCAGCAGATTTTCATTATACACTTCCATATATACCATATGATACACTGCCTGCGTGATCCAGCTTACAATTTCTTTTCTTATATGCACATGTTACAGAACAAGTTCACAGCCAGAGTCTCTGGCCACCACTATAGGTCTCAGCCGTTGTGTTCTGCTCTTGGCACCGTAAATGGCTGCTTAAAATTTCTGGCAGCGTCCAAGTCCAGGCTACTTAGGATCAGGTTCCCAGAGCCCACGCTCCCAGCGAATACATGGAAGCTCTGTACTGCAATCCTGGCAATCCTACTAAGGCACCCCCCATGGGAAAAAACATCTATCTAGGATCTACCTTCTGTTATTCTCTGCTCCTCAAAGCTTCTACGGGCTTTAAAATATTAACTCTTTTCCATCACTGGCAAAAGTGGGTGTTGGGGGAGTCAGAAATAGAGACCAGAAGAGAGCCAAAAACAAACTAACAAAAGAAACCCCAAAACAGCATGATATTCCCATTTGCAGCTAGTCCATGGCTAGCCTGTCATCATAACCTTGCCGCATGCTGCAAACATCAGCTCTCAGTTCTTCTGTGGAAGCCTAGCCATTTTGGCCTATTTATCTGTACATTAATATGTAAAAAAAAAAAAAAAAAAAAGAGGAGAAATGCCTTTACTAACATCCTATATCCTATTCTAGTATGTGTAGTATGTGGTTCATATAAATAGAAAAATGATTCCTTGGGGTGATAAAATACATATAATGAGATTCTGAGTTGCCTTACAGAGCAGAATCTCATATCCTAGAGTGATTTATTCCATTGTCAAGTATAGCACAACAGGCACCTGCAACACAGAAACTGGTTTCTGACATTATATATTGTCAGCTCTATTTGCAAATAGCCAAACTGAAATGGTCACTGTGGATGGAAAGTACAGGCAGCAAACTAGCTGCTTGACAGCAAGGCTGCCTTTGAGAGCTGGGTCACAGATTCACTGCCAGATTCTGTAGTTCCTCACATCTAACCTGCAGCGCACACAGGAAACCAGCGAAGCACAAAAAATGTGTCATGTAAAACTAGTGAGGGCTTGTGGTGCGTGCGCTGACCCTCAGCACCGTCCAGAACGCACCTCATGCGCAATACGCAGGAGAGATTACGCGACTCCGCTCATTTGCTGTACTCTGCTGCTTGCTTTTTATACCTTTGTCATCTGATATAACGTTAAGGTGCTAGCATAAGCTTCATAACATATATTAGGTGGCTGTTTCATGCACCGACGAACAAAAGAAATCAGTATTTCACTAGGCAGCGCAGCCAGATGCATCAGACCTGTGAGCAGAATCTCTCTGTACTAAGAGCGGGACTGCAACCAGTTGCAGACCACAGGCAGGTCCCCAGGGATCAAGGCAAAGCACAGTCATTTGCAACCGTCTTCCTGGGCGCTGTAATTCTTGAGGGGGAAAATTGCTTTATTGCTGCTGAGAGTCCTTAAAGCATGTCAGAATATTATATAAGTGGGTCTATATTTCAGGGTTATTACAAAGACTTTTTTTAAAAAATATATGAACAAGAAGGAATGCCCATTCCCACAGTGAGAGTGATTAACTAGTGAAATAACTGAAACAGGAATTAGTTTTCCCCAGTTCAGAGGCTCTTCTGAATGTAAGGCCCAAATTTGGAACTCCAAGTTTTCCACCTTAACCTAGACTCGCTTACCTAATTCACAAATCAAAAGGGTGGGAATATAGTTTCACTGCAATTTTGACTTCTTTTCTTTTATTACTGATTCTTCTCTATACAGACAAGGTCAGCTTGAAGTAAACCTGACCTCTTGCTCCACGGCACATCACTGTGACCTCTTACTCATTTTAGAGAGTAAACATCTATTTTAGTATCTGCCATACCTAAATCGTCTTTTCCTGCAAGTCCTTGCAAGGATCAGATGTCTCCTCATGCACAAAAACCAAATTGTATCTTATTCAATACCTCGTTGTCTTTCACATTGACATTTCCTGGCTAGCACAATGGAGTCCCAGTTTCCTTGTTATTACCAACAGTGCCGAGTGCTATCACTATAAATTTGTTATGCCTATTAAAAACCTGCATACATAGGCATATACAAAACATATGCCAAGAATAAATGTAATACTATTCAGCTGTGGGGGGCGTATGAGATACGAGAGTATTTTCAGAAACCTTCCTGCCTTTAAGCATGTGCTCAAGAGAATCTTAGTTCTGTGGTCTCCAACACCTCAAACACACAACTTCTGTTTGGTCCAGAAGCAAAGAGGCATTAAACAGTATTACCATACTGTCGAATCACTGGATGTATTACATATTTTTTCCAGATAAGCAAACCAAAGCACAAATAAAACACAGTCTAAAATTGCTCAGCATCAAAGCTAAAACTAGAGCAAAGGCATTTGACTCTGACCCACAGTTTTGTCTTTTAGCAGACTTAGCTCATGGCCAACCTGGTATTCCTCATTTGTCAGCTTAATGTCTTGAGCCACTCTCCATTCCCCACAGGGCATTAAGTTACTTTGCATTGGTTTCCTTGAATCTACCCATAGATAAGACTCATCTCCGTACAAAGGTAGATTTAATAAAATGCACACAGACTTCAAATTTGGTTGCACTTGGATCAGTTATGAAATATAACCTCAAAGAACTGGTCTAAAACAAAGTTTAAAATAGCGCTGAAACTTTCCAATTAAACCAACTTTAGAATCTCCACTGAGGTTGAGCTGTCAGCAACCTTTCTGAAAGCCTTCTATCTGAAGGAGGAAAAGATAAATCTGGGTGAATATTAGTCTTCACAGAGCTTTAGCAAATGGTGACTGTAGAGAATACGCAACTCTTGTCTGAGCCAGTAGACCTATTTCATGTCATAGCTAATTCACTTCTGTCTTTCTTAATGAGTATTTAGGTTGTTTTCAATAAGCCCATAACTATCAGAAAATTTACATCTCAGTATTAAGAAGCCTCAATATTCTTCTCAGCATTATTAGGAAATAAAGAAAGAAGGTAACATTTAGAAAACAACTCTTTAAGTACACAACTGTAGGCAGCAGGAGAACTCCAGCTTCTCTGTTAACAGCACTGCATCACTTTGTATTTCCTAACGCATAGAATGAATTCTCCACTCCATATGTCAATAACCTCTACTATTACTCCCCTTTAGTCCAGCAACTGAATCACCAGTTGTTGCCAATGGGCAAACTGCAAATTTAGGGAGAGCAAAACATTACAATTGTACAACCTAGAAAAGATGTTCTATGTGCTTGGAGTAACTTCAGTCACTTGGTGTGACCAGAGCCACCAGGCCAGTGAAATGCAGCAGATTAGTTCTGCAAACGCAAAAGGACACTAAAACCCATATACTTACATTGCTAAATCTAAATTGCTATCCTGTGGGTAAAGCTGCTACACAAGAGGAAAGAATCTGTCATTTTGCAGGGGGGATCAGGATGCTAACAAGTGACAAAGCAGCCCCTAAGGGCCCCCAGAGTCCTGCGCGAACGACAGATACTGTGTGACCAGGAAGGCAGCTGCAGCATCTGCAGATGTGGACGCAGCTGAAACCAATGCATGTAATACTCAGACAGTGCCAGGCCAGCGTTACTCTTATCTGCAGAGACAAAGTATTGGGCTTTTTGCACGAGACAGCTTCAAATTACCTCAGCTATTAGACATCAAATCTCAGCTGTCCTGCAGTAATCGAATAAGCCGAGAAAGGTTCTCTTTCTGCATCGATCAAGACAGCCCATTATATTTGCTGACAAATCAAAGGCCTTTATCTAAAGTGTTTTAACCAGACACTGAACGACACAGCTTCAAATGATGGCAAAAGCCCGGAATCCAATTTTACACTTCAGACAATGAGCAGAAGATCACCCCAGATGTCTACAAAATATTCCTAAGCCAGTCAGGCCAGACCCATGTCAGCCAATGCCAAACTGAAATATATGTGTCCCTGCTAGCACAGTGTATATTGCCTGAGAACACAATGCACTCACAGGATTTTTTCTGACTATAGCTTTGTTGTGTCCTGCCAACATGAAGACTACATAGAGTTCACGTTTACATGCAGGAATCTGATAACAAACTTAAAGGTTTACTATTTCTCCATGACTGACAATGAACACAGTTTATGCTCCTGGAAGAAAATGATCATATATTCTTTCTTATTTTACATGACAGTAGCTGACATGATGCCGATGCACTATTGAACTGCTCACAGTTAAAAACAGAAGCTGATGTAGGTAGAATAAGCCTAGAGCAAATAAACCATCTGTTACTTTTGGGAAAAAGGGGAAGAATCTGAATATGCATAGTGTACTTAATTTTTGAAAGAAGTTTATGAACCTCAACAGAAAAGGTTTTCTTACATTACCAAAATAAATAAATAAAATTTAAAAAGCTTGAGAAACAGACATACCTAAGGAGATATATACACAGATTTTACAAAGTACAGTAATAGCTCAGGTGATTATTCACAGAAGACTATGCTGGCTGGTGCTTTTGGCAGGGAGCTCTGTTGCACGTTATCTTAGCAATGACCCGAGACGACTAAAGCCAGGCCTGTATCTGAAACAACCTCTGTGGAACAGCGAACGTCCTTCATGCTTACAGATATGAAAACAGTGTCAGAGACTCATTGCAAATAGCTTTATGATTCCAAGATCTGTCACAACGAAGGGAATATTAAAATAAAATATAAAGTCAGTATCCGCCACCAGACATAAGAATTCATAAAGGAAAAAAATAGATTTCCTAGCAGAAAACATTATTTTCCAGCACACTGTTATTTGATATAATGCACTAGAGTTACAAACATCAAACCACTGTAGCATGCATTAACCTATCAACTAGTTCTTGCTATCATATTAAAAAGCCACAGCAGCAGCATATTAGAACTGTACTTGGGTATTAGGTAACAGCTGAGCAAAGTCACAGGCACTACACAGTTAGATACAAGCACCAAGGATATATTGTTAGACTGTCTTTCAAAATACTTTCCTATGAAGAACAAATTTTCCATACTATGTAAACATTTCATGCCATTAACCAGCTCTGCGTTTTTCCCTTTAAAAAAGAAAAAATAACCACTTTATAAACAGTCTATTTTTAATGACCTTGATTAACACTGTGAAGTCTGCCTTAAAGAGCTCTGAAACTTAAGAACCTAAGCATCACAGAGTCATCCTCCCTTACTGAAAATGATCATTTTTAATCATGCACTCTCACTAGGCATAGAACAGATGCACATATGAACAACACAGAGTAGTAATGAATAAGATCATGTGTCAGAAGTGGGAATTATTGATGGACATCAATTCTTTAAATATTTCAAAAACAGGGAAGATTTCGATAGACCAATGACTTAATTTCTAATGCTGAATAAAAAAAATTGCCAGTGATGTTGAGCATCATGGCACTATAGTCCCATGGGGGAAAAAAAAAAAAAAAAATACTAGTGAAGCATGTGGAAGATGAGAAATAATGGGTATTTGTTGTGGTTTTATTTATTTAAAAAAGTCCAAATAAGACTAGGTTGTATAAAAATTGAAAGAGTAAGGTTGTATGCATCACACTAGCAAAGATCTTAGGGATTCCCTCATCACAAAAATCGCAGCAGTTTGGAGAAAGAACAGAAGTCCTAAGCTAAGGCAAAGGGAAGATGCTTCTGGCAGGAAGGCAGATTTGTGACCAGTGCAGGGCTGCTTCTCCTTCTAATCTTTTATGAACTCAACAGTGCATTTTACAAGGATGGAAAAAAAAATGACTGACTGATGGAACCACCTAGCAGTGACATTCCCTCAAGCTCAGCAATGCTTCACCTCTTTTTCTGAGGAGAGTGGGCAACAGATGCCTATAGCGAGAGCAGGGTATCTAAGTAAGTATCCAAGTTTACCTAATACATCAAATTTGCATCAGGATTTTTGCCATTTAAACTGCTGTCATTTCATTTATTGCAAACTGCAATCCCCCATGAGTAAAACAAAGACATGTTTATGGGGGGAGTTCAAATTCAGCAGCACAAACCTGGAGGTTAACCTGAGAATTACCTTTTGCTTCATCCTGAGGTGTTCAGGGGCAAAGTGCCACCTGAAAAAATAAAATAAAATTCTTTGTGCCAGTATATTGCTTTCTCCTTCACCTGACCACACACACTGTATTCACATGGCTTTCAGATGGACCAGGAGCCCACATACTCTTCCTTGCACGAGAAGGATGAAGGGGCAGACAAAAAGATTTACAGCCTTTTTCCTGTACTTTTGCACATTCGGTGAGGTTGTCCTCCCTCTTGTTTAAAGCTACATACTACCCACCACCTCTATTTATTTATTTCAACATTATTTTAACATAAGTAACCAACTGGAATTTCAGACCTTGATGAAAGGTTAAAAAGTCCAGCAAAGAATACCTAGGAGCCAGGTTTCCACCCCAGAGCAAAACGCTAATCCAGCTGGGTTCCTGAGACGCCTCATGATGAACCAAGCTGAAGTCACACCCGCTGCCAGCCCAACCGCCACCACCTGTGCCGAGGATTCAAACCCGCAAGGTTTCATACCGGATACTACTATCACTTTTGTGATTTAAGCAAAAGTAAGTAACAAAACTTTTGTAGGAGGAAATACCAAAAAAGGACCTTGCACAGCATATGCGACATTCAACTTTCTTCCTTTAGGAAAGGATGAAAGGTCAAAAACAGAACCTGGAAGGTGACATGAAGCAAGACACGGGCAGGTCTTGCATTTGGAAGTTTAGCAGCATCCTGCGAAATTCTTATAACACGAGCATCCTTCCCGGCAATGTTACTCACTGTGTGACAGCAGTGTTTTACTTTCCTTAAACCTCAAAGTTGCAGTAAGGTATCAATTCCTCTAGGAAAATAATGAAAAAAACTCAAAAAATATAAGCCACTTCACCTATGAATTCACATAACTGTATCAACATATTGATATGACCTCACTCCTGCTTTCAGAAATAATAATGCAACAGAAGCCAACAGCAGACCACTGCAGAATCCCTGCAATTGTTCACAGCCATCTGCACCTGCCTCCTATTTCACAGTGGATGTCATGTAGTTCTTGACAAAGACATCAAAGACAAAACACATTAGAAGATTTCTTCAGGGCAACCTGCAAGCATTAAAAGAGGAGATCACTTTCATCATTTATGAACTCCAGTAAATTATAAGGCGCCAGCACATGGTGCTTCATTTTGTATTTTTCTGGTTTAGATCACCCAGTGACAAGCCTGAAAACAACCATCAATCTTCTATTCCTCATGCAGAGTTTATTTTCACTGGGACAGGAGACAGCTCCCCATTGCCACACTGGGAGGTTATCAATTCACATATACTGAAATAAACTTCTGATTAAAAAGAGGAATGCCTTCTGGTTGTTCCTTCCTGGAAACATCTCATATTAGTTACTTGTTATCTCCTGTTAAGCACTAAATGATTCTAATCAATATCATCAGTTTCCATGTAACACCCCAGGTATTTTAATTACTGAAATTTGATAGCTTACTGTAACAGGGAATTTTATCTGTAACTTTAAAAGACTGTTCTGAGAAAAAACACAAATGTAACCCAACAACCTGCCTCTGTCTTTTCTACTGAATGATACCAATAATATACAGTCCTAGAAATTAAATTAGCAGGGCTTAAACTTTTATAGACAGTAAGAAGCATAAAACAGAAATCCAAGGCGCCTCTTAGTTTGCAGACTGACAGGTTAAAATTTTCGCAGCTTAAAATCACAAGACAGATGCAACTTTTAAGTGATGAGAGCGCAACAGGTAATTGCAGCAAACGGCTGAAGTGCAGAGCTGGCATCGCAGTCCCTAAAGACGCAAAGGGAGAGGCAGAAGCTCCATCCACAGAGCACTAAGACCAAAATCAAACACCTATAGAGCAGCACACACCAAGGTCGCCAGATCACAATCAGAATAAACAAACTCTGCTAGAGATCTCCTCAGCACCAGCGCTGACGGACATCTGCCTAAGGTAGATCTTTTTTAAAGAGCAGAGTCAATTTATAGCACCTCTAGGAAGCAGGTAGCGACGGTGTCAGTGGAAGTCACAGTTATACACACGGTATTTGTGGTGCTTGGAAGTGAAGACACGGCTGCACACGCAAAAGCAAAGCAGAGTCACCAGGAACACGTGCTCCTCTTGCCTCTTCCCACAAACAAAATGGCTGTAGCTCAATCAAGTCCAACTAGTGTCATCTCAAATTTTTACACAATCTCAAATAAAAATCATATCCACAACGGTTTAAGAGCACTAGCTGCCTGTCAAAAGTGTTCCTACTTTGGCCAGCTCTTTCTGAGAGTTGAATGCTCTGTGGTCCATGTTAATAAAATGCGGAAGAGGGCAGTAAAGCTAACTATAGACAGCAACTACAAAGAATGGAAGATATCTACTTATAGATAGCCTTAGATTGATCAAAAAAAGAACACATGTATCCAGCAGATAAACGCCCGATATTACATCAAAATATTACTTAAAAGTATTATTATTCATAAGATAAGCACCAAAAAGCTAGAGAATAGTAAATTAAAAGCCAATTTAATGGGCACTGAGGCAAGACTTCTTTTCATGCTTCAAAACAAAGGCTTGATTTACCATACGGATGGCATACTCTGCCCTGAAAACAGGATTTTTCATTTCCTCACAAACTCTTCTAGTGCAGTCAGTACTACAGCACCAGCACACAGGCTCAATCTGTGGTAATACAGATCTATATCAATGCTATAACTTATAGAAGAATATCACTGTATATAAAATATATGAAAATACGCTAATTATTAGAGCTGTGCAATTGAAGTAATGGCAAACTTAAGCTGTAAGTCGCTACATAACCCTGAAAGACTTAACCTCAGTTTCAAATATTAATTCTTAAAATGCTGTCCTACTCACGGTCTGTTAGCATGAGGCAATTCAGATTGTCTGCTGGACTATTCAGGACCCATGAGACAGAAGTTGCTCTTAAACAAATCTAGTGCCAAGGAACAGATATTAAATCTCAACCCCCTCCTGACAAAAGAAGTCAGGAGATAAGCCAGTGGATAAACACACGTCCTTCATCCTTCATGTGCCTCTTCACAGTGTGGTGTCACTTGCTGGGAGAAATTAAATGTGACCTTGCTGCTCTGAAATGCACTCTGAAGAGTCTTCGGCTGTGGTCAACGGGACTCCTGCAGTGATCAGAGACACCTGCGATTTGAGGTTGTCACCTTCAGGTGACAACGAAGCACAACTACAGCTGGGACGAGGGTTAGGAGTAAGCATGCATTCCCTTCTAATACTGGGCGCGACTTCCCTTCTAATACTGGGTGCGACTTCCCGTGGTCAAAAATGACTCCAAATCTGCCTGCAAAATTGCGACCAATGCAGGCAGGAGATGTCTTTCAGAACGATGACAATCAAAAGTCAAAAGGTAATAGCTTACATGGTCATGTAAGTTTGTATTATCCAGTTCACCCAAGAAGATGGTGTCACATAAATGCAGACTCCATCTGGTCCGATACGTTCGCACAAATCTCAGTGCACTCATCACAGGGTCATCTGCCAATCAGCAAATCTAGGGCAGTATTTGCCAATTCTGTCTTGATTACGTGGGATTTTTTTTTCCCTTGGGCAGAGAAACATCCAAAGAATCAAATATAAACAACGTGAACTGCAGGAAAATCAGCTCTGCTCAGCGGAAGTGCCCTTCACTAATGAGTCACCAACACAAGCGCAACGAGCCATTCTGCTCTCCCAAATATTGACAGCCACTGTCACAAGTCCCCCAGAGGGAAGCACAGGGCCATGGAGAGCTGGAATGGCATTACCTTGTACTGGTTTTGGAGCTGGACCATGAGAAATTACAGGTAACTTCTCAGAACAGTTAAGCTGCATTTGTAAATAAGCATCCCGCAGATAAAGCAGTGTGAAACAGGACACGGCAGCTAGTGACTCTAGGACTGCTCCGCGTCGCAGACAAAAGCATCAGCTTCCTGTCAGAGCCGCAAACGGGTCTTCAGTTTCTCTCTTCTTGACAATGCAAAATGCTTCCAATAAAAAACTTAGTTGAGAAAAAAAATATTTCACTGATCCTTACAGCTTACACTGCAGCTGTAGGTGGTGCCGGTTCCTGTGGGGAGCACTCCGGAAGGCTGCCCGAGAAGGGGGATGAGAGGGCAGTGCGAGCCCATCCTCTGGCTGCTGGAGGTGGAGCTGCCACGCGCCCAGGTGGCTGAGGAGACCCAGCGCCAGCCCACACAGAGCCTTCTCTTCAGCGCCGAAGGCAGGCGCGCGTGCCCCAAAGCGTAGCTACTTTTTTTGCCCCAACTGACCTGTAGCTGTAACAAAATACCCCTAGACCACGACTACTACAACAACGTCACTCCTCCTGCACCCACAGCAGCTTGTAACAGAAACCTACAAGTCAGAAGGCTCTCTTATCAGAGGATACACAATCACCTGAAGCATGAAGTTTATCAAATATCTCGTGTTGGTATTAAGATACCAGAACCTAGTAACCTAGTTCAGCAGGCTCTGTGTATGCTTGAAAGATTAAGCTACCTCCTGACAGGGGGAAAAAAAAGAAAAAAAGAAAGAAAAAAAAAAAAAAACAGAGTTGTTTAGTACAACCCATCCCCGCACTGACAAGGGTAAATTGGATCAAGGGGCTTACAAAGAATATCAAAAGCGCCTGCACAAGCTGAAGGTCTGTCCAAACTCAAGCAGCATGCGAAGCAATGATGGCCAAAGACTCTGAAGCAGGAGCAGGCTGACACCAGTGGTCATTATTACCTGATGGGCAGAAACCGCTCCACTTCTTTCAAACTTTCTTTATAGGCCATGTTTTCTAAATCTTTTATTATTTTCCTTCTTCTCTGGATGCTGCATCACTCTTGAAGCACACACTCCTGGATACAGCATTACAGCAAAGTGGACTCTGCATGGAGAGGAAGTTTCAATTCTCAGGTCTTCCATGTATGACATCCCATATGTTACCATACGATGTATGTCCTTATCGCAGCAATCTGGTGTTATTAATTTACTACTGTAACACACCACGTAATCCACCAGAAACCTCAACTGTTCTTCCAGAGAATTACTACCCAAGTTTGCATTTGTGCAGTGGATAGTAACTATACCATCTTTGGTCTATTGAATCTTCATTTTAATTCTCTCTTTAATTCTCATTTTAATTCTCTCTTCCATATGCACAGCTTCTCTCACATTATACGTCAACTGCAGGTGTAATAAGCTGGTCACTAGTGAATATTTTGTAATAGTGGAAGTTGAATAAGGGGGGATGTCTTATTGTATATGCCAGAGATTTTACATATGAACATGTAAAAGCTACAATATTCTGAAGACAAAGACAGTTTGAGCAGGTTTTCATGAAGATGTTCAACACGTATACTGCCTTATCAGAATCTGGCACCTAGAGGCAAAACTGAATGACACTACTATGTTTTTAAAAGAACTCTGAAATTGTTTTAATGTGGCAAAACAGACTGTCAATTAATCATTTGGATGAATTATAATAAAAACTATCTAGAGACACGTACTAAGCCCAAAAGGCTAAAACTTTGCAAAACAGAACAGATTTTACAATAGAAGATAGATCCATCTAGCAGATGGTCCCACTCAAGCTAACCGTACCTTGTGCCTGTGAGTAGATACCCACAGGTACTGTGAATCTTCATGCCTTTCATTCCCTGGCTTTCTCTCTCTCCTCTATCGAGCCACACTTTCACAGCTCACTGTAATTGTACCTTTATTTTTCTGTGCTAGGGAGTTTCAAATATCGCTTTATTAAAGGTCACTGAGAAAGACTGCACGTTACTTTGAAGAAAATCAGCTTTCTTTGAAAAGCAACATGAAAGTCAACATCTTGTACATTTCAGTTCATTTTAATTCCTTTCATTACACTTCCTCCATCTTTGAAGTTACAATAAATATAATCTCTCATATGCAACATACTGTGAGCAGCCTCATCACAAAGCCACTAGATTAAGCTGCTTTTTTATGCTGTCCAACCTGACTTAAAACGTGCTGAGTAATAAAAAAAAGAAAAAGCAAGGAGCTTAGCAATGCAATTTCCTCAAAACTTTTTGCACACCCAAATACCGGAGTGCATGGAAAGCTTTTATTTATTTGGATTGTTTTCAAATAGCTTTACATAAAGTAAGATACTCGAAGAAAATAATGCTTAAATAGGTGTTACTGTTAAGATGTATTTATTTAATCAGAGACAACCTACTTAACAAAAAAGAAAGTAGCTAATGGAAAGGTTTAACTACACTTGCTTTGCTAAATCATTCAGTCCTATGAAATACAATCAGCTCTATATGACTGTTTTCTTAGATGGCCCATCTTTCTTAAAATTCTTGCAATTCTGGAATTTGGCATACAGCATGCATATACAAAGGAGAAATATGGCCAAAAAATCATTAATGTGTTTCATGCATTTACAGTAGCATTTGACTTATCTTCACTGGATAATATGCAGATATGCACATATTTTGGATACATATATATGCAGATATGCTACTTGCATATGTAATACACAATTATATTTTTCTCCCCTTAAACATAATTAGTAAGTCACTGTGACTCAGCCTATGTAACACGCCGGTTCTTCATTAATCAAAAATTACTTCTTACAAGCCAATTTTATTCCTTCATAAGACTTTATCAATTGAAATATAAATGATCAACATAAATACTGTATGCTTCTGAAAAAATACATTTTTGCTCTTAAACAAAGAATACAGTGTGCAATGCAGAGAATCAAAAGGAATGAAAACTCCTTCAGGAAGTGACATAAAACAGTAAGTGTAAGATCTGCACAATAACTCATCGTTTCCTAAAAGACAAGACTCACAGAGTCTCCATGGAAACAATCACACATTTTATCCATCACTAATTGTTTTAAATAATAGATTAAAAAAAACAGAATTTGGCTTTTCCAGTGGAAGCACTAATGTAAAGTTAACACTATAACTTAATGTTGCCTGCCGTTGTATCATTTGAGATTGATGAATTCTACACTTCCACAATATTCATACAACTCTTAAATCTTATTCAAATACACTGGGTGCAGATTAACGAAAAACATCATAGGGGTTTAGAGCATTTCAAAATTTCTATCACACTGCAGAAGCTACTATGTAACTACATAGCCCTGAGTCTGCAGATGCCTAAGAAACTGACTGTACTATTCTAACATACCAGTAGGTTTATCCCTATTTGCTGTAATTCTCTTATTTGGGCCTTTAGAAATAAAGGACTTCTGCATTGACTTTTTGTGACCAAAACGCCCCTCCTAAAAAGCAGAGTCAGCTATTCAATATCAGTAATTCAGAGTATGAATTTTCTCATCTTGTCTTGCAAGGGGAAAAGGACATAATGCAGTCAATTTAAACACGATACCTGAATAACAATTCTATATATTTATGTTTACTAGACATAATTTTAATAAAACAAATATATTCATATTCATGATTTCATTATCCCATTTCATTCAACACATTATGCCACGTATTTCTTATTTAAAAAGCTCTTAATTGACACATTAAATAGAGCTTAATTGGCACATCTATGCTAGAAATATATTGAAATAAACCTAAGGTTCATTACCCACATGAGTATCTCAGTTTTCAGAGATCAACTCAGATATTCAGCAAAACAACATTCAGAACGTCTAATAGGCAAAGCAGAAGAAACCTCAAAACTTCAGCATTGTTATTAGAGAAATCAGAAGCATGAAACGAAAATCAATGATGCTTTTTAGTATCTGCAATTAAAACGAAACACTATTGTCAAAATAACACCCCCTTTTTAAAGTAAATCCATCTTGTTTTAGCTTACAGTAACTTAATATTTAAAAATACATATATTTATAAATAGATGAACAAGCCACCATTGCAAGTACCTGTATAACTTCACAAGGTAATACAGCCCAAATTAACTCTAAGAAATAATCTGGAAAAAAGTGAACGCTTTACCATAGATCACAACTGGAGTAGTCATAATTTACACCAACTGTGTTTACTACCAGAGCAATTTTATAAATCGTATCACACAACATATAAGAAAGAATACTTATTTCTCACAAGTATAAAACAATCCCTTCTAAACATGGATATTTGAAAAGTTTTAGAACGGACCTAAGACCTATTTTCCTTTAAATAGCTATTTTTAAAAAAGCCCCAATATCAAACAGTAGCAGTCTCTTTACTGAGCACTATATATTACAAAATTCTTATTTTCTAATATTTCTTACAATTAGCAAGCTCTGACATTAGTATATAGTAAATCACTCTTACTAAAGTACCTATACACCTCACAGACAGATGCCTCTTTCTTAAATTCAAAATTTTCTTATGAATGAAATATTCAAAACCAAGCACCTCTTACCTAAACTGATAGCAACCAAGACAGAGATGGATTTTTTAATTTGGTAATTTCTGACCTGTATCCAAAACACGTAAGATAGGTAGTGGTCAGCAGCTCTGCATATAACTTACGTTAAAAAATATCAGTGGCTTTGTTGAAGAAGCTCACAAAAGCTTCTCACATAATGTCCACAGATCAATGTCTTGATATAATTAGAAGCTGTAATTGTCTATGCAAGGTGCAATTAGAATTGTTTTGGTGATGGCAGCACTTGAGCGTGCGTTATTAAGTATTAAATTAATAAATTCTAATCCCTATTTATTATATTTAATCTGACAAAACACAGACCTGACAAGCCTTACTGCTACAGGGTTACTAAACGTGCTAAATTTCTAAGAAAATAGCTCCTCTCATACAGTTGCTACACACTGCTAAAGGAACACACCCAAAATCCGGTTAGGAACATAACAAATATTCTGTAGATAATTTAAATTCGTTATTAGGCCTGTAAATTAGACTTACCTTCCTCTTTGCTCCCCTTCCCCCATGTGCCCAAGGGCAGATCGCTGTCAGCGCCGTTATTGTCAGGCGAATTAAATTTTCAGGACGCACAGCCGTGTTTTCCAGGTCTCTATTTACCCCTTCGACCTCCCTTCCACGGGCGTTTTTACACTTAAAATAACCCCGCAGAAGGATAATGAAGGATAAACTACAGCTACAGATATGCACGTTGGTCACCTATTCACGTTAATGCCAGCAGAATAAAAAAAAAAAAAAAAGACTATTGATTTAAAACAATTCTTACTGATAGGTAAGGACAAGATTTAAGGCACGGTTTTATCTCTAAAAGGGGCATTTTCTAGGAGAAGGGGCTGTGCAAGGCGCAGCTTCCCGCAGGAGCCGCTGTCACCCGCGGCTTCCCCGCTCCCGTTCCTGGGAAGGGGCGAGGAAGGGGCTCCCGCGGCTCCCACCCCCCGGCGGGAACGCGGCGGCTCCCGCAGCCCCGTGGGAGGCGGTGGCGGTTAAGGGGCTAACGGGAGCCGAACAAAGCGGCGCGGCACCGAGTCCCTCCCCTCCGTGGCAGCCCGCGCCTTCCAGGGGGCTGGCGGAGCACGGGGAGCGCGCGCGAACAAAGCAGAGACGGCGGCACTGAAATGAAATACGTTAATAAACGGCCCCCGCGGAACGCCCGGGCGGCGCCCAGGTGGCACCTCCCGAACGCCGCCCCCTGCCCCGTCCGTTTAACGGCGGCGCCGGCGCGCGGGCTCGGAGCTACTTACGCGTAGGCGCCGCTGCTGCGGCTCGGCCGC
>VZSV01000017.1:5117399-5143098 GCA_013398735.1 Nothocercus julius
GTGCGGGCGCGAGCCGGATCCAGCCGGATCCCCAGCCCCCGAGGCGCGGAGCCTCCTCTGCCTCCGGGCGGCGCCAGCCTCGAGGCCGCCCTGGTGCGGGGCCAGCGCCGCTTGGGGACGCCCGTTACGAGGCGAGGGGAGAAACTGCGAGAGGGGAGGCACGAGAGGCAGCCAGGAGCACCCGGCCTCCCTGCGGGTCCCCAGCCTTAACCCTTCTGGGCCTCGCGCTGCCCTCTACTCCCAGCTTCTGGCAGGGCCGGGCAGCCCCTTTCCAAGGAGGGCACAGCCAAGCAGACCTTGCACTTGGTCCTAACCTCTACAGCTGTTTTTCAGATCAAAACCAATCACAGGATTGACATTCTTCCATGCTGGGAAAGGAAAACTCATTTTGCCTGTCAGCTCTCTGGATTCGCAAAGTGCCCCAGGGTTTGGAGCCTGCTTGTTCCGTAGCTTTCTGGCCCATCCCGAGGGTTCCTGCTGCTCTCCCACGCGGAGCTGCCTCTTACACAAACACAGCGCCAGGTCACACTGAAGAGCCGTACTGCACACCTTTTTCTGGCTCTGTGGCACATACTGCTTAGGAATTCACTGAGTTGAAGTCCCTAGTAGGAGTGTGTATACTTTTTATCTTTTTCATTTCCTGAGACAGAGCTGATATTTATGCAAAGATGCATATATATATATATATATGTATATATCTCTGTAGGTCTCTGCAATAAACATTAATTAAATGCCAGAAGGCATCTTTTTTTCACCTGCAGTGTTGTACAGCTGACCAGTCATATAAGCCATAAAAGGCACTTTCCATTCCCCTTTCAGTCCCTTCACTGCTAAAGTCATAGCATATGGGGCGTGATGTCTTTAACAAATACACCAGAAATGAAGCCATACTCACCAAGCCCAGGATCTGCAGGGATGTGAAGTATATTAAATGCATCTTTATAGCAACATTTTTTTTCAATTAAAAAACAACAACAACAACAAACAAAACTCAATGATCACAGCTGGATTTTGCAGCACTCCAGTGAAGGATTCACAGTGTGTGTTGTGTTTTGATTTTGTGCTGTTGCACATTGCACATATTTTTAGAGGTAGGTCAATCAGCATACAAGTGGATTCAGCTCTCACCAGGTCCTTCCAATCACTCCGGTTACTCAGTTATATCAGATCTTGTTTTGACAAAGACCAATTTTACACTTTCACGGAGGAGAAAAACAAGCTAAAGCATTTTTTTCCCCCCCTAAGAAATGACACTTCCCGGAAAGCACTGCTGTGAGCGAGCCTCGCTGGAAAAGCGATGGATGGGCTTTAAGAACAGATGGCTTTATTATTAGTTGTTCCACTCTATTAGGTGCATCTAGACGTTGGAATAATCCTGACCTGTCAAGGCTGTGAGAGGACATGAGCCCACTGGGTGGCGCAAACACACCAGGTACGAGCAGCGAGCAGCCTGCTGGGGTGGGAATGGGTAATTTCCCTCCCGTTCACTGCGTTTTCATTCATCCGTTTATTCAAGGTGCACTGAAAAAGGGCTACACGTGCAGCTGTAGTCCAGGAACCCACAGATCTTTTTAAACCAAACCAAGCTCCGAATGTCAATGTGTTCTTGGTACTTCCAGGCTCGATGGAAAAGGTATAAACTCCCTGAACAGCATTTGCTCCCATAGACCTTCTGACTCGGCGACACCAGAACCACCACTCTGCAACTCATTTCTGTGTCTGCATTCAAGAGAACATGGCTGTCACTTCTCAGCAGTGTTAAAACTGGGCAGAAAAAGGGACTGACTGAAAGTAAAGGATTCTTACTTTCCTCCATTTGTCATCCTGGTATTCTAGTTCATTTAAACAGCGTAATTCTCACACGGTAAAGGCACTTGGTAAAGGAAAGGCCCCGACAAATCCCTGGTGAAGCTACTCTGCTCAGATGATGCTGAGCTAGCACCACAAACAGGTGGGATAGGCAAAACACAACATTAAATAGACCAAAACTCACGGTCTACCTGAGCTCTAATAGGGGTAGACCCCAAACTGAGCCAAAACAATGTCGTAAGAAATAAATATTTTTATCCTTATAATTAAAAAAAAAGTTTAAAAAAAGGCAAATAAAGTACGATTTTACTACAGATAAAAAACATAAAATCGACCTAATCCACTTACTGTTAGGAAAATTCTACAGAATTGCTGGATAGGAAGGGACCTCTGAGCAGGGTCAACCAGAGCAGATTGCTCAGGACCGTGTCCAGTCCCATTTCGAGTATCTCAAAGAACGGAGACTCCACAAGCTCTCTGGGTGACCTGCTCCACCACTGAACAACATGCACCCTGATTTGTTTTTTCTCTTATGTGTAAGTTCCCTGCATTTGTCCTCCTGTTTGACACTGGGCACCACTGCAGCAGTCTAGCTCTGCCTTCTTACCTCCTCCACTCAGGTTTTTAAACACAGTAATAAGATCCCGCCCATGTCTCCCGCTGGCTACACAACCCCAGCGCACTCAGCCTCTGCTCCCGTGTCAGATACTTGGCCATCTTTGTGGCCTTCACTGGGCTTGCTCAAATACATCCATGTTCTCTTGCACTGGGACAAGCAGTCCGAATGGGACACAGCAACCCAGACACTGTCTTCCTGGCACTCAGTAGAGGGTAAGGATCTCTCCTCTTGACCCTCTTCCTAATGCCGAATTAGCATCACCTATTATACTACATTTATACTATTATTTAACACTAATGGTACACAAGTACTTATCACCATGCTAGTATATTGACAGCAAGCAATAGTGACAATGTCCAAGAGAAAAAAATAATTGAACAACAAATAAAGTACATTAAAATATTAACTCATTTTACAATAAATATATGTCTTTAAACCACATTGTCTATATTACCTGTGCTAAAAATATAAATAAAACATTTCATTTTGGAACCTTTAACTTTCTAAGAAAATGGTAGGCCAAGAGTACACCTGCAGTGTGCTTACCTTCATCTCTGGTGGTCTTGGTAATATAAAATTTAAGTTTCATTGTTGTAACAGCAAGGGAACAGGATCAGAGCATATAGGAAGACTCAGTTTCATATCCAACAAGCAGGATGCTCATTGGATAGGTAACAAGACACACCTGGACACACAAATGGGATGCAGGCCACAGGACAACTTGAGTGCCTTCTTTGCTGAGCAATGGAAGTTCCCAGATGCACGTACATTTGATTGATGATTTACAGATTACAAAAGACGTCATCCAGAAATCTTCTCATCAGGACCAATCCAAACAGAATGATATTAGATCTTGACATTTTCACTATGTGGTAATTCTGGATAAATGTGTTCACTGAGACCCCTAAATTATTTTCTCGTATTGGAACATTTTCCAGGCCAATAAACCTGCTAGTATTCTTGTAATGTGCGCTTGCCTCTTTCCTTGATACACCTATGCTAATTAATTCCTAGCACATCCTGAGGCAAACAAAAATCCAGTCTTGAACTGTTTCTCTGCTGGACAAACTTCTCAGGCTCACAAACCCTTTTCTGGGCTCCTGTACCTGAAATATCATCTTGCTCTCTTTTTTTCCCTCCTCCTCCCACTTAAACTAGCTGACCATAGCTTTTCACCTTGTTATTTTTGAGTTGCTAACAAAATGTATATTAACAGAAGGTAAAAATGACAGCCCTAGTAGAGTCTGCATTCTTTCAATTTTCCAAAGCTAAAAGCACACATGTACTTGAGCAACTAAGATCTCAGTTATTTTGAATAAGCATAAATTACACAGATAGCCATACTGAATAAAACTCACAAAATATACGAAAAATAAAATACATCTGTATAGTTAGCAGCAATTATTTATCTATGAAAATGAGACAGTACTTCCAGTTAATACATTATTCTTTATTAATTTATAACTGTAGCAATCTTTGTGCAAAACAGACAAAATATAAATATAGACAAAATATAAAAGTAAAAAAAAAAAAAATCTTTTACATCATTTAACATGTTGCTTATATATTAAAGATGCTTGTAATTTTAGCTGGTGATCACATTTTGCTATTCAATGTGCAGCAAGAAGAACACTACTAGTTGTCCATGCAAGGATGTAAAACACCAGTGTGCCTTCCCACTTTTAGTCTTCTGCATAACACCAACCAAGGGACATGCTATCAACCTGAATGGCACATAGTTATCAGAAAAGAAACATTTCAGAATAAGACAATGATCTAATCTGTAAGTATCTGTATGGGTGGAATTTAACAGTTTTTCATAAGATTCTGAATGCTAATTGCATCTTTGCTGTTCTTCTCTAATAGATATATTAGCTATTTTAAAGAGTAGTTGTCACTGCACTTACCTAATATGTCATAATGTAAAGACCTGTGTCATCTCTCTAACAGCTCGAGCTCAATTGCTTGAAGGATCCATATTTTGTTCTGATCTTTTAAAAAGAAAATTTGAAAAACACCTCCAGATATGATTTGGTAATGTGATTATAAAATCCTTTAGAAGTAATTTTAAAATATTTGAAGGATTTCAATATTTTCTCAAAATAACACGTTTTCTTTTGTTTTCATTTAATATTGGGAAAATATTTAAAAGTTCATTTTCACAAAAACATTAAAAGCAGATGAGTAATTTATTACATAAAAAATATAAATAATGGATTGATTTTTTAAGAAAAACCTATAGTAAACGGTATGAATTCGCAAAACTGGCATTCTTCATGTTGTTTAAAAGTACATAAACTGTAAGTGAAGATTCAAACAAAAAACACTTGTTAAAAACAAATACACAGGGAACCATCATTAGTATACATATACATGGGCTCATCTTTTTTTAGATAAATAAGCATTTTCTCCAATCTTAATTCACACTATAAGATAAACGTAACCGTATAAGATAAGCAAACAGAAATAAAATAATAAACTGAAAACAAGAGGCTGTCCTATCAAGTCATGATACAAAACAAGAAAGATCAAAACAGTGAGCAAAAATCTAGACAACCCAGATAACTGGAAAAGAAGAATTTTGCAAAGCTGATTGTTTCACTGGTTTTCACAGATTTCAAAGGTAATAACTGATCTGGAAAAAACTCAGAGGTAGAATGTATGTCAGCCTTCATAATTTTCAAAAATAAGTCCTTGTAACAAGGTAATGCTTCTGCAGCTTAAGTATTGGTTATTCCTTGAAACTCACATTTCTGGTGGAGAAAGAAAAAATTTCAAAATGAAGCCATCTGCTTATAATATTTTTTACTACTTAAAATTAGGATAAAAGGTAACAGTTAGATCTGATCTCATAATCTCAAGTTATCCAAAATTGCAAATGCATATCATTCTTAATTAATGGCTTAAGTGAGCAGAAAATTTATAGAGAAGATAAAAATCAGACTAGAGAGACTTTCAATACTACAGAACGGTGCAGTATCTAAGACTACAGAACGGTGTACTTGCAGAGTACGTTTACTGTGGCAGGATCCCAAGAAGGAATAAATAAATAATGCCCACAAGAGACATGGTAATACAGAGATCATGCTAATGTAAAAATTGATAGGTTGAGAATGCAATATAGTAAAAATCTACATATTAATGCAGTTGTTAAAAAAAAAAAAAAAAAAAACTTTCTTTAAAAATATACACTTCATGAAAAGATGAATTCCGTGATAATACACAGCACAGAGTCATTGTTAAAAGGGAGTACCTAAACAGAAGAATAAAAATCCTTCCCCCTACAATATCAGCTATAGCAACTAGACTGCTTAGATTGTTTTTGGACAAAAGACAACGTATTTTGACTTGCTGTGAAACAAGGAAGAACATAGATAATTCTCTAAGAAGGCTACTTATCCTCAGAAACGTACCATCTAATAGTCTCTAAAGAATGAGACAAAAGTGATCCACCAGTTATTGGGCAAAATAATGGTCTGCAAGACCAGAGGGTTTTTCCAACAGGCCACCAGTAGGGTAAAAGTTGTAAGCGCTACTTCATCCCCCAGGATTCGTGTATCATCTGCTATAGCCTTTGTTTTTACTCTCTAACCATAAACTTTGAGAAGAAGTAGAAAAAAAAAAAATGTTTGGAATTATGGATCACATCACAGCAGCCTGAAAAAGCCAGCCCAAGGACAAGCCATACATATTTATCGACACGAACAAAGCCTGAACTCTGACCAGTCTGGGATTGTCTCTAGGAGTTTAGCTAGTTAGCTCTGTGAGCATACTTAGCAATTTCCTAAAACACAGTACTGGAGAGACAGGATAAAAAGTTAATAATCAGGCCTCAGACATTATCTAAAATAAAAATACTTTCTACTTTCTAAAAGTAGAAAAATGACAATGAAGATGAACAGATGAGAAGTTGATTATGGTCTATGAAGACCCTAACTTTAGATATTAATAAACTTCAAGTACAAACAATGAAAAACACATTCTGATAATTATTCTCAGACACTTCTTTAGAGGCAGTTTTGTCTAATGTACCAGAATCAACTGCATTTTACTTAAACTTTCTCCTGCAGGGAGTCTTCCCTTTATTGCTGTATGACAGAATTTCATGGCATTTCTGGTTCACCTCCTAATATGAATCATTTGTTGGTTGGAAATAACTCATAAAAAGAATAAATTTGCAATATATATTTGGACATAATTACTGACACCAATTAGCAGGCAATGTCTTTGGAAACTGTCAGCTGAAGCAAAACCATTGAAAAGGGAATTAGAGTCTGTTACACTGTCTGGTCTTTAGAGAGCACTTTGCAGCTTACTATAAAAGATTGATTGGAAATGTATCAGAGTCAAGAAAAAAGAACTTAGCATCTTCTAAAGGATTTAAGAATTTAATATAATTACAAAAGTAAATATTTACAGACAGTTTAAATGCAACCCATATGGAAAAAATTAATCTGATAAAATTCAGATGACTTACTTTTCAGGTACAGCTCGATCAGCCGCGCGCTCTGGGGAACGCGCAGGAGACCTTAACGTTGAGCTGAGCGGCGGTGAAGCCCGTAACGATGACGTAGCGAGGCCGTGTCGACGCATCTCCTGGATCGCCCGCTCGCTGCCAACACACAGGAATCACAGTTACATAGCACCTCAGCACTGCAGGATGTTAGAGGAGGAAAAAGGAACTTTCCCATGTTTTTTCTTGGTGATACAGGCAAAACTTTGCAAGGAGCTTTGCTTTCTTACAATGTCAATCAACTTTCTTGTGGTTTTAACAAGAAGGAAAAAAAAATTAATGGTAAATTCAGGTATTTTCAGAGGGCATTTTTCAATTGTATTGAAGCAATTTTCAAGCAGTTTTCAGCAGTTTTCAAGTTGAGAACATTAGATTTTGCATGACACTAGGAACACCGATTCCCATAAATTTGGAATAATAGCGTATTTAAAAAAGCAACAGTATTAAAGAGGAAAAAGATGACACCTTACTACAAAATAACCACCCCTTACCGTTCAAATCGTTCAGTTGTTAGCTGTCGCTTCAAAACATCATAGTCAGTCTGCAGCTGCGCAGCTTTACTTCGAAGCATGGAAACCTCTCTGCTATGACTGCTTCTAAAAAAATAACCAACCAAAAAAACAGAAAAAGAAAAAAAAAAAAAAAACAGGCAACAGAATTTTCTTTGAACCTTGTTCATCTAGCAGAATGAGTACAAACCAAACAAAATACTCCTTGCTTCCCACATCCCCAAAAGGAAACCAATCAGAAGTAGTGAGAACAGAGTGAATACAACAATGTATTTCTAGAAGCAACTAAGGTGAGAAAGAAGCAAGGAGTTTGCAAGGCTCTCACCAGATCTGCACTACAGTACATCATATTCTCTTTTGGCCAAACTTAAACATAGACATTGTTTAAAACAACAGATAAAACAAATTATTGTTTTATTATTTTACCAGGCTCTATTTCAATAGTGGAGGTCTTTAGGTGCACGTACTAAAGAAGAAAAAAAATAATAGCTATCCACAAAAAATACAGATACAACTTCAATAAAAAGTGTATCAAGCAGGCCACAATTCTCTGGCTAGAAATGAACATAACTGAATCAAATCTAAGTAAAACTGGTATTAAAGGAAGCTCAGACCAGCTACCTCACCCACAGGCCCATTTGCTTCAACAGCAAGAATTTGAAAGAATTGCTTCAACAGCAAGAATTTGAAAGAAAACTAGTTTTGTCATTCTTAATAACAATCAAATATACTCTCAGCTAATCACCAGCTTGGATAGTTCAGTGCTTGTTTGCAAAACACCATGAACACCATTAGAAAGCAAACAAAATTACCATCAATTTGAGAGCAAAGTTAGGGGTCTAAATCAGACTCTAATCAACCCTATTATCCATGTAGTCTTCAAAGCCAGTGTGACAAAAGGGCTCAAAAGTCACTTCTGGAGGATGCAAAGATGTCCTAGCTTGTGGCTAAAGACCTGGGCTTGAATTCCGCAGAATGGATTCCATTCCTAGCACCATCACAGGCTTCCCGTCTGCTACCTGCTGGTCTCACTCCAGGGAGATACAAGCTAATCAAGTGATTTCATCCAAAACAAACAAACAAGCGTTTTTTTTTCCTGTGTCCCTACTCATCAGTAAAATTCTTAGAATGATTTCTTGATCCAGTGTGTAGTGAACAGATGCAGAAGAGAAGAGGTTTCAGCTTTCGATGACACATTATTCTAAGTCCTTCAGAGACTGGCATATGCTTTCAGGATGAAGGTAAGAATTCAGGACCCAGTATCATTATTATGAAATAAAGAAAGAAAGCAAACAGTTCTGTAAGTTCTGAGGTTATTAAATGTAAAAGACATTAAAACAAAACTAAGGTCAGGAAGTCAATCACCGAAAAATTAGAAAAGACTAAGATTAATTTAATTTGGAACCTTTATACATAGTAATCACCATATAATTAGATTATGTGATCACATACTGGTTTTTTTCCACAGGACATTTACCTCTTCCACAGTAGATACAGATAGCTCTTGACAAGTAGTTTAGCTCTGCAGTACATTCAATTCATTTAATATTTTCTCACATCTCATTCAACTGCCTTATGACTGCAGTAGAACCCCAAGTATACAACTACTACTCACTCCTTCATAAGCTTCACAGAACTCAAAATTATGGCACCAAAGAGCTTCTCAAGCAAAACTTCAATTTCAAAATCTAAAAGCAGAAGTTGGAACAATTCCATTTTATAAACAGAAAGTGGAAGCACGGGCACAGTAAGACAAAAATTGTAAACAGTGTTCAATATTGATAGAATTTTTTCTTCTGCCAGAAGTGAAAATAAGTTCACTGAATTCTTTTATTTCACAAGATATAAGCCTAATCACCATGGGCATCAGGCACAGCTGCATTTAAAGCTTTTGTTCTTTAGTCTCCAAGTACTAGAGCCTAAATAATGGAAACAGGGCATAAACAAATCGTTCCCACATCTGAACATCTGCCTAAGAAGGTACTCAGTGCACTAGAATAGCCCCTGCTCCTATCAAAGCATAACTAATGACACTGGAAACAAGAAAGATTCCTACAATGTATTTAGAAAAAGCTTGATTACTATGAAGTAATTTAAATAGAGTTGTATATTTTTTGTACACAGGAAAGCCAAATTAACATTAAATGAAAATCTTATTCTTTCTTTCTTTAGTTTTTCATAACTTTTACATTGCTATTTAGTAGTTAGGACATTCTGACAGTTCACATTCTTTGTGCCTGATCTAGATTTTTTTTCAAGTAAACAAAACTCAGTGATTCCAAGATACGGAACAGTGAGTTGCTCAGGAGAGATCAACAGAGCTGTCCTTTACAAATTAACTACAGTCTGTATTTTGTAAGGGAACACAACCCATCCCTATATATTCCATATGTTTCCTTTCTGCCTCACCTTAATATTTATTAACTGAGTGTATCTATTCTTCCTTTCTTGAAATTCTGATTTGACTTTATTCTTCACCACCTTCTAGATTCGGCTGGTACTGCTCCTTCTTGCTACTTAATGCAAATGTACAATTATCTTCACTGGCAAATTCATCATCAGCGGAATAAAAGGTATTTTGATTGCATGATGATACCTACAAACAAAACCTCAATTTCCCTGCCTCAAATCATAAGGGAAATTTATTAACTTGAAATTTATTAAATCCTTTTCTCTGTTAAATGAATTTCATATGAATAACATATATTCATCTTAACATTAACATATTCAAGCTCACAGATGCCAGTTCTTCAAAGACAAATAAAAATGTGACATTTTAGCTAAAAAGCAGAGCAGAAATCCATGGAAGCTTAAGGAAAGGATTTTAGTAACTATCCTGAAAAGATGAGAGAATAAAATCAGATGTGTCAACTTCATGAAAGACATCACCTTCTGTGCCTGATTCATGTGGGAAAGATTCTGATGTGAAAATGAATAATGGCCAGCACATAAAAAAAACAAAATGAAGCAAACAATCTGGAGACAGACTGGGAAGAGATTCAGAGAGCGCTTGAGTGGTCCTTCTCAAGTCTGGGAAAAAAAGCTCAGCAGGGTGTACCATACTGTCCTCTAGCTGTAGGTGTCCCTTGGAACACTACTAGTGCTAAACTCAGGTCTACCACAATTACATGTGAATAATCAAAGAGATCTGAAAGATCCAAGAGAAGCTTAAGGGGAAACAATTTCATGACAGACAAAAAGACATGGCTGCTAAAATCCACTCAACCACAGTAAGTACTGAAGGTTTGACTGTGTGCAAAAGCTTCTTTATAATTTATATAAAACAAACACTGTTAAAACTTACAGTTTGCTCTCAGCGAGTGTTAGCTTGTCTTTCAGCAACTGAATTTCTGAATCTTTTTCATGGGATGTTAAATGGTTCTGAAATTCTTTATCTCTACTAGTAGCCAGCAGTGTTTCAAGGTTCTGAATTGTAAGTCTCTCACTGGATAACTGCTTCTTCAGCAACTCTGCCTCTGATTTTATGTCTTCTAACTCAGCTAGAACCTAAGGTACAAATTTATATTGATTATAAATTTACTGGTCTACAAATGTAAACATGCAGAATTCTCTTTCTTGAAGACTTGTTACAAAAATTGAAATGATTTTATATTTCATAAAAATGAAAATGGAAACAGCTCAAAAAAAAATTAAGCCCCCAAACTTATAAATTATTTAAATTATACTTAGTTATTTAATACTCAGATGTGCATCTGTCAAGTATTTTGCAAGAACTGTAATCACTGAGTGCTAGAAATACTTGGGTACGTGATTGGAATACTAACCACTTTTTGCAGCAGTAGGCACAGGTAAAAAGAATAGCATTTACTTCATTCGATTTGACTAGATGAGCTAACAGATAGCTTCTCAGCTTTTTGCAAAAAATAAATAAAAATACTTGTTTTCCTCAATCAATTTATGAATATAAACAACAACCAGGAGGATGAGACTCACTTCCCACTTTTTTGAATGCAACAACAGAAAGTCAGATCAAGTCCCCAGGTATAGACACAACTTCATGTAATAACCAGTTGCAAAGGAAAACATTCATCTATTAAAGAAATATAATAATGTTTTTATTCTATTGAAATAACTATTTCACAGAATCACAAAAAAGATTGGGCTTGGAAGGGACCTCCTTGGAAAGGAGATCATGTTGTCTAACCTCCCTGCTCAAGCAGGGTCAGCTAAAGCAGGATCGGATCCAGGTGAGTTTTGATTATATCCAAGGATGGAGACTCCATATCATCTCTGGACAACCTGCCTCAGAGCTCGGCCACCCGCACAATACAGAAGTGCTTTCCTGTGTTCAAGTGGAATTTCCTGTATTTCATTTTGTGCCCATTGCCTCTTGTCCCTTGTCCTGCCACTGGGCAAGACTGAGAAGTGCCTGGCCCTGTCCTCTTGACAACCTCCCATCTCATATCTGAAATGTTATAGCCCATTAATCATCCCTGTGGCCCAATTATTGCAAAATATTTTATGCATTTCAGCTAAAACTAAAATTTCATTTTGATTGAAAAAATCATTAGGGAAAGCCTTTAAATTATCAATAAGAGATGCACAATTCATCTTTCTAAAAGAAAAGCTGACATTTGAGTAATTATGGCAAAAAAGCATAAATACAGCTTGCGTCTCTAGCTGGCCAATCTATGGCTACCACATATTGTAATGGATAATGAATCAAATTTGTCATTCCTGTACAAAAATATAATACTTATATTATAATGCACACATTGATTAAAAACAAAATAAGCTATTTTATTTTTGCCTCTTGCTGCTTACCCTTTCATAATCCATGCTTTTGGAGGTCAACTGCCGAGATAAATGATCCTTGCCAGATTCGAGCTTCACACACAGTTCTCTCACAGATGCCAGGTCAGCCAACACAGAAGACTTTTCCTGATTTTCACGTTTAAGATCCTCTTCCAGTTTGGACATATTTTTTGTAATAGAGGAGATCTGAGATTCGTATGCTTGATGTGCGACGATATGCTAAACAAAAACAAACGTGGACTCCCAGTGTTAAATGCAATAATTCTCTGCTGAGTAACACTTTTTCTTGTACTTGCATAGTAAACTGAACTTCAGATTATCCTAACTGCCTCCCCTCTCCCTAAATCACAGCAAAGAACTACTACTATTAAGATCACGAAGATTAGAAGGCATTACACAATAGTAGAAGGAGGCTGTATTGCAGCTTTGAAGAATTAAAAAGCTTAAAATACAAAAAATATACAATCTATTTTTTACTTAGCTTATAATATCTAGTCTATTGATCTTCTTTTATTTTGGGGGGGGAAAGGGTAATTAAAAAGAGCCAGAATATAGCAAGGCCACAACTACTATACTCTAAAGCCTTCTTGAGCTCCATAAACTTACTATTTCTAAAATGTAAACCTTCCTATTTTCAGTAATAGTGGTCTAGGTTTTTGCATAATGGCATTCCTGATGGATAATGGATTTCTCAATTTAGACTGTTCCCAGGCTTCTATCTACCTTCATTCTTGTCAGCATTGCTTCAAATTATTTATTCAAAAGCTTCAAACAAATTTAATAACTAAATTGCTGTATGCAATTATTTTTTAAGCATATGAGCAAAAGTTTCTTACAGAACCTTTAAAGAGAAAATGTGTCTAACCAGAATCCATTATCTTTTCAAAACCTGAAGTGTCCACAACTGAAACATCCATGTGTAGAAATCAACTTTCATTAAAACATTAAAAGTAGCATGTCGACGTCATTAGAAACAACCTGAGTGTAACTGACTTGCCTTGACAGAATTACACTACATAAATTATTACCTCTTGTATCTCTTTTTCTAGAAGTTCTACTCTCTCACGTAGATGTCTGCGGTCAGTATCTACAGAAAGGAGTTCCAGCCGTATCGAGCTGCTTTCTCCTTCAGCTTGATGAGCCTTGATTTCCCAGTCTTCAGCTTGTGAATGGAGCATTTGGAACTTCTCCAACAAATCTTGATTTTCTTTTTCCTAAGGAAACAGTAAAACACTCTCAGTCCGATGCATCTACTGAAAACAATAAATGTCTACAGATTATAGCTTTACCTTTGATGCCATCAAGCTTTCAAATCTGGACACTTCAGTGATGTAATTATGAACTCTAGTCTTCATCTCTTCTTTTTCACGTATTGCATCTTCCAGTTCAGTACTGACAGCCTAAAGAGATTGCAAAAAGATCTAGGGAAAGGAGACTACACTGAAAGCTTGTTTATTTCTTTCCCACCGTATCAACTCGGCTAAAAGTATTAACACTAATTGATTTACACTTTCTACCCAGTCATTACTAATACCCTAGTAATTGCATATGTCACAACAAAACGCAGGATATGGCAACTTGGATTTACAAGTATATTCAGACAAGCAATACATAACTTAATGCTTTGATGCCATGTAGTGCACTCATACCTGGTTTTCTCTGGTCATTGTAGCTAAGTCATCTTGTAACCGCCTGTTTTCTTTCAAAGCTATTTCCTTTACTCGTCCCATTTCAGCAAGCTCTATGTGGGATGCATCAAGCTGGCGATGTAGACTTGTCATCTCACGGTCCCTGTTGCTCAGCATGTCCTTCAGCTGGCTATCAAAGGGGGAATTTTTTAAATTTTATTTAGAATGTCCTTTCCCCAACTATAGCACATACTGCTGGAAATAAGGATTTAAAATCTCAGCATACTCCAACAAAATAGAATTCATCTTCAACTTTAAAGATTTAGCTGGCATGAAAAAAAATACACATTTATTATGCAATTATAGTAATGACAGATATTTTTGTTTGTCTGTGTTTGGTAGTGATTACAGTTTGTTAGCAATTGCATATCTATACCATAAAGGAAGACAACAGATCTGTCCCCATGTAGCTTACACTTGTAAGGCAACAATCAAAGAGTAAAGAAAAAACACAGACAAAAGAAAGAAAATATTTCATGAATATCCACAGATATTTGCGTTAGCTTTTTGCTACAGATACACCCAAGTACAAAAATTTCAGTTAAACTTCTCTTCAGATGATTAACTGTTTTCAACTGAGAAGTTATAGGTTGATGTTTGAAAATTAATGTTTGAAAAATGGCAAGAAAGGATCAGATAAAACTCACTAAAAACTAAGAAGCAAGAATCTAAAAGCAGACAGTAAATTAAAGTATTTTAATTAAGACTGTGCTGGTAATTTAAGCAGAAAGAATTAACCTGCCAATAATTAGAGGTCAGTTCTGAGTCTGCATCTAATAATATCTAATGCAGTACTTAGAATGCTACAAAGTCACTTTTAATTGAGAATTAAGGTTGTTACTAATTAGGAAAACAAAAACAGAAAACAATCATTAATGCCTATCCTTACAGTATCTTAGCAGTCTATCATGTAATTGTAAGGAAAGTGTCTTCAAAAGTCATATATAACTTTTTCAACAGTGTACATTCCTTTACGTGACTTGAAAACAGAACAATTACATCAAAGATAATTAAACACCAAAATAATTAAAATATTGGAGTAATTTTAAAAGCCATCTACTACAGCTTTGAGACCACTGAAGATATTCATTGGAGAAAACAAAACTACTGATGAAAGTGTCTCAGAGTCTTTACTTACTCTGTTGAGGACTCCAACTCCGACAGAGTTAGTCGCAAATGAGTAATTGTTTTTTCCTATGGAAATAAAAGGAAAATTTGTGTTAAATAATATTATATTGCAACGTACCAGGATACTTGAAGTTAAAGACCTTTATAATTAAAAAGCTTTATTTTAACTCTTTAGGAAACAGCAATTGCATCAAGTAATTGCACATAAAATTTCCAAGGTTCCTTCTTTTATTGATAAAGGATTGTCTTGACATTCGAAAGACAAGGCATTCAGCTATAGACTGTGACCTCAAGCAAGAACCTTATTTTGATATACCTCCAAATGCAAATAACACTCCTGTATTCCTTAGAATGCTGAAGAGCTACACTAACAATCACAATTAAAATTTTGTTGAGCTGACAGATCACCCGTTGTATTGCACAGATCTAAACATAATATGCCCAGAGCTCTGTGCAGTCTTCGGTCATCAAGGTAAAAGATCTGCATAAAATGTAACTGCACTCCATATGGAATACAAAGTAGTATTGTTACTATGCATACCTTATTAGCTAAGTTGTCATCTAAGCATGCAATTCTCTCCGTTTTTTCATCTACAGTTTCTTGAAGACTGTCTTTTTCTTTATCCAATACAGTAATAGTGCTTCTAAGCACATTGACTGTCTCATCCTGGGAGGTGTTCCTCTGGTTTAATCTATCTACAAATAAAAGAAGTATTCTTGATTCCAAAAAGCAAATAAAAGTAAATAAAAATAAAAACAACAATAAAAAAGGAATTACCTATTTTTTCCTCTAGCTTTACAATTTCTTCTTGAGCTGACTGCAGTTCATCCCTTTTGAGAGACAACCGGTGCTGTAAATCTTCAACAGACCTCTGGAGTTGTTCATTTAAGAGCCTGGGAAATCAATATAGAGTTGAAAAAAAAAAAATGGGAATTTTCTCTGGTACCACTGATGCAGCTTGCATGGGCATCTGCCTTTGTTTTAAGGAATGGCACTTGGACGTAATTTAAGAAATTTCTGTTCCACTACATTTATAAGCAGAGAACAGGGTGCTTGGAGGAAGCAATTCTAGGAGGAGGAGAAAGTTTTCATGACAAATTAGACAGAAAGGTTTTCTGTGTATCTGCTTACCAAATAAGACCTGGAAGAGATTGCTGTGAAAAGCCACCACGGCACATTTCTTACTCATGTTTACATGTTCTTAAGATAAAAACATTTTGATATTTGTTATTTTGAATATATTTTACTGTGTTTCCTCAGGTATATAGATTTACAACGCAATTACGTGAGCATCTGTGAAAGATAATATTTGGTGTTAGACTTACTGAAGTGAACAAAGCTCAGCTTTAAACTGAGAAGAGTCATCTGATGTCTGGACAAGTTTACTGGACTTCATTTTTAATTCATTTTCCAAAGAATTTATTCTTTCTTTCAAGACAGCGATTGTAGTCTTTAGTTCACATCTTTCCATCTCAAACTGCAATTAAAAAAGACCATATACTGTTGTAGAAACCGTCTACAATTTTAGCTTTTAAATAAATTTAAGTTGCGAACAGCTAAAAAAATTACTTGAAAATTCTATAAGTAATAAAAGTTTACTTGCTAAAAATGCACTTACTCCTTGAATATTATTTTCCAGTTTTGAAATATCATGCTCCATTTTTGATTTTTCAAGGTTAGCTGCTTCCTGCTGAATCTGAGATAGAAGGACAGGATTAGATGTATTAAGATACACATTTTTAGATACAAGCATAATTTTAAAAAGAACAGTGCTCTGTATTCTTAGGTATAAAATGCAGTGTAATTTTTTTTCTATAAAACACAGACTGTAAACTGAAAACACACCGCTGAAGGTCAGCCTAACATTGTTCCGTATAAGTTAACCTATTACTGGGCTTTTAGTAGAAAAAGTACATTTGTATTTGCTACCAATTTAAATAATATCCTTGAATTGTTGAAGAAAAATTGGAGGTACAGGCCAATAGGAAAGGTAGCAAGCAAGAAGAGTTAATGTTCTAAATAACTCGATATTAAAGAAAATAACATTATATTTATGAAAATACAACTCTGGAAATATGAAACGTAAGACATATTACAAACTTAACTGGTCCTTCTCCAAGCCTATGAAGAAATCTTGTTTAACGTGATTTGTCTGGTTTCACTTCAGTGCATGAATGCAGTGAAATTATTTTTAAAAATTCTCAAACTTCCTAAAGGCCTGAGCATGATGCTTTTTGTACAATGCTTTTTTCACACATGAAGCAGCAACTCTACTCCAGTTTCCTTTTCTTCCAAGTGTATCAAAACAAGATCAGTTCCAACCCTCGCTGCTGCTTTTCTTGTTTAGAGAGAAGACATACAACTACAAATCAATGCATTTTCAAATCTAGATAGGAACTATTATTAAGGATTTCTTTCACTGCTTAATGCTATACCAAGGAGTTAAAAATATTTGTTTTTCATTGTTTCTAGTATATGCATACATTGTTTACTCCCTGCAGTTATACAAAGAAAAGGTTTCCTTTCCATTATGGGATAAGGAAGCTTTAAAAGAGGTGGGTGAAGACTACAGGAGATGAAGCCCACTTTAAACAGAGATGACACCTTGTGCAAAAAAGGGGTTACAAAATGCATGCAATAGTTTTGCTCCCTGTAGATACACCAAGTTATAACCATTCACACTTAGATAATATACATACTTTTTGCAACCAAATCATAAGTGGTGCTCAGGCATCTTCACAGTAGAACATAAACAATGAAGAAACAAACAAACAAAGTCCATGGTTGGGGCTTCACATTAGAATCCTTCACATCAGGATGCCCTGCTTGCCTCCATGTGTTCACAGCGTGTTCCTCTCTCCTCATCCCCACATACAGACTGAGGTTTCATTGATAATTCAATCAATTCACCCAGCTCTCTCAAGCGAGTTTGAAATCAGACAGTTTTGGAAGTTATTGAAAGGGGTAACTGACCGACAGCCTGACATAAACAGTATCATCAAATAAACCACAATGTCCTATATACCAGCTCACTGAAAGCAATGAAACTAAAAAAAAAAAAAAAAAAAAATTACCTTTAATTTGTCTCTTAGGCTTTCTTTTTCTGCCATTAGTCTTCTGAAGTCAGTCACTGCAACATCTCTTTCATCTTCCACATGATTTTGAGAAAATAAATTATGTTTTGCTTCTCTTCTTAACCTGTTTAATTCAGCTTGAGACTTCAAAAGTTTGTTGTTTATTAGCATACATGGATTTCAATTAACATGACATATACACTAACAAAATGAGAATAAGTTTAAATGGTGCTACTATAATAGAAGTGCTATATTCCTATTTTCCCCTAGACATCCAAGATCTTAAATCACAGAGGCATGAAAACTTATCCTCCCAACAAACTTATATAATTCCTCCTACAGCCTAACTTCTATTTTCTTATCAGTTACTTCTACTTCCTCCTTGCTTTCCAACCTATATTCTCACTTTACCTTCTCATGCATTCTCAGTCAATTCTGGGCATTGACTTTTGCTGATCTTATGATCTTTTCGAACGTCAGAACAGTTAGAATAGCTTTGAAGCTAATTCTCTGACTTTGCAACACATCATTTTACTAAAATGGATAAAACCAGGTATGTATTATTCTTGTTCATATTCTAATAGGTCTATCCTCAAGTTATATGATGGATAGGCCTATTCTCAAATTATATTATGGAGAGAGGTTTTTTCCCCCTTTTTAAATAAGCAATAATACCTGTTAACCAGTTAATTCAGTGACAATTAAAACAATCTCTTTTTACCTGCTCACAAAGGATATTTAATCTGTCTCTTTCTGCAGTCAATAATTTCACATTGGATTGAATTTCTATCATGTGTTTTTCAAATCTATCTAACATGGACTGTAGCTCATCTCTTTCTTTGGTGACCAGTCTAAGATCTTCACTCTGCAAAGAGATTAATAAAGCTTATGTTAAAATACACATTAAAATATTTGGATCGTTAAGTAATACAAGAAAGAAAAAACTCATAGTATTAATAATACACAAAAAAATGTAATTCCAAAAAAAAAAAAAAGCCTGGCATTGCTGGTATAGTTCAAACAATAACAATTAATCATAAAAGCAAAAAAAATGAACAAAAACAACAAAATTAACAATAAAACTTCAGACATTTTCTGTTTCTTTACCAACTAAATTTATCTATTTTAAACAAAAAGGCCAATAATAAATATTACAATAAAATGTGAATAGGAAAATTAAAAGCAATTTCACTAGAGTTTCTCTTAATTATTTTTGTTAAAATCAAAAATTAAAACAATATATTGCAGTCATTTGCTGTTGCTGAAGTTAAAAATGCATTTCCATAGTTCCTTAAAGGGAACAAGGGGATTTCCAAAATTTTTCTAACTTGTCTTGACAGCAGAAACATTACCTTTTCCAGAGTCCTACGACTTGGGCTAGGCCTTCGTTTTATCATTTTCTGAAGATACTCGAGTTCTCGCTTATAATAATCTCTGTCATCTTCTAAAGTCTTTACAAATGCATCGAGACGAGATGGAGATTTATCTCCTAAGGCAATGCCATACCCTAATCTCATTCTTTCTATTTCTAGGACAAGTTCTCGTTCTGCAGAAAAAGAAATAAAAAGAAGTAAATGCATAAGGACCTCATGAAATCCCATTTGCATTTGGGATGAGCTAATTCCCCCAAGCAGGAAGGGTTGTGGTTCATGCTAAACACAAGCTAGCAAAGTGCCCCAGCAGGAATAGGGGCCAAATAGTCTCTTGGGCTGTAGCAACAGGGGCGCAGACTGAGGGATGTGGTTATTCTCCTTTACTCAGCACCCATGAGACCACATCTATACCACTGCACCCAGTTTTGGCCCCCCTTGTAGAAGACAGACATTGATAAAGTTTATTTGTCCTCCCCTGGACTCTCCCAGGTGGCAGGAGTGGCTAAGGGAACTGAGCTTGTTAAGGCTGGAGGAGAGATGGTTCCAGGTGGGAACCTAAGGAGTAGCCTTCCAGTACCAAGAGGAGGATACGGATAAGGTGGAGCCAGGCTCTTCAGTGAGCAGCACTGTGGGAGAATAAGAACAATGATGCTGATCCAATACAAAGAAAATATTTTAAAATTTAAAGATATATTAAAAAATGGAAAAAGTTGCGCAGAGAGGTTGTGGAGTGTTGGAAATTTTCCTGCCCAGCTGGACAAAGCTCTTAGAAACATGATCTAAAAAAGGGAGAGAAAATTTATTCTGTATGAAGCTACTGTATTATTAGTGTTAGGGTGTCCTGTAGGATCACAATGAAAGGTTAATCTTTCACTCCTCAACTAAAGAACAAAAGTAGGCCTTCGGGGAGGGGGAGGAGGGGGTAAATCACCTGAATTCTGATTGAAGAGCTACTTTTTATTTGACACATATCAAGCCTCTTAGTATTATTAGCTGTATCTTAAATATGATGTCATTATCTCAAAACGTATAGAAAGATTAAAGGAGTCTGTATTTGATAATTTACCTTTTATTTCCAAGCTCTCTACTTTTTCAGAGAGTCTATGTTTCTCTTGTTCAAGCTGGTTTAACAATAGTTCAAGGTTCTCTCTATCATCTGATTTTCCAAAAAGTTCTTCGCTCAGTCTCTCTTTCTCTCTGCGACAGGAACACAGTTCCTGAAATAACAAGCAGTGGTACGTTTAGGGTTTTTTTTCTTTCTTTTTTTTTTTTTTTTTTTTTGGTAATAATTAAGATATTCAGATAAAGTTATTTAATATTTTATTAGACTTCACTATATAAATTTAACATTTAACATGAATGTTCTACACTGAATGCTTTAACTCCACACTTACACAAATGCTTTAACAGCATTTGTTAAAGACTATCACTGTTTTTATTTATTAACGATTTTTAACTATTTTAAACTATTTTTAACTATATTATGTAGCTCCTTTAGCTGTTAGATCTATTACACTTTTTAAAATTATTGAATTACTACACTTTTCAGCATTTTGAGATAATGTAAGTTTTATACTAAAAAAAAGAAAAAAAAAATTACCAGTGCTTTACTTCTTTAAGAAAGGAAAGATCATCTGGACGACTAAGATAAAAGTGCTACAAATGAGGCCTGCTAAGTGGAAAGAAATCATATGAGGAATTTTTTGAAGAGAGTTCAACTGAAATTATTTTTACTTACTGACTTAAGCCTTGCTACTGTTTCTTCAAGATCCTGTATTTCACTGTGTTTTCTTTCAATTTCTTTCTACCAACCAAAATTAAAGTACATGATAAAAAGTTACATATTCAAAATGACCACAATTCCTGTGTTACAAACAAACAAACAAAAAAACCCTAAGGAATCCCACTACATATAAAAAAATAGATAAATTCTAGATAACATTATGTAAACTGGACAAAAAAAAAAAGAACACTGTACTCTTCCTATACAAGTCGATACGTAGTTTGTTGCAGCTAAAAGATACAAAACCATCCTTAGAGCTGGCAGCTGTTTCACATTGTAATGTGCTAATGATTACCTTGGCTTCTCCTATTTCCTTATCTGCTGTCTCAAGCACAATTTCCTTGTGTCTTTCCAACTCCTGTGCCAAATGGTCTATTTCATTCAGTTCTTGACACAGTTCTTCATTCTTATTGCTTAATTGCACTACTTCACTAGTCACATTTTGTTTAGAATCCAACAGATCTTGAATGCGATTTTCAAGTTCTTTGTTTGTTTGCTGAAGATACTCAACCTAAAAGATATTTTTCATTAAAATATTAATATGTATTGTTAAACAAAATAGTAGAAGTTCCTCCAAATCTTTCAAATTACAGTATCTATTAATAAAAAACTGCTAAAAATGGCAAAATTATCTACTTTTGGAACATAACTATCAATATAGAAAAATGATTTTACAAAGGTACAAAGTGAAGGAATTCACTAATACACAGTATATTTTACATAACCTATCCAAACATGAGATGTATTCTAAAAACATAAAGTACTGAAAAGCAGAGATCTGTATAGAAACTGTGCAAGACATCAGTCCAGTAGACCCAGGGTATTCAAAGATATCCTGAATTACACTAGATGTGAAGAAAGTTTGTCCACTTGCCTGGTATACGAGTTGGGCTCAGCCTCATCATTACCCCTTCATGAAAATGAAGCTTTATCAGATTCCTAAGACCTATTTTGCCCCCGACATATCTCAGCATCTTAAACACAAGATCACCAGTAATCCTGTTCTACAAACATTGTTTTTGACAGTGTATTTTTCTCAGAATAAATAGAAGACAATACAGGGACATTTAGCACCAGGAAAAATACATATACAATAAGCTAAACTATCCAAGGAAATGAGCACCTGGAATATCTTGAAAATATATATACCTCGCCATGACAGAGGTGCTGTCACTTCCATTTCAGTATCATTTTCCTCAAACTCCAGAAGGAACATTACTGTAGACAAGAAAGCAAGCCTGAACCCCCTTTCATTCACAAATACTACTTTGGGGAGATACCCATCTTCAGAGGCTATAAGTAATATTGGCACTGAGCCAGAAGAAATAGACTTGCTGGACTAAAATTGGATTTATGATGCTCTGGAAGCACAGTGCATGCATCAGGACATACTCTCTGTAGTGTATGGCAGTGAATTTGTGTTCAGCATGACTTACTAATTCACTGAACGTGGCTGTTCTGCTTCCAAGTCATAGCTCATTCTGTATTCCTGCAGCACTGAACCTGAGCTAATAAAGCTCTGCAAAGTGACTCTGTAAGCCACTGTGCATAATGCCCAACTGATAAAAGTAAAATTCTGTTGGAAAAGCAGAATTGATGATATAAATATACACAGATGGGCTTTACTTCATCTGCAGTCTATCATTTCAGTTACAAATCCTTCGTTTGAAACCAATGCTGAATGCATGCCAATAGGCATATTGAACATAACCATACGTATCTTAAGCTTCTTTCATTACAAGTCTTTGTCACAGGAAAAGTTAGAACAATATAAACTCAACGGGGCTTCCCCACTATCTGATGGGATTTCCTAATACTTACACTCCACACCATACAAATATTTACACAGTGTTAGTTTCCGAAACGTAAACAGAATGTATGAAAAAACTAAGTTTTTAAAAGAAAGTAAATCTTTTCAAACTCAGTTAAAACATTTATTATACAGAAATTTTCTGAATACTTTTAGATGAGCGTTACTTTATACAGATGTGAGTTCATAATCTTATTCATCAAAAACATTCTAAGACATTTTTAAACAAAGAACTGAAATGTCTTTAAACAAGAAAAACGTTGAAAAAGAAGAGCAAACAAGTTAGACTGGGTTTATATCCATCAGTAATTTTTTTTTTAAAGAGCTAGATTTTTTTTTGCTTTTTAAGATTGCCAGTATTTTTACTTTACCGATAATAAATCCCTTACCTGTAAATTTAAATGGGCAATATGCTTCTCATTACTTTTACTTCTTGATTCCAGAGATATAACATCATGAGAGCGACCGCCATCCAGTGCTAGCACTAGACGCTCTATTTCTTTATCTCTTAGCTCAACCTTTGAGGAGAAAACATTAGTTCTTTATTATCTTATACACTGTCTTACAGAACTTTTGTTAAAATAAACACTTATGTAACATGCAGTAAGAAAAGATTCACTAAATTATGTCATGTTTCTTTTTTCATCCGATTGTTTTTGAATTCTGGATTTTGCTGAACAGAGATTCTTTGAAATAAAAACAAGTGAATCAAAATTCAAAGCTAACTGTGAGAAGATACTGAGAAAAAAACATCAGATTATTTCCTTGAAGACTAATTAACAGCTTTCATTTCAAGTGAAATTAATAGATATTTCAAATTAACCATGTGAGGCTAACATTTACATTTGTGGAACCAGCTTTTAAACCACATAATTCTGTTCAGGGTGAAAAACAGGGAGCGCTCGAAGAGGAAAACCAAGACACAAACGAAAAAAAAAAAAAAAAGAGGATGGTGTTCACTAACGCCCAAATATCTAAAGATAATAACAACATAAGAGTGACATATTTTATTGATCCATTCTAATCAAATATTGTAAAATCTGATTGCTACAGACTAATTTTAAAAATTCAAAATCTATAATTGTTTGAAACTGAAAAAATATACATATGTACTTCTGCATCAATATATATCTGTAGATCAAATTATGATTTTCAAGCAGTGATTCTTATGCACTAAAAACCCTAGGCACAGAAACTCTACTTAAAATTCTCAAAAATGGGTCTTTTGGCGTAAATTTTAACATGCAAAGTACTACTCAACAAGAGCAGAAGGAATATTACTGCATTTGAAAGACCAACAACTGTAAAATACTTTTAAAAGTGTACGATAAAAATTTTAAAAAAGGCAGAAAAAATAATTTAGGGGATTTTTTTTTTAATTAAACCTTCAATAATTTCCATTGAGGTTAAAATATAAATTATAATCAAGGCTATTGCAATGACTATACAGCCAATTAATAAAAAACCCTGTAAGTATACCTGTTTGCTATAATTTTTCATTCCTCGTTCAGATATCTCCAATTTTTCCTGTAGTTCTGTGACTTCTGACTGAAGTTCATGAATTCTGAAATGTAGTAATATATTGTATTTGTGGATTCATGGAATAATTATACATACACAACAATTTGGCATTAGTATTTTCTCTTTCCTCATGAAAAAAATGTTTCAGTAACAAAAACAGTTTTGTTCATACAAAGTATTAATGAAGCAAGTGTTGAGATGTATTCAAAATAAGAAAATCAGAAATATATTTTTTGAAGTGACCTGAGCTTTTCATAGTACACAGACCCAAGCTGTATTATGCACTAAATAATCAAGAATGTCACAGACTTTCAAAACAATTATACTCCCCCCCCCCAAAAAAAGGCTTCTTTCCAGAATGCCCTATTTTAAAAATGCTATAACAGTAAAACTAATAAAGAGATCTTAAAAGAAAAACTTCAAGAAAGTAAACAATGTATTAAATACTCATTACAACGTTATCATAGTCAGCTCCACCAATTATAAAGGAACTATCCTGCTCTTGAAACAACATGAAACATCTCTTGATATCTTGAAACAACATGATCTCATCTCTGGAAGGCAGAAAAGGAAAAAAATATTTAATATTTCTAATTTAAAAATTCTTTAAATTACCGGTTATCGGCCACCTGAAGCAGGTCTGCAATATACGGGTCCTCTGGCTGAGGAACGGGATAGGCCCTAACACCTGACGGGGGAACTGGCTGGTCTATCTGCATGCGTTGGCGCCTGAATGGAATGCTTCTTTTCCTGCCACCTAAAAAAGACCAAACTCAGTTTGTTTTTTACAATTAAAAAATATTCTTACCACCGAACTAACCTCTGAATTGTTTAATATTTTTTTCTTACAGCTTCTTGTCATCGAGTTGGAGGCCTGTGGTTAGTGGTGTCCCCCAGGGGTCAGTCCTCAGCCCAGTCCTGTTCAATTTATTCATCAATGACCTTGATGGAGGGCTCCCTCAGCAAGTTTGCTGATGATACCAAACTGGGAGGAGGAGCTGACAGCCCAGAGGGCTGTGCTGCCATCCAGAGGGACCTGGACAGACTGGATAGCTGGGCAGTGAGAAATCTTATGAAATTCAACAAAGACAAGTG
>VZSV01000017.1:5151233-5185073 GCA_013398735.1 Nothocercus julius
GCGGCCCTGAGGGCGGTGACTGACTGCGGCCCCGGCGACGGCCGTGGTGGAGAAGGGGCACCTGGTCTCCCTGCACAAGCCAGCCCTGTACCAGATTAAGGGGCTTTCTGGCCCCCCTGTTAATTCCCCCCACCTTACGTTGCTTTGGGCACGTTGACACCTATAGAGATTCTTGAAGAATGAAGTATTAATAAAATATAGCTACGCTTTAATGAGCTACAAGTTTAGGTCACCACAAGATCCCCAGAAAGTCTTTGCTCCATCAGTTTTATCTCACAACTCAGCAACATCCTCATCAATGTGCTCGGCTGCCTGAGCAACACTTCCTCACCTCTGCCATACTGAAACTGGGCCTTGCGGTACCGGCAGCTGAAGCCCAAGAAGGAACCGGGGTCACGTGCAGGTAGAGCTATACTGATATTTAGTGACTAGTTAGTTGTAAGGGAGAAAGCCTGTGGGGAAGTCAAATAATTCTACTTCAGGCTCCAGAGACAAAACAGTGATAAGTTCAAAAACATGAAAATTAACAGTTAACACTCCACAGAAAAAGAGAATATGATGAACACACTTTAATTAAGAAATACCACCATTGTCACATTACGTCTTTGAACATGAATTCAGTATTCCCATCACGTAACTTCCACATTCCACAATCACAAAGAAAAAAAAAAAAAGGTAGTTTTTAATGCTTACATAATTTCCAAAAAGCAAAGTATTAGTGAAGAGAGTAGTATCCTTTTGCTGTATGAAGAAGTTAGTGCTATTTCCAAGAAAGGGGATTATAAACAAACATATCTGGATGTTAGGGGAGGGGAAAAAAAACAACCCTAGATCCAGAGTATTTCACAGAATTAATGCTTTCAAACAGTACTTCAACCCAGCAGCAGAGGAACCAGTTACTGAAGGTTTCATTTTACCCTGAAAGACATTTGAAATAAGAGTGTGCCTTGACACAGGACAAGTAATTATACATATACATACATTTCCACCTTTTAAAACAGATTGTATTTATAGTGTTTGATTCCCTTACACACACGCACAAACTTTGCTAGCTTCTCTTTCACTTTGCAGAAGTTAGTGAGATTGTGCAATGCTGGAGCAGTAGTCTAAAATATCTTGTATAGTGAATTCCATAGTAATTCCTGATCCAGGATAGCAGCGAGCAATCAGCCCTTCAAAGTGCTTGTACTGACGTATAAACTCATCTTGCATAGAATGCCATACAACCTGCCAAAAAAGCAAACTTTAGAAATTGCCATCTGGCACCATGTGCAGAATGTGTAAACTGCGCGACAAGCTCATTAATTGATTCTTAGTACAGAGAAGGCAATATCTGAAAAACAAAGCTTGTCAACATCGAGTTACAGTAAACTGAGTTGTATCATTAGCAAAAATCAGTTTTTACGCAACTATATGCTGCTATAGAGTAGCAACTAAATTTCTGAATCATTGAAATCTGGTTCACTCCTCTTCCAGCATGTCCCAGAAATAGGGGGAATTAGGAAATCATAAAGGAAGTTTCTGTGACCTTTCTCTCTTTTCCATCATAGTTAAAATCAGTATGTTAAACAAATAAAATGAGCATAGGTTTATAAGAAGTCCAGCTCAAAACAGTCAGTGTTTTTCAGAATTACTCGGAAGCTAGAAATGTCCTACAAAATACACATGCAAAAGCAGTAATAAAGTTTGTGCAAGTATTACAAGAGATTCAGATCACACTTTTTAAACCATGATTTAGTTTACCTGAAGTAAGTTTTCTTCTTCACAGAGATGTTTGTCTACCTTCTTGTAGAGATTATCCAATCCCTTCTTCACTTCCTTACCAGGGTATTCCTTTATAACTTTCCGAAGCTCTTGTTTATTGAAAGCCAGCTGATAACTTACTTCTTCTTCACGTATCCCTTGAGCCACACGAGCTTCAACACCTTCAAAAAAATGCTAATAATGACATTCATTAGTTTAGATTTCTCATAGTCATTAAATATAACTACACATATGCTTATTTCATGGCCTGTCTTGCTTCTGCTCAACAATATGGTTCCTGCGTGCTCGCTCCATTTTTCTTTTTAATTGTTATGGCAGTATTGCTCACCGTAAACATCAGAACCCAGCTCACTGATACATCACTCCATAAGTACCAATGTAAAACTAAAATTAAACATTTCTACAAGTAATCAAGCTTCTCTTTGCAAACTTATAAGCAATACTGAACCACTCTCAAACTCCTCAATTAATGAGATCACAGCCTAAAGACGTGGATCTTAAGGGATAAACTTGGACCATTCATTTGAATAGGAATGGTCTCTACTTCTCTCTACACCACAATTAAAAGGTAGCAATTTTTATTCATAATTGCCTTCTTTTCTCACGTTCCTCCAAGTAGATAGCTCAATTTATCATTAAAAAAAAAGGGAAGTAGGCCAAACACCTGTGTAAAGCCACAACATCAGCTGAAGTTGGAAGCAGTAATAAGCTATTTAATTCACAAAAAGAGAGTAGGTCTTAGACTTTTTTCTTCTCTCAATCTGTCTCTCAGAAAATGAGTGTCTGAAAGAAGCAGCAGGCTAAAGTTCTTATAGAAGAAAAAAAAAAAAAAAAAAAAAAAAAAAAAAAAAAAAAAAAAAAAAAGCAGTTACCTACTTTGAGTGGGTAGAACTGATATCCTTATTGTCTAAAGCTCAGAATTTCATGGGGCATATAGCACTTTCTTACGAGAGTTATAGCAATGATTATTCTTCTATTTTGTTTTTGAAACATGCAACATTAACTTCTCTGCAGTAGAGGTGGACAAAGCTCCTGATTGACCGTAAGGATAATACTCTTGGAAGAAAATAACTCAGCTTTTTATGGCAGTACTGATTAACCAATTTAAGCGTCTTAACTGTTTTTAAGGGAGGAAGCGAACATTTGGAGTTCATCTGCTTTGAATCATTTAAATATATGAAGCTAAAGTAGAATATACTTGCATTTAACTTCTCAAGAGGCTGTCCTAATGAGTAGATTACATAAGACTGAAGGTGATCAGTATATTTCTGTTTGGCTTCCTTTTTCTCAGACTCAAGACAAGAAATTTTCAAGCGAGAAAGCGTTGCAAAAATATGATGGAAGTTCTCCATCATCACCACATCCCTTGGTGTTTTCTGGCTTTCATTTGCCACTTTCTCAACTGTAAGAGAAAAACAAAACACAGCAGGCTTAAAATACCTGCAGGACAGAAACAATAAAAAAAAAAGAAAGAGAACCACAATAACACTGCCAGAAGAAATGTGGGATTTTATGCTGAAAACAATGATTTATGAGATTACCGTCACTATTGTTAAATGAAAGAATATTTGAGAAACAAGAGAAGAAACATAAATGTAGTAGTTCTAAGATGAAGGAATTTGTTTTTGAAAAATAACAGATACAAAATAGTCACTAGTCATTTACATAACAGAAATTATCAACATATTTTGTGAAGGCTTAAGAGTATGCTTAATTACCTCTTAAAAATTTAATGCAAGAACTACATAAGAAAATACTTCTTACCCTCTTTCTTACAATAAAAATCTTCAATAACAATTTTGTTTGTTTGCTTTACTTCCCCTGTTTCTCTTCAACATTTTTTGTTTATTAAATCTGTGGTCAAAATTTGTTTTCATTATCAGCTCTGGGTAATGAAAGTGATAGACTTGCATGTGGGCCTATTACTTTGAAACAAGCTCAGGGCAGAAAAGAAATTCCACACTATTGCTCCTTCCCTGTACCTACTTGCAAAGTGGGAGAGGATGGCTTCAGCCATGACAAATGCAGCTCACTCTGCCCGCTCCTCCATTTTCCACTTTATTGAGGCCACCAAATCCGATGTCTTCCAAGAGAATGTTCATTTATGGCACAGATTCCTGGGCACCACAGTATCAATAAACAGAACTGACCATTTTGGTCAGATAACTGAAAGATCATTCAGAAAAATGTGCTACTGCCAATTTTGGTCTTTTCTTTATTCGAATCGAAGTACTACATCTTTCTTTTTCAACATTACTTGCAAATTAAATACCTTACTGAATTAAACGTATAAAACTGCTGCAAACAGAAAATTCCATCAGTTTGATTTGGTTTCATCTTCGTTCTTTATATTTCTTTCTTCTTCCTCATCATACCTTGTTCACCAAGTTAGCTCTGTGCTAGTGCAAAACTTATGTCTTCCATCTCCATTTCCTTTTGGACCAAGCTTTCTGAATTCTTCCTGTGCTAGTTTTTCTACCATTGTATAGTTTTGCTTGTCTCTTGTCTTTGCTTAGTTTTGTCACTTGAACTGTACTTTCTTAAAGGCAGAAATTTCAGGTGCAATCAAGTAACACAAAAACATTCCTAAAATTCACTATCCTATCAGTGAGGATGCTACTGCTGACTGTATATGGACTATGAAGGGATATCTCCTCAGCATTGCACAGTATATTCAGAAATACTGTTTTAATTTCTCAGGTGAACTTCACTGACACTATTGTGTTCTCTTCCTCTAAAAAAACAGGCACGTCCCTTTGGCAGGGAACAGATGGAGCTGTTCTAAAGTAGACAGGCAGACAAGCACAGAGAGATGGAGAAAATGATACAGAAACAGGTCAGAGGAAAGAATCACTTTTAAGCATAACCACCTCAAAAGACCTACCGCTGACAAAAACAGCTCTGATAAGTTTTATATAGGCTTTATCTAGATCTCCTCGGCGCTCTGCATTTTTGAAAATTGATTCAGCAAGGCCTGCAAACTCTTCAAATTCAGCAACAAATGGAAGGATCCCAACTTTACTCTTCTTTGAAATTTTTACTTCATCCATCTGTTTCATTTGGTTACTCTTAAATTTAAAACAAAAAGAAGTTAATCTCCAATATATGACTTCCGACCACGTCATGAAAAAAAGAAAATCAGACATACTGAAAAATTGACTGAAAACAAACAAACAAAACAAAAAAACATTGGGGAAGTATATAAACAAAGTAAGCAAAACTTTCTTCTTTTACAGGCTATTTACATGAACATGTCCACCACAAGCAAATAACACTTGGACTTGCTTTCAGGTAAACTAACATGCAACTTCCTTGATTCAACCAAGCAAAAATGTTCCTCTTGCTAGAAGTTTCTTTAATCTTTTCACTGAAATACTCTACTGAAAATTATCTAAGTCAGTCTCATTCATGCCCAGTTTACTGCTTAAAGTACCTTGATTAGAGTTACTATATTAGCTTAGACTCAAATTATAACAAAATACAAATTTAACAGTTATTCCAGCAAACATATTTTCATTAAACTTGCCATATTTCATGCAATGAACATATTGTATTAGGAAAAGCAGATTTCCAACAGTAGCAGCCACCTCTCCTACCAGCAATATATTTGCCATTTTATCTCTATCAGCTTTTTGTTGAATAAGAGAAAAATAAATACAGAGATGTTTATTTGGCATATAATAAGGATTTTGCTTTTTCATGAGGGTAGGACTAGGGAGGTTATTTAGTAAGTCAAAAAGCAAGAGAGCTGGATTCTACTTATCTCAGTAATTTCAATAAAATTCCAATTTTAAATAAATAAGTAAATAAATAGGTCAGATAGGATTTCATTGCTTTGAACTAAAAGTAAGTAGTCTTATTTCTTCTAAATAAACATTCAGGAAAACTGGAATGAAGAGAAACACAACCAGCAGTTACATAAATTTCTTTTGAAAGTGGAACCTATACATGGCAATAAAATCACTCATTTTCACTTTAATTTAAAAGCAAAACCCAGCTACAAGGAAATTCAAAAATCAAACTGGAAAACAATGCGCTTCCTATAGTGTTTTAGTCAGATTAATCAGAATAACTAAAAGAACTTACAATGCATTTATCAAAGTTTCTTTTGACAGTCACCAAAACATTTCCAAGTGTCGTGCTGAGAAAGGAAGCTGGGTCCACATTTTGTGCTGTCCATACATGATGGCTCATCTTAACTAGCATATAAAGGGAATTAAAGCTATCGATCTTGTCCCCCAGTGCAATAAGATTATTCAGCTCAGGTTCAATACAGCGAAATATTTTTGTCATCATTTGTCGGATCATGTCCTTCCTATTAAAAAATAATTAAGAATCATATAAAAGTATTACTCTGACAGTTTAGTAAGCTATCTTACAGCCTCATTTGATACATATTTTTAGGAAAAAATATATTGTATTTGCATTTAACAGATATCAAGGCTTTCAGAATAAAAAATTAAAAGTCACAGATATAAAGTACTTTCAAAATTGTTCTGTGTGGAGGCTGCCACATGCAAATTCAGAATTTTGCTATTTTGCACAGTAACAAAGTCTTGTTTCCTTTCACTTTGCAAGCTATTAGAGTATTACTTTTTCCTTCATAAGCATTCCTCCTATGTATTAAAGTACAAAATTTACTGACACATCCTGTGACTAGCTATAAATTCAGTTTATTTTTCATTCTTACTGAAGGAAACAATGTATCATTATGGAAAAAGTGATACTTGGAGAAATTCATGCTTGAGCCTAATTAAAGACTAAAAATAAACAGCAGCAACACCTACTCAGATGATACAGTTTGAGGGCCACCAGAAGTATATGAACGAGATAAAGTTCCTCCATCCATTTCCTCTGCTTCATTCTGTAATAACAAGAAATACATATACAGGAAGCTGACAGGCTGGCTCCCATTATGCATTAACTGACAAGTACATCTGAGAAAAACAATGTAATTATTAGCATTTCTTCCCCCCAGAAAAGGAAATACAATGGCTTGCAATATTCTGGCGGAAGAATTCTGGTCATGCTCCCCACAGTGCAGTACTATAAACAATAAAGCTCCCGCAGCCTTCCTACATAACATCCTACATAACTGGCTTTATGAGGAAACAAAAACATGGCAAAAAACACATCAGTCCTCCTTTAATAGTTTTTAATTGGCTGCCCAGGAATAAAAATTCTGCCTGGTAACAAAGAATAAGTTGTGACCCACCTGTTTCACATAACCAACAAAATAAATTCAAATAAATTTTTGATGTTGTGATAGAACTGAAAAGCACTATACCGTTGTTGTTCCAGGGATGCTCTGATGTTGCTGTAGTTTGAAAAATTTACTAATGAAGTCCTGTTCTGCCAGGCACAGAGGCTCTAGCTCACTTAATACTTGTTCAAAAATCTAAAAGAAAGCCAAATATTAGATTAATATATTGAACAGTTCGAACCATTAAAAATACTTATTTTTAACTGTTCATAAACTTTAGAAGGCTGATTTCTACTTGACGGAAATGCAAACAATTCATGTTTACCCTTATAAATGTTGCCTGCATCTTAAACATATATAAATATGCTTCTCATCCATATAACAGAAGGAAAGATGAAAAAGAAAAGAACAATGAAAAACTTCTACTCATTGTAGAGAAATGTTTAATCTCAGCCTACAGAAGACTTCCATGCTGTTGCAAATACATTAGCATATGAATAGTAAGTCATTGATTCCTTCGCTGCTTAGTTGTCGAGAGAAGGTAAAAAGCTCCAGGGAAGAAAAACGAGCAAGCTGTACATGTAGAAGGTAACTGCTTTACAGAAAAAGACTGTAAATTACATCTTTAGAAACAAACTGCAAGTTTCATACTGAACTAAAAATATTCATCATGATTTTTAGATTTAATCTAAAATTGAACAGCAAGTATTTTGGCAATAATTCATTAAAATTTACTAATACGAATTACATGGCAAATCAAGTATTAGACAAATAATTCTAACGTTTATCATCTTTACATATTGCAATATATTTTCTTTGCAAATATTTATGTAAATTATTGTTATGTTTTAATCCTTAAACAACAGGAAAAAATATTCTCGCAAAGTAGTAAATACTTTTTAGATACAAAGTAAACACAGAGTAGCAGAAGAAAAATACTCTTTTACATCAAAACGATGGAAATTCAGCAGAGAACAAGTAAATTATTTTTATCTTCTACTCCGAGAATAGCCCTTTTCCCCCACACTTAGATGTTAATTCTACAAGAATTGAGAAGTATTGACATTTTCAAGTTAACCATTTCAAATGGATACTGAGGACATTCCAGCAATAAGTTGGTGTCACTGGTTACAGCAAACCACTTTGAAGATTTGGAATTGAAATCAGTATTAAAGAAAAAAAAAAAAAAAGGTCCATGCTCAATTCCCAGATGAAAACGGTTATATGCTTTCTTACGTTTAAATTGTGCTTACATACTGACAAAATACAAAACTCATGAACGCTTGAGTCAGTTCGAGAATTTTCAGTTCAACTTCTGATTAAAAATACATACCGGGCTTTCTGCTCCATTTTTTAAACGTTGTATATTCTTTACATATCAAGTCAATCTTACAAAGGAACTAGATATAATGTTCTATAATCGCAAAGTAAATTTTTCTTAGAAAAGCATTGCTTAGAAATGACCTTTAATAGATGGGCAGTGCACGTCATTATCATGCTTTGGATTTAAAATGAACTTCAGTAAACGTTCCCATGTAGTACACAATTATAAACTACCCACGAAGGACATTCAAACAAGTTACAACACAAAACTAAGAGGAAATTCTACGTAACATTTCTGCTTTACCTTATCAAATTTTGTTCTATCAGCCACATCAAGATCAGAGGCAGACATGTTTCCCATATCCAACAGTGAGGATGACTGAGACCTACGGTTTCCTGAACTCTGAACAGAGAGTTTATTTAGGCTAGAAGTAGATCCAGTCAGTTTTCCAGAACTTCCATGGAGACCTATGAAATAAGACGACCGTGAGAGAGTGAAGCTAAGGTAAAATAAAATACTTGAGAAGAACAGATCCATTACAGAGTACCTCAGATGAGTGTTGCTAATAGCACTACATAAAAATCAAACAATTAACTGAGCCTTCATCTAAGCTGCAAATACTTTTTCTATAAACAATTTAGATTTTTGGAACAAGGTAACTGAAGTGCTTCAGCAAGCCTCAGAGCTAAGCACAATGTAGCTATAAAAGTCTGCACCGTAAAAGTTATGGAGAAAGTATAAAAGGAACATAACTGTTGGATATAAAAAACACTGAGATAGTCACTCTCCTTGAAAATGTGGAAGCATAGACCAGTTTCAAACTTTGTGAATGCAGTTTGGGCAAAGACTGACAAACGTCATGAAAACTAATCTACAAAAGCAAGAAATTAAGAAGTCTTGCGTAGTATACAAAGGCACTTTCCATCTTCTCTTGAAGTTGATCTTTCCATTTTTAACATCCTTTTGCCTACATAGCTCACCCTAACTATTTTTTCTGATCTATAACACCAAGTACACTCTACTGTTTGCTGATGCTTCCTCCTCCCTTTGATCAAGATTCATCATTCATCATGACTCTTTGATCAAGAAACATCAAGATGTTTCTCCGTTATATTCCAGGGCTTTCCCTTAGTGGTGAGGAACATTTGTTTTCAGGAATTTGGGAAATGTTGGAACATGGTATAGAAAACCCATCACAAAAACAAGATATCATCAATATTTGATCCATAAGTAAACTCCTCAAATTTCAACTGCAAAGGAACTTAAAAGCTATTCTATAACATTTCATGTAATTGTTATGTTGGTATCCTGTCATAGCTACCATGGCCTAGGGACACAGACAAGACAAAGCTCATAGGCCTAATAAGAGATGCTACCTCAACCTACTGGAAAAGTTGGGAAGCTAAGACAAGCTTTCAGGTACAAATATTTTTTAGATCAATTAGTAGCATGGGAAAAGCAGATGGCACCTTTACCTGCAAACCTTGTCTTATCCAACTTTTATGTGGAGCAATTTCAGTTGCACTTCATTCTTGCCTTGCAGAAACAATGATTCTGCTAATGCTTATTTCATTCTGTACAGACTGCTTTAACGTTAGGTAAGTGTTCCACGATGCAGCACGACATCTTCACATTGATACACATGCATTGACAACACCAACTAATGCAACTAGTTATACTCACTCTCCGTTTCCTGTTTGACAGCACTTTCTTTTCGAGGCAGTGTAGCTGGGATGGATTAGGTTGCAAGCATCAAAGACAAAGACAAGTTAAAATGCAGTTTGCACAAACCATGCACAAGATGCAAGTTAAGCTCTAACTGGAAAGAAACATGCAGAGAACTATAAGCAGCAAGTAACTACATTGCAAACACATTTAGTTGGAGAGGTACTACTCTAGAAATTCAGTGTCTAAACTACATGGAAAACAGATGAAGTATTAAACTTTACTTTTCCCTACATGGTTTGTTCAGAGAAAAAGTACTTTCCTTAGTAACTTTTTTTTTTGAAGTTCTCCCAAACAGAGAAGTCCATTAACTTACTTTGTTAGAGTTAATATTGTAAAGGTCTCAGTTTCCAATATCAACTGTTCTATCAAGATTAAAGAAGTGAAAATGTATTTATGTAATTTTGCACTGAGTCAAAATTTTGTATTAAGTTCCACGTTCTTTAATTAAAGGAGCCCACCAATACCATAAAGTAATTTTAACATCTCTAATAAAACTGGCCAGCCTGATGTGTTTTTCTCTTGTTAGTAACTTGGATGTTTACACAGAAAATATACCTTTGTTATTCATGCTGCATCAAAAATGAATGATTGCAGATTCAGAGAGGATGAAAACAATTTTTTTAGTAAAAAAAAAAATGTTTTATATTTCTGATTGTCTGTGCAGAATAAAACAGTTTCCTCAAGTGGACTTCAATCTGAAATTCAGAGTAAATGGGCATGATAAAATGTCCTCACATTTGTAGTAAATAGAGACTCCCTAACCAGTAAAAGGCATTTGCATACATACACTAAAAGCAATACATGGTATTAAGAGGACCTTGATGAGGATGGATGCTTCAAGCCCCCCAAAATGGAGCAAGCAAGCAAGACCTACTGTAATAGAATAAGTACATACTTATAAGTAAATGCCACAAACATGTCTTAAATACCAGATGTTCTCAAGTAGGAACAACATTGTCAATTTTCATGTCAAACACAAATTTAATTCCAGAACAGCTTTTATTTATCTTTTTTTTTTTTTTTAAAACAGAGCTTTAAGGCTGATGGATTTAGCACACACATCTGCTGCGCATCAATTGCGGTTCTCCGTCGTCCCCACTTTGCAAGCGCACGGGACTGCAGTACAGAACGCAGCAAGATGCAAAGTTCAGGCTCTGGACAAGCAGGGGAGCCACAGTGAATACTGCATGTGAGGAGCCACATCATGTAACCATGTAAAAAAGTAGCACTCTTTCCCACACTTGATTTTATGGTATTTAAGTATCCAAGTCTTGGCTTCATCAGAAGAAAAAACAACAAAGACTGTAAGACAAGTGTGAATGCTCATGACTCAGAATATTTTTGCCATAAAAATGCAGACAGAAAACCTTGCACTAACACAGAATGCCAGAATAATTCTCCCAGCATCCCCTTTGCATTTGAGGCATTCAAATAGCAGTGCTATTCCCAAAGCACACCAAAAAAAAAAAAAAAAGGGAAAAAAAAAAAAAAAAAGAAAGAAAAAGGCAAGAACACACACCAAGGCAGCTTGAAATCAGGTCTTCTTTAGTCTTGGGAGGACAACTGGAGCATTATACACCTAACACTATTCCTTAAGCATACTACTAAGAAATGATACATTTTGAATTAATGAAGTAACGTGCAACTAGAAGTATTATGATCACTACCTTCAATGCATAACCCTTACAAAGTACACACTATAAACTGTTATAAAATAAATACATCAACTGATATTTAATGCAGAAATTAATCCACATTCATTCAATGAAACAGTATCTTTTAAAGAAAGATATAGCTTGTTTTCCTTCTTTGAAAATGGTACCATTAAGAACATGATGAGTACTGAGAAGCAAAGTTTTCTGCAAGGTGATCTAATTCGTTCTCTGATTTGCTTGTGGCCTCAAATATGCAGCCACATATAACCATTATTTAATTAATTTAATTATTAATTAAATTAATTTATTAATAATCCAGGTAGAGTCCAGGAAGCTGGATACAGCTTCCAAATTTGGCATTACTTAAAGACTACCAATTTTTTGAGGACTGTACACTTGGGTCAAGTTTCCCATGCTAAGCAATCAGTCACCAAAGAGACTCAAAACAAAAGCATACTTTTTAGTATGCTTGTGAAAGTGTAACCTGTTACAAAAACAAGCAAATCAAGAGAATCATAAATAAAAATTTAAAAAAAAAAAAAAAATCCTTTGTCACTCTATTCCTGGTCTCCATTTTGTGCCAGTTTTAAGCATACTTCAAGTTTACCCAAATATGCAACAGAAATCTTCGAAGTGAAGGCTGGTGAGTTAAATTACCTTTCTCTAAATTGGCAGCACTTCAAAACACTTACAGAAGTCCAGAATAATCGTTTCCTCACAAATGCAAATCACGAGAGATGTAGCAGAATAAAATATTCTACAAATCAATTTATGTTGAAGTTGTTTTTGTTCTACGAGTAAGCTTTTCAAGACTTCCAAAATTGTTGTGACTGACACACTATGGCACCACTTGCTCTTCTTGGCCACCAGCCTGTCAAGGCTTTTCTTTCCCATTCTCCTTCCCAACCTGGTCAAGGCTCCCCACACTCCTGCTTTCTTTCTCTCATCGTTTTTTTTCTTCTTCACCAGCTCAAGACCCAAAATAGGCTTGACAGAATTTACTAGTTCAACCTGTACTTTACTTCTGAGTTTCGGATATACAAGCTAGTCAATCATGACTAGTTGGACTAGATGATCTCTAGAGGTCCCTTCCAACCTTAAACGTTCTATGATTCTATGACAAATATAGATACGCTGAGCAAAAACATTTTGAAATGCACTTTAAAATGTAGAATAGCTAATACATAAATGAACCTATATCACTGCTCTTTGCTAAGTGCCCAGGTTACCTTTAGAATCACTTAACTTATGCGCTTTTCCCTCCCTACCAAGGATGTCTACTCCCTTAAGTACAAAGGCCTACAAGTTAATCAAGCATGATTTCTACATACGTAAATCCAACTGGAAACACAACTAAATGTCACAAGTTTCCTCAGGTAGAGGAAACATTAAACATTATTTAATTAACATTAAAACTAGCGTCTTCAAAATCCACCATAAATCTTACTAAAAGTAGAAATAGCAGAAAGAACACATAAACATGCTACCCAAGCTTACTTTAATTAGAAGAATTATCTATACAGTAATAAAATAGGGTAGTTCTTCATTAAAAATTGAGAGTAGATCTGACAAATCGTATCTTATCCTCCAGTATTGCCCTACTTCATAAGATTTCCGCTGTGCTTCTTCAACCTTAGAGAAGACAGAAGTTTTGCTATCTGTATTTTCCATCCACCTCCTATCTTGCGAAATGTAGCCAATTTCCAATTTAGCTATAGGACAGCATTACAGTTTTGGCACTAGAAGTTTCAAGAGGTTGGTTTGTCTGTTTGTTTTTAAATAAAGGAAGATATATGCCTCCTAGAAGCTTACCAAACTTTTTTCCTTCTTTGGTTGTGCCTGTCATCTTGATCTTGGCAACTTCAAAGAAATCTTTTATTTCTCTTTCATATAGTCGTGATAAATAATCCATATAATTCTTAAACGAAAAATTGAAAGATAGTTAACAGTTGTGTATATATACACTATTCATTTTTAAAAATCACCATGGAAATGGAGTGCACAAAATAAACTGCTTTAATAAACTGACATATACACACAAATATATATATTCAAGACATTTAAATAGTCATTAAGTGACCCATGTAAATAGCTTATTCTTTTCATTATATCATAAAATGATAAACAGTTTTATGTTTAATATTATATGATGCTTCAGAACAAATACACACAGAAACTGGAAAATAATCAAGATTTCATCAAATACCAACATGAAGTTTCCTATTCCAAAGAGGAACAGGAAAAGGAAGGCAATAAATTACATTTAACATGAAGGAATACTTAAGAAAAGTGCACATATACACAGGCCATTCTTTTGACTTTTGCAAAAAGAATATATTTTGTAAATTCTCTAGAACCATCTGAGCATTTCACGTACCTTTGTCAGACCTTCATATTTTCCATAATCTGTGTTCTTGAGCCACTCCATCAGTTTAGCATAACGAAGTAAATCTCTGTGAAATGGATGATGATTGGGTAATGTCAATTCAACAGAGTGCTGGGCAAGCGTGGAACTCTGATCATGACCCTTCACAAAAGAAAGTACTAAAATAAATCTGAAAGTACCATATAGATATTGCAGAAATTTCCTGAATGACTTAAACGTGGACAGCATCCCATTCACACAAACAGAAAAGCATCAAAAGTGTCTTATGCAAAATCAAAAACTACCTGATTTTTGGATCCCTACTGCAATACGTATCTTTTCAACCTGGGTCTCTAAACACCGTCACAGTATGGATACTAAGATGCTATAGTTGTAGCAGCTAATGCACCTTAGTAAGTTTGCTCATTGCAAGGCCCCAACTGCTTATAACTTTGCCTTCAAGAAAGATCAGCTGGGCACTTTTCACATGAGACTGCAAGACTGAAGGTCTAAGAAGAAGAAATCAAACATTCCTGAACACTGCAAAACAATATTACATTACTATTATTATTTTTAAAGAATAGCTGCTTCTTTTTAAAGCTGCTTCTTTTGACCTTTGAAAACATCAGTTCAGATATGAGCAGTAAACGTTTACTAGGACATGCAGCATAACCCAATGCTTTAAAAGGAAGTTACTACTTTATGTTCAACCTTCCTATTCTCTAGAGGATTTTCTGAAAAAACAGCAACCCTCTATGCAGAGATTGCTTCATATTCCATAACACCTTATGATCTGGCTTTTAAGCATTTTCAGCTGCTTGAACCTGCAAGCTTCCTGAGCAATCCAGGAGACGAACAAGATGAGACCACAGTTCAGTGAAGTAGCAGAATACAAACTATTAGCTCAATGTCGAAGCACAGGAGAGGAGTTTAATGTTGAAATGACTTTAATATTTGCCATTAAGCATTTATTGCCTGGCTTGTAATAAATACAGCAACAGAGTCAAAAAAACAGCAACTCACTCGTCCTTCTCTATTGCCTTGGTTACTAGCCAATCAGACCCTTTGGTTACAAAAGCCCTAAAAAAGTATCAACAATATATTTTTTAATATATGTAAATATATAAATTTACATATAAACTGTATATATATATACACACACACACTTTTTTTTTTTTTAAAACGAAAGCATGTGTCTTGCTAGTCATTAAAAAGACTAACCTTTACTAAAAAAAAAAAAAAAAAAAAAAAAAAAAAAATCGACGGCTTCTATATAAAGCCAGAGTATTTTCATATCCAACTTCAACATGTTTATTTTAAGTCCTATTCTCTTATTAAGAACATACATAAATGCAACACAAATGGACCACTATAAGCCCATAGTGAAGACAAACAAGTCCTACAGGATTTCATTCACTTATTCTCACAGAAAACCAGGAAGGTTTGCACTCACTGTTAATTTCCTTTCCAAAACAAACCGAAATATTGTAGTTTGCATCCAACAAAAAGCTAACTTTGTAAAGTGTAATTGTTGCAACATATAATTTGGAATTAAATTCCAGCAGTAGTCATACAGCTCTCGAACATATACAGCACATGTAACCACAGAGATCATACTACATACTGTGCGTACTTCTTGGCATGTATCTATTCATAAAAAACGATTAAGGTAAACAACAGGTACACAAGAGAAAGCGACACATATCTGCAACATAGTAAAGTAACAGTGACAGTTACCTTTATTTGATGCAGGTGAGTTAATATATCTGTTCGAAGTATAACAGAAAATTTCCAACATGCCTCTGATAAGCTTTATTGAAGCTATAGCAACCATTTGTGGCTCTCTGTTCTATCTACTAGCACACAACTCTTATTTCCACACTATGCACTTTCATGTTTAAGCTCCTTATAGTTTAAAATATTTTATGTAATGGCTTCCACAACTTCCTAGCTGGTGTTATTGCTAGGAAATACTCTACTATACAGCCAGATTTCTTGCTTATTTCATCTGACTTTTTGTGCATATTCTTTCATTAGAGGAATTTTTTGCTTAGTATTCACATTGTTCATAAAACTACATATGAAGAGTCCCTTCCCAGGCTACGCCTCTTTCCAAGACAACTTCTCCACAGTAATAATCATTTTGGTTGTGCTAGTCTAAATTACGCGTAATTTAGGTCTATTCCAAGATGAAATGCATCTGGTTTAACTGTATCTTCCCCACAAAAAAACCCAGCTTCCTCTCTTTATTCAAAGCACACAGTTATATTAAGTGCCACCAAATGAAGCTGCAAGTTTATTATTCAACTATTTCATTGCACTGTTCCAAAGGCAGAAAGCTTAGTGTTGCTTTTAATTGAATGCTGAACTTGGTTGTGGGGAAAAGAAAAACAACTTTAAAAGATTACAGATTAATTATCTTGCAAAAATGTATTATTATTAGGACACAGTAAAGACAATTCTGTTAACTGTTAGTAGCAGTTTGCTGCAGATGATCTGACACTTCAGTGAGCTGCAATCCAAAGTTGTGTTTCTGTTTAAAATTTTAGCAATTTGTTTTCATTTATGAAGAGGAGATGAAATGCCCTAGTATTTTATGACAATAGTATGAATTACAGCATCAACTTTGTTTAACAGAAATACATAAATAAATAAAAGGACAAGCTCACACTTTCAAGATAATACATTTAAGCTAAGCACAGCAGAACTTTATTGCTTAACCTAAAGATTTCTAAGCCAGAAAACATGATATTTGGGAAGCTGCTTTCACATTTATGTCTTCTGATTTAGAAACCTTTGCCCACTTTAGATTTCACCTACATTGAGAATTGAGTATAATTATTTCTGCTAATATATTTAGTATTACACAGCAATCATCATTTAAGTTTCTCCTTACTCATTTTGAGGCAGAGACAGATGGGCTGTGCCCAGTTTTTCAAAAATGAGAAGCAAGCAGGAGAAACATATTTGTTAAAAGACCACAATTTTAACATGCCATATAACTGGAATTCTTCTGAAAAATGAAGGAAATATAGAAAACAATTATCCCTGCCGTAAAGAGCCATATTTGTAATCTCAAATGCAATTTTCAGTAAAATTATCTGGCATAACTCTGCTCCATTTTCTGCATAAAAACAAATACATTAAAAATTATAAAACTCTTAAGACTGACTGCACTAATATGTATAACAGCTGAATTACCTATTTACAAATGCTACAATCACATGTAATTTTAATATCTGTACAAATATTAGAGTTTCCTGAATATATGTTTTCTCCCTATATCTCTGTGTTTCACTCTCTCTTGGCAAACTCCACAGATCAGATGAATGCTATCCAGCACACAGATAAACAAAGCTTGAGAGCTGATGCAAATACTAGAAGGGAGAAGGGACGTAAATCTGACGCTCCACAGACAGGATAAATTTCATATTTGTAAAGTCAAAGATGCAGCTGCTAGTTAGAAAAGGCAAGCATAAAAAAAAGTTAGTTACAAAAGCTTGTATCAAACCTGATGTACTCACTGGAACTGAAAGATTGTAGGACCTGTTATAGAGTTGAAGTAGGGTCTGAGTAAACTAATTGGAGATAAGAACAAAAACAAAACAAACAAAAAGATGCTTAAAGATATCCATCCTCAGGAAACACACCTCAGGACAGTGATTTCTGACTATTTCAAACTAAGGCTCAAAACCAATGTTTAACAGTTTTACTTTGAATGATTTATGAAGTGCAAATAGCAAGAGCTCTGGTGTACTCAGCCTTCTAAACCCTTGAAATTTAACATTTTTTCTGCCTCAATTAAGTGTTGCAGCCAAAGTAAATCCTTACATCTTGTGCTTAAGCACATCAAACGTGCTGCAGAGCTGCAGATATCAAACCTGCTACAGAGCTTTTCCCATTTGTTTTGTAAATATAAGATTATTTCTAGAGTCACTGTAGTTTGGTATGATTAGTGACCTCTCCCCCTGAAGTGCCTCTAGCAGTCCATTCGCTTACTGACGGTACCAAAGAACGTGTCCAATTTCAGTTGGATTGTTGATCTTTTTTGAAAGCATCTAGGACTGAAGATTCCAGATATAGTAGTAAGTGAATACCTGTTGAACAAATACGCTGTTCAAGTGACTGGCAAGCCTTCGTGCAAATTGTTCACGCAAGTCACTAAATCGCTGTTGCTGCTCTTTGACTGCATGCAGCATATCATGTCCTAAAAGCAAACAAAAAGAATCCCACAGAGTACAAACTGTAGTTATATAAGGTATGTAGGAACAGAAGGGACCACAGGTGACTATTCTCTCAGCATACAAAAAGAACATCTAAGACTATTTGGAAAGGAATTGACAATAAAGGCAATCTCAAAAAAAAAAAAAAAAAAAAAAAAAAATCTGTCTGTTAGACCACAGTCTGACAGATGCATTACCTGGATGAAGAGCAACATTCATACACTGCAGAAGGGCATCTGCTGCATTAGTGCAGGCCTCAATGCCCCGAGAAGACGTCAGATCTCCCTCCTGGAGGGCCTTTATATGACCTTTAGCCAAATCCATATGATTCTACAAAATAAAAAAGAGTACTATTTATTAGTCAAAAGCAGGTTGAGTTTAGCTTTATGCTATTCTGTTAAACAAAGAATGATAAATATAATTCCGTCGTTACAAAAACTTACGCAAGCTACTGCAAGAGTAAAATAGGCTTTGTAAGAGGTTGCTAAGGAGGGTGACAACATAAAGGAATTTATACCAAATGTGAAAAGTTGTGGCACACGGCACAACAAACATGCTTACCACTAAGAACTCTATCTCAGACAGTAGTTTCACATTGTTCGTGTTGCTAAGATGGATTAGGTGGTTGCTTTCTGAAATCTGATCCATTTGCTCTTTTACACTCTGAAGCATCTCTTCGTAACTGCTCAACTTCATTTCAATCTGATCAACTTCCTTTAGAGCTTCATCCAGCAACTTCATCAGGATATTTACCTGTTTCTCAGAGGCCATGATTGACTGGATATTTGCCTACACAGAAAATGAAGGCATAAGACTTTAAGAGACATACTTGAATCTCCAAAGAATAAGTGAAGTGTATAGAGATTGCTTTCCTTTTTTCTTCTCTATGCCTCATTTGTAAGGCTTACTGCATAAGATCTGGGAAGTGAATACTAAATTCCAAGATCTTTAAAATACAAGGCAGTACGTAATTCTGCTTAGAAGCAGCAACATAAATACTCAAATGAACAAGTTTTTAAACATGCCACAGGACATTAGTTACCTTCTCAAAGGACACTACATAGTCAGTATCAATGAAAACATTTTCACATGCTAACACACTATCCATTGGAAGAACTCTTTACCCCATCTAGCACTTGCAGCTCTCTAGACAGCTTTTCCGCAAAGGCTTCAGCATTAGATATGGCATATTCACATCCTTCCATCATTATTTCAATATCCTGTTCCTCTCTTGCATTTAGTTCCTGGTACTCATCCACAGCTTCTTCATCACCTCCTGCTACACTTTGATTCTCTCCACTCGGAACTGATTCTTTACATAAAAAAGGGAAATAAAATACATGTTATGAAAAGCAGAAAGCCAAAAGCATCTTAAGAGTATTTCACCACGTTCACACTTATGTATATTAAACTATCTTCTTTTAATTAGATGAATCCATTAAATCACTTCAAAAACAAACACCTGTTACTAGACAAACATTTTTTTTCAAGTTAAGTCTCAGTTTTCCATTAATTTCAATAAGATTGCCAGAACTGGTTCAAAACAGCGATGCCCTCCAAACTATGTAACATATACAAAAGAACAAATAGCCACCTTCCTGTACTGAATATATAAAGGGAGACATTGCCTCAGTTCATCCACCTCTCCTGCTGGTAATGAGCACCTGAATATTTTGCAGTACTGCTCTAAAATTATTAGGAGAAATTTCACAGAAATTAGAGCCTCTCTTTTGATACACATAGCATAAAAAGCAAAAGATACTATGGTTAGTTAAGAAATACATCATGAAATACGTAAAAGTTATCTTGCTGCTCAAGGTAAGTTTCATCACAGGGAAAAGCAATATTGAAGGAAATGAGGCATAAAAAAAAGCATAAGCAATTTTTTTTTTTTTTTTATGAGCTATGATTTCTCATTGCAGTCTAATTAAAAAGCCATTCAAGAGCTAACAAAATTCACAGGACATTACTGTAATTCTTGTGTAATCTGAAACTGTAACCTTAAACTTATCTCTAGCAATTTAGTAAGCTACTGAAAGCATTATTAAAAAACAAAACAAAAAAAAAAAACAGAGAAATTAATTATGAAAATTTGCTCACAAAGAAGAATAAAGGAGAAAAAGGTGTTACGCACCTTCTGCAACTTTAGGCAGTTCTGGAGAATTAAAAGGTATGGAAAAGCAGAAGAAAGGAAGCAGAGAATGTTAGCTAGGCAAAGCATGTACAGCATGCATACTTTTAAGTGGCAGTAAGTTGAATGTTTTAATTTTGCAAGAACTTGAAAAGTTACTGGTCAATGAAAAACAGATTTTGGTCAACACTGAAAAACAGAGCTGCTTTCCTCCCTTCTAATTACTCAAGTTCTTCTGTACAAACTAGTCTACTATTATCTAATATCTACTAATATCAATCAACAGTTTGGCCACTTCTTATAGAAGCACTGTCTACTCACTGTTCCTTGAGAAAAAAAAAACAACTATTAAAAGATACTGTGAATGTAAAAATCATATTTTAATATATAAAATACAAAGCCCTTACAGCATCCAGGCAGTCACTTTAGCTGCACTTGCGGAAGAATTTAACAGATATTTCATAGTTTGTGAACTATGAAATAACCTAGAAATCATATATAAAGTATAGCATGCTTTATAAACGTCCTTTTTTAAAGCATTTTTCCAGCTCAGGGCATGTGAGAACCAGAAAAAAGATCTGTTACACATTTAGGCCTACTAAACCTTTCAGGTAGGTTTTGTTTTGTTCAAGAAACAGAATATCCTAGAAAAATACTATTCTTAATGGTATATAGAATTTCATTAACTATTATTTTGATACAGTTTTGCAATATAAGGTATGTTTTCCAAGCATCTTGTTTATATGAGGTTTTTAAAAATTTAAAAATAATTAAAAAAAAAATCAAGATTAGAATTTATTTACTCAGTATACCTGGTTTACTCTGGCAATCACTAAAATTCACACTTAATATAAAGTTGCAGAAATTTACCTTCTAAAAGCTGTGAACTAACATTTATAAAGTCAATTTTCTTTCTAAGATATCTCTGGTTAAGTTTCCAGATACATGAAATGAAAGTGTTCTTTTCCACTGTGCTGCTTGCAACCCATTTGTACACTTTGTCAAAATGTAAATCAAATTCAGGATTCTCCTGCAAAAGATGAGATAATTTTCAGGCTTAATAGTCAGAAATAATTTTCTGAACAGCAGAGATGGTTTAGTCATTTAATTATTGAAATGACAGGATAAAAGGAAATTGCACAGATGTCAACCTTAAACTGATATACTAGTACTAGCATCCAGACGCACCTTAAAGAAGAAGTTACAACATTACAAGAATGAGAAAACAACATGAAGAAAATGTATTTTCGAGCTGGACAAGGCAACAGTAACATGTAATACAGAAACCTGTGACAGTTTAAAGAAACACATTACATGCCCGCGAAGAAATTTTGTCCTCAGAACTACTTGCACCGTGTGTTAGCCCTCTGGCCAAAACCCATGCCTGGAATTATGGACAACATATACAGCAGAGCGCAAGAAAAATTTTCATCTCTTCACTTTAGTGAACTTTTCAAATGTTCACTTTAGATGAATTTAATAGGCCAGAATTAGATTATGCTTCTTGTTATATGGAAAAAGAACTGCAGCTCAAGGTGTATGCTTTCCAATAAGCAGCCAGCGTTACAATTTAGAAGACAGTTTACTTACACTCTTACATTTTGTTCACTAAAAAAGTTTTGATTGTCCTGTCAAAAAGAGTATAGGTAGCCCAATAGGATGGCCATGATTTATTTCAAAGGAAATTACATTTTGGAATCAAAATTTACATAGGAATTGAAGGAGAAAAAAAATATATATATATAAATATATATACACACAAACATATACATATGTATATATGCTTGTCCAGTGTATATACATACATACACACATATATATATGGACAAATACTGTACAGAGTAGCACTGTACAGTGCTACAGACTAGTACTGTACAGTCCCAAAGAAAGCACTCACAATAAATTGGGCAGACATTCTGAATATTTCTATTGAAGCATACCTGCCCTATTCAGCCTCAATTTATGAGAGTTATGTAATAGACACATATCATATTAGATTCAAATTAACACATTAACAATCAAAGCTATATGACAATGAGTGGCCAAGTAAGATAGCTCTGTATCAGAACTAAAAGTGAATGACCTAGGCAGAGTATGCGCCAAAAAAAGAAAAAAAAAGATTCACGTACTTTAACAGCATCTTTGGCATCAACAACAGCAAGATCCCGAAGTGCCCACGCAGTCTGTCTTTTGTAGAAATCTCCCTTGTCAGATTTTTTCACCTTTACCACGTTTACTTGCACTGGACGCTCCGTTGTCACTGTTAAATGAAGCACAAGAGTAGTTTTGGAATACTCAAACTGCTTCCCTTGAAACAGGTTTCATGCTCAGTGCCTACAGCTCACAGCTTTAAATTGCAGTCATCCAGATGTGCAGTTCTGCATAGCTTCTGAAGTGATGAAGCCAATCTATGGCTATTCCTTTGATTCATCAGAACTACGGTCACATCGCTGCACTACTGGGAGAACACGAAGAAGCCACTAGGAATTCTACTCCAAATCAAAATCCTTTCTTAGATTTGTCAGTCAAAAAAAGAAATCTAGCTTGCTAATTTACTGCTATATGGGACAACAGATACTTGTTGGAAGAGGTACAACATAATGCACCTGCTCTCAAAGGAACATTAGAACATGGTTCAGTTTCTGTGCCTTTCCAGAGCCCTCTTTCTTTGACTCTAATCGGCACTCCCTGCTGCATCATATTTAGATTGATCAGCCTAGACATCTACTAAATCTCCTTTCACGCACTATACAAAGCCTCCTTCAAAAGCCCACCTCATCCCACACAAACAATTTTGATTCCTTCCTTGCTTTTACTCACATATCATACTGTAACTTGCAGTGTTCTGTTTAATAGAAGCAATAACACAAGTATAAGTGACAACTTTTTGCATTAAAAATGGAAGCATCCTTTTTAAAAGCAAGAAATATTGTAAATAAAGCTAAGAAGAAGCTAAAAAAAAAAAAAAAAAAAAAAAAAAAAAAAAAAAAAAAAAAAAGCAAAGACAGAAATACCATGTGGTATTACTAAATACCTGTGGCACACAAAAAGCAGTTTCTCTTCTTTTTGCCTGCTTTGCATACATTCACGATGCTCAAAAGGCGTTCATCATTGGGAGTGAAAATATCCCTTTGTAAGGCATGCTTGATTGCAGTCATTTTGTCTCAGCTGAAAGATTTCAAGAATTCATACTACATTTACACTTCAGAGACTAACAAAATACACAAAAAGAACAGTTCTTTTACTTATAGCAACTACATTTTTTTAAAAAATTACATTTTACAGGTAATTTACAAATCACAATCTAGACACCCATAATTTGATAGAAATCTAGCTACTTTGGGAATAAGTCCAAGATAAAGCTCCCTACCCTACTTCAGAAAGACAAGGGTAATTTCTCAACGCTAGGATGATATTTCTGATTAATATAATGGACATCAAAAAGCTTCTTAACAGTAAAGCAGAATACAGAATATTAATAAAAAGAGTTCAGGTAGGAATTACAATAAAACAAAACAGAACACTCCACTAGGTAGCAGCAGAAATTTAGAATGGGTTAGAGTAAATGCTGTGAATATCTGTTACAGAGAAGTACGCATTGAAACCCTACCAAATGAGACCAACTGAAGAACTAAATTCTAAAATTCACTACAGTGATGACCTGAAATGGAGGTTAAAATCCAGAATCCTTTTTATGACCTATTGATTGTATTTTCAGGACTCCCTCCAGATCAGTAGCAGTCATTCAATCCAGCACTCATATACTGCAACTTCAGGTTTAACTTAAATTTTTACTTTAAGTCTTGATAGACTGAATGTGCCACATGCATATGTTAAAGATGACTACATTCTCTCTTGGTAGAGGGCAAAAAAAAAATCCTTCTGATTCAGGATCAGTACCTCTGCATCCCAAACGCAGGGATAAAGAAGTGGAGAAGCATTTCATGAAGATAGATAAATTCTAAATTAGCAGTTAATCCCATGCTATGAAAGAATTCTCAAGTATTCTGATCAAACCCTTTTCATAATGCAGAGTAAGAGCTTTATATTCTAACTGGCGGACTTCTGAGGGAGACTTCTATATCATCACCCAGTTCCCCAGCAAAGCATGGTCTAGTTCTCAAGTGTTCAAAGAGAAAAACAAAAACAAACACACAAACAAACAAAAAACATACTTAAGCTGGCAAAGATCATAAAAGCAAAAATTAAGTCCAAAAAATATGGCACTAGCAATATTCACGTGAATATTCACAGGTCCTCACACTACACAGAGATTGCTCTAGGTAGTCTAGAGATTGCAAAACTTAGGAGATGTTTCAGTGCTTTTATTTAGTTCTGCCATTACTCTCAGCTTGCGCCTTAAAATCCTACAATGCATTAAAAACACAATTAATGCACAGCACACGCCTGATGATTAAACTTTATGTAAAAACGTGTTCAGATTTCTTTTCTAAGACATGCATAGGTTGCTTTCCCTGAAAAACACATAACAAAATCACAAAGGTACCCCTGGCACTTGAAACAGAAAAGTCATTAATGTTTTTCTTAGTTTTCTGTCCCACTATGCCAGAGCTAAGCTCTCCAGCACATTTTTTTCAGCTCAGGGAATCTGGTAATTTTAATGATTAGCAACCCAGGGGCTTTGGGGAAAAGGGCCAATATCCCAAGCTGGAATCAGTATTGCAAAGAGTTTGGGACATTCACATAAACGCTGTTTCTATGATATGCCTACAGCACTGTACCACTTCGCTTTCAGTTGCTTTTTAACACCTTCCCTCCCCTTAGAATTCTTGGTCAATCTTCTCCTTCTCAAGTTGCTTCAGGTTGTCACTTCAGTTATTCTTCAGCAGGAGGCTGAACTGCACATACAAGGTACCAAAAGCCTGCCGTATTTTGGAAATACCATCTTTCTTTTCTGGTCAGAACTTCACCCACTGCTCTAAATCACACTCAGACAGATTGCTGCAAATCATTAGCTTCATGTTTTCGAGCAAACTATCCCAGCTGCGAGGGAGTGTTAGAAAGCCTCTTTCTTCTACATGAAGCCCAGAGAGGACGTCACCTCACAAGCACCGTCTGGGATAGAAATCCATGGGGATGATTCAACACAGCACTTCGGCCAGGCTGTTACCGAACACTGCTTGGCCTCCTTGCATGCGCAGCCAGGAAAACATGCCGCCCTGAGTCCTACCGGGTAAAAACCTCATGTAACGGCGCAGCCGCGCTGCAAACCCCACGGGTAACCCGTTCGTAGCCAACAGCCGTACACAGACCGACCGTTAACCGCATAGCCGCTCGCAGTAGCTTCCCCAGCGCCTGCCCAACACCGGCCCCGCCACCGCCCACCCGCTCCCAGCGGGGCCAGAGCAGAGGGAAGGGGCAGAGGACGCCAGTGCCGCCTCGCTCTCACCACAAAGCCCCGGGCGGGCCGGACCAGCACCTCAGATTGCGGCGGCGGCTCCGGCCGCGACCCCGTCCGCGCGCGCCCCTCCCAAAGGACCTCAGAGCCCCGCCGCCACCCTTCCGCCCACGTGACCTTAACACCGCCCCCAGCGGCCCAGCAGCGACGCTGAGGACTAGAACGACCGCAGAGCGCCGGCCGCGCGCGCATGCGCGTCTCCGCCCCCAGGAGGTGCGCAACGCGGGGAGGGCGAGGGCGGGGCGGAGGCGGGCGGGCTGTGGCGGCCGTTAGGGCGGGGCGGCGGCCGTTAGGGCAGCTCAACGTGGCTGGGCATTAAAAGGCGAGTGAGCTGTGTTAGAGCTGTAGGTGTGTAGTGTGGGTTGTGCTGTACTCACCTAAGTCTGAGGTGAGCTAGTCCCTTCAGTTTCCTTGTTGGCAGGTGAAACTGTTGGGTGGTTTCTCATGAGGTCCCTATGTTTTTCTGATGTCTCCCTGCCTTGGGAAAGGATTGCCTTGCTTCATGCTCACCTCTGAGGTGAGTGGATTCAGATAGCAGGAGAAGAACCTGAAAAGCTTCCTGCCAGGCTCAAGTGTTAGGAGGAAGGAATGCTCTCCAGTACTGGTGAGATGTTAGGTTAGGTCAAGTCAGCTGCTTTGTGAAACCTTGCTTGGTAATTGAGCCATAAAACAGTAATAAAAATAATGCAGATATGACTTCTCTGTATTGCTAACTATGGCAGTATTTTATATACATCATGAAGGCAGAATTCCTGTCCCTGAAGAGTTTGTAACTGCATAATTAGATAATATCTTGGGAGCAATAATATGAGTGGTGCCAAAAGCAAAGCTGATATAATGTTCACTGAATTTGGATGTCTCTTGTGTCATCAGTTGGCTTTATGGCAGAGTTAAGTTTTATGTCTTAAGAGGCAAGTCTTTTTTAGGAGAGGAGAAAAAAAAGGCTTATTCCTTCTGTCTATTTAGAATTTCTATTATATCTGGCAGAGACATCTACCTTCATTTCACACTTCCTCTTATCTGTTGCATCTTGGAACAGCCTTATCCTAGTTGGCTATCAGTGAAATAAGTTAAACAAGTAACACTTTTTTTTTTTTTTTTTTTTTTTCCCACCCCCTCAGTTCCTTCTCAAGCAACTCTTTGGACAGATTGTTTTGGGACTTATTAGATATTTTAGTAAGAGTGCTTCTGCTGATTACCTAGAGTGGTTTGCAGTGAGCTGGAGATGTCTTATTAAGAATCTCTGTCTACAGATGCCACAAAGCATCATCCTACTTCAGCAGTCACCTTGCAGGGACAGCATGGAAATGAGATGCCCTTCTTCTCTCATAGCACTTAGGAAACTAGTGGAAGATGCTGAAGGTTTATTTATCTACTAAAAATGGCTAATTATTGTAGGTACACTTTAGAAGATAGCCAGAACTCAGAAGCTGCTGCTTTCTTAAATTGTGGGCAGACTTCCACTGAAAAGTTCTTGAAAGTAGGTTCTAACACTGAATCCTACATGCCTTTTTAGATTTAACACTATCCACAAAGGTATGTGAGATGGTAAAGATCTCAAATGGATCCTACTCCACAGGTTTTCAGGAAGCAATCAGTTAGTTTAACTCTGTTTCATATGTACTCTTTCCTCGTGTATAGTGTCTCCTATCTCCATTGTTTAAAGCTGATTAAACTGTTCTCATCACAAATGGATTTTTAGGCATATAATACATTCAACTGGTATTTTGCAAATTCTCTGTCAAGATTAAATAAAGATCAATCTTTCGAATGTATAATATGACCTAATATTTTTAAAGTCATGAAGTTTTAAGTAATACTCTGTACTTTTTGTTCTCTCATACATGACAGATAAGAATTTAACCATTAATGAGGCTGTGCACTTTTTCAGATTTTTACTGCTAATAAAAGAGATATCTAGTACTGACAGAAGTTTCTTAATGTTGTAACATGACTATTTCAGAATTTGAAATGACAAAGAACTTTATATCTAATCCTAGCTGCAAGGGAACAGTCACAACTCAAATTTGGCCACAGCATTAGGATTGTTATCACTTCTTTTGTGAAAAGCACTCAGATCTTGGCTCTACCCCTACTCCAAAAGTGCCATTAGTAGTTCACAGTCTTTGCCAGTGATAAGTCAGAGGGAAAAGTTACTCTGACTAATTGCAACACCCAGAATTTGGAATATAACTATGAGAAATGATGTCCAGAACTAGCCTTAGCTACTTGGAGCTACCATTACCTTCAGTGAGCAACTCCCTTACAGCTCAAATATTACTGTGAAGGAACTTCTTTATATGATCAATATACCTAATTTTTATCACTTTAGATTTTCTTTTTTATATTCTTTGTTTTAGCCTTATATTTGTATGTCTGTTTAAAAAAAAAATATATATATAATGTATGTATATATATATATATATAAAAGTTGAAGAGATTTGGTTGAAAATTACAGTCCTGGTCATGAAGGTCAAAAGAATGCTTTTTTATCTGTGGTTTATAGCACCTGTGACTGATGCACAATCCCAAATTACAGCTTAGCTCAAATATTGCTATGAAGGAACTTCTTTGTGATCAATATACTTCATTTTTATCATTATTCATGTAAATTAATATGCTCTTTTTCAAGGCTTGTATGCAGAGTTAAGACTGAAATCATTACAGGTTACTTGCACTGTATGATTTATGTTGCATTAATACATTGCTATAAGATATGACTGATAAAATCTATTAGCCAGGGCTTTACCAATAAATATCATACCAATAAATATCATCATCATTTACCATAGTAAATATCTTTTATAAGTTACTGTAATAGTAACTTATAAAATAGTAACTTGCCAATACATGTGGACTTTTAACATGTAAAATGTCAGTTCTTATTTTATCATCTTCCCACTCAGCTGAAAACATTATATTCAGTAAGATGTACTGCTCAGTAATCTTTGATTTTATTTTCTGACTTACAAAACAACATGGTGTATACATCTTATGTAATACATCATTCATGAGGGCCAAGGTTTAAAAGCAGTTACAGTCTAGTTTCAGATAACCAGTGAAATAAAGCTGCCTCTGGCTGGATCTATGAAGAGTGGACAAAGCAGCCATGAAGGACTGGGTAGAAGGAAGGATAGGATTGGATAAAGCTTTTACTAATAATTCAAAATCCTCCTATTTTTTTTCTGTCTTCAGCTGTTAATTCTATTTCAATGCAAAAACAAGACTTAGCTGGTTAATGCTAAAATAGTGTTATGCATATTAAAACACTTTATAGTATATGCTGCCACAGCTATTTCTGTTTCAGCTTCCCCCAAATGCTCTTTATAAAGGAGTTTTAATCTTCCAATGTGAGCCTTAACTCATGACAATTTGTAGTATGAAATTTTTTTGGAATAATTTATGTAATACACTCCCATTCTTCTGGGAGAAGATAGTGAGATATATTGTGAAAGTAAACGAAGATATTGGAGAATAGGCAGATGAGAGAAATACTGAAGTAGAGCTTGAATATAATGAGATGGGTTACTCAATATGCAACAAAGGAAGAGAACAAGAACTAGATGCAACACAGAAGTCAGCATGGAATAACCCCCTTGCCTGTTCTGCTTCCTTCAAAAATTATTTTAAAAACCCTGCTTTGATCCAAAACTCTGCTTTCCTGGTTTTAGACCTGTGGATCAGGGGCAGCAAGGAACAGTAATGTAAGTCACAGTCCTAATGATAAATGTTCAGATTTTAATTGCATATATTCCACATACAGTGCAGATTTATCAGTGTCATATTTATACGCTAGAAGAATAGAAAGATATAAATTAGTTATGCAAGTCTATTAAATATATTAGAACACTATAGTCATTTTTTATCTAGAGTTTTCTATAATTGGTTTCTAACACAATACAGAGCTATTGGTCAGAACTTCTTCCTGTACATGTACTGAAAAGGATTGCAATGGAGTGTTTATTATTACATGTTCCTCTTTCTTAATATGATACAATAATTCACAGTCCAGATTAGAAGATGTATAACAATGGTCTGAATTAACTTGCAGTTAGAAATGGCTTTGTGAATGGTGGATGTTGGGAAAATAGTTTTTGTAGATATGGATGATGTCACAACATATACTTGGATTAGATGATCCTAAAGACATTCTGAAAAGAACAGCTGAGTTTCATAAACAATTTTTAGAAATGCAGTTCTCCTCTCACAATATTTAGGTGGCAAATGTACAACAGAAGTCTTCTCAAATTCCAGAAGATGTGTGACCCATATAAACTGCCTTTACAACTGTCAAGGGACACAGTTATTACAGTTGTGTTAGAAGAAACATCAATTACAGCATATGCCTAGAATAGAATATGCAACTTCAAAGATTACCTAATCAAATGTATGACCTTTATATATACACTAGCGATAGGACATTAAAAAATAAAAAGCTGTACATTTTATATTGCCTTTCAGATATATTCTCACTTGTTTTTAATTTTGAATCCAAAGCACCTTTCACATGTGAGTCCATGTGAAAAGCAACAATGAAGTACTAGTCACAGTATCCTTGTACGGCTATCCTATTTTACAGATGGCATATACTGGAAGATGTTAACCAGCTTGTGGTTTCCTAGGAGCTACTTAACAGTCAGCTTGAGGTACTTAGCTGGTTTGGTCCACAGCTTGTCTTCCTTTTCTCTCTTTGCTTCCAAAAGAGAGAGCAAGTCTTCTCCTGCAGGAAGGTCAGGCCAGAAACGCAGCTTTGGTTTTTCTGAATCAGCTGTTGGGTTGCCATTTCTTTCTCCATTGCCTACAGGAAGACCACTCAGCTAGCTTAACTGACTGATGTAGCATCACTGCGCTTCTTACGGTCAACATTGTTCCCCTTCTGCTTCTGGTAAACACAACTATAATTTGTCCTTCATTTCTACCATAATATAATACTGTCACAAGTCTAGTTTTAATGCTTTTGTTATGGGTGAGATTTTTCCAAATAACTCGGCAGAATTCACGGCATGTTATATGTAACTCTAAGTACTGAGATACATTTAAGTAGTGCACTAAATATGACAATACACAGCTAGCATCAGGTGAAAATTACACCCAGAATTCTGTTTCTATTAACTTTGAAAAGTCTATCACTTGCTTACAAAATAATTATAACTAGTATTCACCAACTACGGCTTATATAGGATCTCTGAAAGTATTTTCTTGGTTCTTGGTCCCGAGGTAGAGGCATAAAAACACCTATTTCCTAATAGGTATTTGCTTTGATGCAATAAATTGTAACAAAGACACTAATGATATGAAAGAAAAAAAATTCTAAGAGGTCTGCCAAGGAAAGCAATTTGCTTAAAAACATTCATTTCATGCTTCTAAGATGGCATCATAAATAATGGATAGGCCAAAGAGATTACTGAACATCCTGGGGAAAAGTAATTGTAGATGCATAAATGAAGCTGGTCCTATGGAACCTGAAGGCAAAATTCTGATTCAACTGGATCAGGATTTGGTCCTTGTAGGGTAGGCAGGTATGGTCTCTTTAAAGGAGTTCTGTAATTCTGTCAGTTTGAAAATGGAAATATGCATCATTTCTGTACAAGTTACATTTGTTTGCTTTAGTTTTCCTATTTCTAGAACATTAATTAAACTGTTAATGCTTTTAAAATACTTTAAAATATTTCCAGCTATTAATGAAGAATAATTTATGGCTCTACAACATAAGTGCAATTTAGTGCTTGCTCTTACATGAGTGACCACCATCAGACGTGTGAGTTATTGGTCCCCTGTTGAAAGTCTTCTGTGTTTTTAGGTATTTGTCAGAGTGAGACTGTTCTAATGTATACAAATGAATAATCAATTGTTCATATAAAAAGCATATTCCATTTTGGACTTATGTGTAAAATTAAAAACAAAGAGATACTGCCTATGTCTTACTATCTCTTATATGATTTATGAAATTCTAGTCAGCAAAATTCAACCAGTCATCCTGATTTATAAAATCCATCTTCAGGACAGAGGACATAGGGAGAGACATAAAAGATTGGAAGCATAAAAGCATATCCTCATAAGTACTAAGCAATCTCTATTGTTTGATGACCAAATTGAGTCATCATTTAGGTAGGTGCTATCAAAGTTCACAATCTTCAAGTCCTTCTTAAGATACATTTCATTTAGTTTGTTTAATGTTCGAGCAAAGGTATACTTAGATGCACAACTATATGCTTCCATACTGTAGACTTTGTGGAAGTGCATATCAAAATATGGGTTATCCTAAAAAAAGGAAAGAGAGGGAAATTATTACATGCATTGCAGACATTAGAATAGCAACTCTTGGGTCTTTTTCTCAGTTTGATGAACTTTGCATATGTTATTCATATTAAAGGATTTTTCAAAGCATTACAAAGTAGTAGTTTTTAGCTAGGTGTTAACTTTGCCATTAGGGGCTTTGCTCTGAAGAAAAATTTTGCCAAGTGATACAGTATATTAGGATTATACAATGTTGTTTTGAAATGTAATGATTTGTCCTGCTGTCTAAAACAGACGGTATGAAAAGCACTTGCCTTGGGTTATAAATACATCTGCCTGTCAGAGGAAAAATATTGATGGCTCTTACTGACTAAATTGTAATTCTCCATGTTTTTTTTGACTCCTTGGCATACTTAATACTAGCAGCAGCAAAGTTCTATTAAACTCTGAATATGATTAACAACACTATGAATATTTATAACAGTGTTAATCATCCTATAATTATGAGTTTGAGGCTCACTGTTACTGGGAAATTCTCTAGCTGCCTTGGCTGGGGAAGGGACAGGGACATTTTGAGCAGCAAGATAACTCAGAGGATGTAAAGGAGTATTACTTGTGGCTTTTTCCACCTCTGGCCTATGCTGCAAAGATCCCACTGGTTACAGGTGTACAATGAACTTGAGGTCACCTCCATGTCCAGGTTCCTAATTTTAGACTTAAGGGCAATATGCAAAGGGCCCATAGACTCCTACACAGAGCATGTCTGAGTGATTCTTCCTGGGCAGGAGTTCTGGGAGGCTTGTTTCAAAAGGGAACTACTAATGTGACAAAATGAGTTGTCATTTTCCTTGGAGCAAGACTCTGAAACATTTTGTCAGCTCTTGACTTCCATTTCACTAGTGTAATGTAAACTGAACTCAATCTGATATTCATTTGAAAATACTATATCCTTTTCTTGGACAATATTTTCTGTGTGTGAATGGTTGTTAAAATATCTTTTTGGTAAGATATTCTCTTCAGCATATTCTTCCATTTTTTATAAAATAGCATTTAATTCTACTTTTGGTATGTTTTATATTATTTTATCCTTCTGAAGTTGTATCTGAGAGATTATGAATCTTTTAGCAGTTAAGATAATGAGCCAAATTGAACCAAAGATATTTTATTGACACAAAGTTAGCCAAAGATACTTTACTGACGCTAATATGCACATAATGTGAGTGAGATTGTTATGCAGAAGAGGCAAAATTTGGCCCTATTTCTTAAGCTGTTATGCCAAACCATGTACTTACATGACATTTTATATAATGACACAAGTCTTTGCCACATAGAGAACAGGTTCATGAATTCACATGACAGAGACATATTGAGTTAAATTTTGTTTTCAGATACATGTATCTAAATCTACAGAATCTATAGAATTAGCCCAGATTTATACGGAGTCCTGCAGCTGTAGAGTTTTATTGCCAGTTACAATGAACAAATTAGAAGTCACCTAGCTTATTCTCAGATCTGAAAAGGAATTCAAAGACTAATGAAAAAAATGACAGCAGATAAACAAAATTAACTTTTCTTACAAGCAGTGCAAATGCAATCTGGAGTCTCTGAACATGCAATAAACAACGAAAAATACTTTTTTACATAATTTTCTTTTTTTAGGTAATGCACTTTAATTGCACTTCAATATCTGTATAACAAATTGCAACACAAGAAGTTTACTCTATATGTATTTAATAATACATAACACTTACAGTATCTGCTTCTTTTCCATCAATCATTTCCAGATCTTTC
>VZSV01000017.1:5189219-5229628 GCA_013398735.1 Nothocercus julius
TCCCGTCCCGTCCCGTCCCGCGGGAGCCGCCCGGCCGCCCGCCCGCGGGCTCTGCCTGCCCACCCGCCCTCGCTCCCCGCGGGAGCAAGAACGGGCAAGTAAGGAAGCGCGCGGTGATAACGGCCGCTTCCCGAGAGCCTCCTGTCGCTTAGGGCGTTTTTAGGCAGCCCTATGGCTGTTACGGGCGTTTGCAGCGAAGGGCAAAAGCGCCTCATGCAATTGGTTAGGAGCAGAAAGCGGGTGGCCTGAAGGAGAGCTCCACTCCGTGCAACAGGAGTCCCGAGAGGGCACTTCAGATCCCCGGGGGATCAGAAGTCTCCCCCTGAAGTAAGGTTACATATGTGACAGGTTTCACACAAGCTAGACCCATAAGGCAGGAATGTTTTCAGTAATTCTTGATGTTCATGGCATTCTTTAGATATTTAGATATAGTTTTATCTTTGGTCTCATTCTTGGCTGCTTGCACTATTTGGGCATACAGTTCTAATTCTTACAACCAAGCCATGTTATGTGATGTTCATACTTATGTTCTTATTGCTGCTTACAAAGTAATCTAATACAGAAAAAATCTGACTGCTGAAGTGAAGACTTCCAAGTTGAGGGGGGAAACTGAGTTTTTTTTTTTCCCAAAAAATAAGGTTTTGTCAATATAGAATAGTTTAGTGCTATAGATCTATAGATCTATATGGTGCTTTGCTGGCATGAAGCAAAATGAAATCAGGTAAAATTATGTTGATATAAAATTAATGAGAATTGTCATGCTAGATAGTAAGCATATTGCCTACATGAGTGCAAAAGAGATGGAGAAGAAACAGCTATAAGATTTTAATTTGCTCTCTTTCCTTTTGATCTCAAGTATTTGGAAAGACAGCTGTGATTCTTAAATCTATAGAAGAAATTTCAGCCCTACATTCAGAGAATGAAGTTACTCTAGGCTTCAGATTTTGGTGATATTTAATTAGTACAGAGCATAATGACAAATTTCACCTCCTTGAAGATTATGTGAATCTTACTAAAACAGCTTGTGATGCTGATTTGGAAACCCAGACAACTGCATGTCAGACAAGTGCTCTAGTATAAAGACCTTTGAGCGGATGCTGATGCTCAGAGATGTCCGCATCCGTGGTGCCCTGCCCGTGCCTCCAGTTTGGGGCTGACTGTACACGGCAGCGTGCAGCTCACAGGACTGCAGAATCGCCAGGGCTCTGCTGAGGCCCCCCATGCTCACACTGCGCTTCACCACTGTTGTGGCTGGAGGTTAGTCTTCGTACTCAGTGCCAGAGCCCTCATGAGAAAACTACGTCTGACTCAGCCACAGTCTGTAGTTCATGTAGCTCATATGCTTGATTTTTTTTTTTCCAGCTTTTAAGCAACAAATATCCAGATGCCTTCAGAAAATTTGGAAGCTTTTATTTTTTAAAACTGTGTAATAGGTGCATTGCTACCAATCCTGACAGAAAGGCTGCTCTCTGAGCAGTGCTAAGGGATGCCCAGCTGTTTCTCCAGCTTGTGTCTAAGCCTGCTTGGGTTCGCTGCACAGGAAGGTCCTGGCCACAGGTCACAGCACCCACTGTGCACATGGGCCGAGCCCGAGGCCCCCAGCAAACACCTGCATCCAGCGGCTGCATATTGCATCAGAAAGCACTAGTAGTGTACTGAAAGATAAATTACTTGTTTTTCATACTTTCATTAAAGTATCAAAAGTTTTTGATACTTTAAATAGCAATTTGTATATAGTCTTTTGATTCTTTCATACAACCATCCAGAAAAAAAATATAAAGGAATTTGTAAAAGATTTCTATGAGTTTATTTCCTAGCTGTTGTTTGTGCAGGTAGTACTCAGAAGATCCTATCCTGTGATATCACCATTTGCTTCTCTATCTTCTTTATCTACCTATCTCCTCTAAAATCAAATTATATTTCAAAAAGTATTGTAGAAATTAAATTACTTCTGAAATATCCTGTAATGGATTTTGAAATGCTGCATTAAACAACTGCTCTGAGTATATTCCTTAAGAGGTTTAATGTTGATTTTAATGTCCACTGTTTAGTAAGAAACAGGAAAAATCATAATTGATTATGGCTCTTAATTCCTTTGATTCTTAATTCACAGGTTCATCCATCCTGTACTAGAATATAGCAGGAGAGTTTCAATAAACTGATATCAAGACTAGGTAGAGAATTCTGGATAGTGCCTAAACTTTTTTTTTTTCCAATCTTTACCCTACACTTTATAATATATATTTTTTTTCCATTATGAGAGCACTTTGGGTAGAAATGGCCATAGCGTTTTGGAGATGACTCACAAATATTTTTCTTTCTATCTCTGTGCTACTTAGCTGACTCAGACTAGAGGTGAGGCTTGCTAAACTTCAGCATCTTCCTCTGCAGTATACAGCTAGTTTTGATGTGTAAATGTTTTGCTGTCAATATATTTAGAAGTGTGAATTCTTACAGTAATTAAAGAGTATCTGCAATGCTAACATAGAGCTGTTTGCCTGCTAACAGATTCTAACATCTGTCTCTTCTCTGTTATTTTTTTTCTCCCCCTTGCTTCTCTTCTGGTATCTCCTTTTCTTTCTCCCTCTCCTTTCCAGCTTTCTCTCAAAAGCATGCACAGCTCTAGAATTTGGTAGTAAATTCTTGTGTTCTGCAGTTTGAAGCTCTCCAGATCATATAAATATAATGCTGCTCAGAAAGTTCTTCCTTAGCATGGCCTTGTGCTAGCTTTGTTATAGGGAACCATACAGGGAACCGTAGGAAAGAGTTTCCTAGAAGACTCTTGGATGATTTGTGCCATGAGATTTCAGTCCCACTTTAGCTATGTTACTGGGAACCAGCACCCTAGCAATTACATATCTTATTGGCAGCAGTTAGGCAGTAGCTCACCCATCTAGCAAGAACCTACTAACCACAGCTCAGGATCAGCTTCCCAGTCTGCCATCAAACACCCTTTCAGCCTTCCCGTCTTCAGCTAGTCTGGCAAACATGTCTCATAAGCATAGCCAGTACCTAACATAAACCAGAACAACCTAACTTCCTGCTGCCAGTGCCACAAAGAATGAAATTTAACGTGGGTTTATCTGTGACTGTCAAGACAGGTTAGTTACAGATGTCTTTCAGAGCTGGGTACCCTCCACTACCCCCAGTAGTCTGCAAAGGAGCCCTTGACAGCGTGAAGCATTCAACAGGGAAACATCTTAGACCTTCCTGCCAAATACTAATTACTCCTGTTCTTTTTCATGCCTTGTATTTTCTCTGCAAACTTAAATGTCTGAAGATAGTTTTCTTTATTGTACTCAGAACATTAACTTTAAGAGGTGTAGTAGCAGGCCCTAATAGGATAAATGTCTCTACTTTTAATCTTTATTGTTTCTCAGACACACAGTTCTGGGAAAAAGCAATTCACCAGCTTTAAAACAGATATTTATGATGGTCCCTATACTCCTATGGTTGTACTAATGTGCATTAGTATATACCTATAACTGATTACCTGGGGCCTGATCCAAAACCCATTAAGTCAGTAACAAGATTTCCTTTGATTTTGGTGGGCTTCAGAGTCACTACTGAAACAGCAGAATGTTCACCACATTTAAGTTTTTTTCTGTCCTTGAAAAATGAAGGGATTAACAATGGTGTTTGTAACTATTTTTAATGAATAATTAAGCTTCTAGGATTCAAGAAAACACATTCTTACAAAACAAATAATTGCTGATATAAGTCAGTATAGAAGAGATGAGTCACCTTCTGCTCCTAAGGAAGAAGCGTCCTGCCAGCAGCAGGCAGGGGCTGCTCCCGTCGGGAAGGTGGCCCGGAGCAGCAGGTGACCCTGGCCCAGGCTGCGCCCTCCCCGGCGGCGCTCAGGGCCGCGTGGTACAGACAACGGTGCCCAGCGTCACGGGCGCAGGCGTCATGGGCGAAGGCGAGGTGACGAAGCGCGTCCAAGGCGCCAGCGGCAGGACGGAGCGCGGCACAGGCAGCGCCGGAGGCCTGGCCTCCCCTCGTGGGGCTGGAGCTGGCAGGTAGCACCCGGGGTGCCCACAGGGCTCTGGCACCTACAGTCACCCACTGTAACCGAGCACGCTGATCTGGTGCCACTGACTGAAATAAGCTGTGCAAAAGGGGTCATTTACACTGCTCGGGAGGTGGGAATTCACTGCGTTCTGCATCCTGAAGCCCTACAGATGATGTACATTGATCTCCATTTAAAATTCACATTAAGAACCACAACGTTCAATGGAAGCATCTTATATACCATTCCTTACTTGACAATGCTCTGGAATGAAAGGAAAGAAGGAGAATATGACATTCAGAATAATCTCTCAAACCTGCAAAGGATCCCAATAGATTGAAAAACATGATTTACCACCTTAATTAAATTAGGCCTCACTTTTCTTTAACGGTTGTTTCTGTCTGAGGTTTCAGGCAGAGATTTCTCAGCTTACACTTTATCTGTTTTCTGTAAGTATTCTTCACAGTTTTAGAGCTCCATTTGTTGCATCAGAGATGAGGTTTTAGAGTATAAACGAGAGTATAAATTAGGAACTGCCAAAAACAGCCTGCAATGAACTGGCTGTAGAGCAAGATTTCAGAAGCTGATTTCAGAAAATGAATTCTGAATGGTCATTACATGTTATCTCTTTTTATTAATGATCTGGTTTTCTCAGACCTGTTTTCCCACTGGTATTTCTAGATAATCTATAAATATCCATTCATCATGGCCACCTATTCATGTGTTACTGATAGCTCTATCAGTAAAATTAGATCTCACTGCTGTGAAGCATAAAACTAGTTAAGTAATACTGAGACGTGTAAGGGGAAACAGAGGTTACATTGTTTCATGCAGCAGTGCTATTGGATAAATTCAATTTTTTTTTACTCAGTTTTAAAGTAGGAGCATACAAGTACTTGCTAGAGCAGGTATCAGTTAGTTAAAATGTTTTTGTAGAAAAAACATTTATTGAATTTGGGATCCTACTGACAGAGCCCTGCAACAAGCTCAGATGCTCAAAGGGTGGATGATGCAAGACCTCATCAGTTTGGATAAAGAACACTAAAATCTAGAAAGGATCGATTTCTCTAATGGTTTGGTGTAATTTTTCTTTTCTTTTCTTTTCTTTTCTTTTCTTTTCTTTTCTTTTCTTTTCTTTTCTTTTCTTTTCTTTTCTTCTCTTCTCTTCTCTTCTCTTCTCTTCTCTTCTCTTCTCTNTTTTCTTTTCTTTTCTTTTCTTTTCTTTTCTTTTCTTTTCTTTTCTTTTCTTTTCTTTTCTTTTCTTTTCTTTTCTTTTCTTTTCTTTTCTTTTCTTTTTCTTTTTTTCGTGGTGTTACTGACTTTTCTGGGAAGAAAGGAAATGAAAATAATTTATCTGAGATAAACTTTTTATGCTGTTTTATGGATGAAATTAGAGGCATATTGTGCAAAAAACTTGTAACAGGAGGTGTCCAATATTTCTCTTCTATGAATAATTTACACAAACACTGATTTTTAAACATGTGTGAGCAAAAGATTAGCGCCTTGGTAAGTCAGCTCGTAAGATAAGTGTAGGATTTTGTTCAGCAAAGCACATAATAACGCACTGATGAATTAGAGCCATATTTAATCAATGAGATAAAATCCTGGCATGATGGTTTCAGCACTTCATTATTCAGATATAATCCATTCAATCTCATACTTTTTTTTTTTTTTCTTTGTGGATGTAAAGCACTAAAGTCAAGACTAAGTTGAAAATAAATCTTGTACCTGTCTAGACATATCAGTAATTCTTGCTCTTCTGACAGCTGGAAGCGCTTGGAAGTTTAACTCTCAGGATCCTGACAGCTATGTGTAAAACAGCAACTTTTGTTGGCATGTTCTATAAAAATACAAGAAAGCAAGTACAGTAGAGAATTACTTTGACCAGAATTACCCTGATAAAAATATATGAAGCAGATTAGGCTGTGAAGCAAACTAAATTACCTTTTTATGTTCTCCTTTCATGGTATTCTCCTTTGAATAAAGACAGTTTTTCTTGAAAAGTTGCTCTGAACAACATGGATAGATTCTCTGTCAGGAGCCTCTTCATACTTTTTAATAATGATCTTCATCTCTACCTTTGTAGTCTCTAGTAATAATTTTCATTTGCCTTGGCACAGGAACTATTCTCTCATGAAAATTGAACATTATTATTAATGGAGATAGTCAATTACTTCAGATTAATGTGGATTTATATTTAAAATCAATACAACAGGACGATGCAAAGCACTCTTAAAACACTGTAAACTTCTGCTGGACATCTAATCCATTTTTAAAAGATTCATAAAGAGTCGGGAATCTATACAAGTAGATAATTTGTATGGATAGTGTATTTAGGGGATGAGCACATATTTGACAGTTGCAAGGCTCAAAGTACATTTTATTCTATATGGATATTTACAGTATGCTGTCTGATGCTGTCAGTCACTCAGAAAAGGTTAATGTCAAATACATTCAGCTTAGAAATATAATACAAAAATATTGAGAGTGAACTTAATCCATCATGGGATAAAGCTAGTGAAAAATATGATGGACACATCTCCTAATGCTTTTGGAGGTCTCTGCCATTATCAAAGAGTAACTTTAGTCAATTATAAAGTATTTCTTTCAGTATAAGGGTAATTAACTGAAATGGCCAGTCTTTGCAAAATATGTGATGTGATCTTAAACTAGTTTCTAGTTTCCTCTACGTGAAACCAAAATTATTTATTATGAGGTAGGCAGATGGCAATTCTGCATTGTCCAGTTTAGCAGGAGTCCTGGGCATGGAAGAAACTCTGTAGAAAAGTAGATTTCATAAGGGTGCTAGGTCATTTGCCTTCCTCAAGGCAGGATCAATTATATCTAGGTCATTCGCTGCTCTGTTTCAGAATGCAGCCACAACTTCTGTAATGGTTTTAAAGCCATGTGCCTTTATGCCAACCTGTAACATTTAAAGAACCGCAATACTCCTCTGCTTGCCTGAACCACCTGACTTTTTTAGGGTTTTCTGGATGCACAGAATGAGCATGATTTGATGCGGAGTGCATGAAAAAAGACCAAGTGTCCAAGAAAAAATTTTTCTTTTTTGACTTAGGAGCTCCTTAATGTTTGGCGAAGCGAATTTGGCGTAGTTTTTTTGTTTGTTTGTTTGCTTGCTTTTTGTACTCCTTTAATTCTTACATTCTAATTATTACAACTGGTGGGAGCTGTTATTAATGTCCTCAGCACAGGAAAAGGACTGATAGTCATTTGTGTCTTATTGGACATGAGAGAATCCACACTTCAGTTTCCTTTTCTCTGATGAAGCACGAATACAAACTGAAGCACATTCTTCCTTGTGTAGAATTTCAAATGTCTAAAATGTTTGCCTACTTTTTTCCTGACACCATCCTTTCTTTAGCTGCCTGTTTCCATGAAATCTGAAGAAACCTGATTCCTGAGGGGCAACTGCTTTGCATCAGTTTTTGATATTAACTAAGTGAAACATAACTGGATATGTGGAAATAACGATTGCATGCACATGCAAGTGCGCATCTTGTATGATTGCAGATGTTGTATTTTCTGGGCTGGAATGCTGCAGATGACTATGATGACTTAAATTATAAGTATATTTAAATAATGTATATCATGCATGCCACTGTTTCCTTTGTGTATGTTATTACTTAATTGCTTTGTTTGGCTCCCCTCTGTCTGCAACACCTTGAAGCATATGAATAAGCACATTACAGCAACTAGTCTCATGTTCAAAACTAGAACATGCATAAATGTGTAAGGCTTTGCAAAACATCTTCAGTCACTCAAGTGATAACTTTTTGTTCCTTTTTTTTTTTTTTTTTTTTCCAGATATATTGATAGGAGTCCAAAAGTGCAATGGACAATGTTCAACCTAGACTGGTTGTTGCAGTTTAGAAGAGATCTGTTATCCACACCAGTGATTATTTTGCAAGCAACCCAGTTGGTATTTATATTGTTTTTGAATTCTTCACAATAAGAACAATCAGGACAAAGATACAATAGTATCCTTGATCCCAGTATCTTTAGACATCCCCTAGTTCTTGTGTTGTGGTGAATAATCATTTCCTATTTCCACACTGTTTGTGATTTTATAGACTTTCATGGTATCTTACCCCTAAACAAGAAATGTTTATTTCTTGTGTAAACTGAAAACTGTTTAACCTCCCCTTATATATATAAGTTTGATTATTTATCCTGTTACATATTGTCCTACCTATTTCCTTGGTGTGGAATGTTGTTCGACACTTCTTCCTATGAAAAAAATCATATCTCAAATGGTTCCCTGTGGCTACGGTAGAAGCCTTTGTAATTAAAGTACGTTAAGTGCCTGTGGGGACAGGTAGGGTACAATCCACATAATTACATAGACCAATATTTGCATATTCTGTTTGTTTCAGAACAAAGATTTTGAAAAACTTAAGTATTTGCTGGATAGTTGCTGTGAGCAAAGGAGCCAACAAGAGTTCAGCCAGGTAAGTAAAATAGATTTCTGCTAATAAAAAATTAATCCAGTAATACAAGTGCTCCACATACATAACCGTTGTTTATGCAAATATCATTTAGAAGGACAAAGAGCATTTGTTGGGAGTGTGCAACATTATTGATGCCTTTGACATTTTAGACTATTTCACTTGAAGTTGTTGTTTTTATGCTGAGTATTAGAGTGCTAATCTGGCTGATACCAGTTTCCCAATCTTGAGGGACCTGCACTTGGCAGTCTTTGTTGTTGTAATAAAAAATAGCAGATTACAGTATATTATCTTGGCAATGTATATGCAAGCCTCAGGGGAAACCTGGCTCTTCAGTATGTATTATTAGGCGTGAAGACTACACTATTAAAATACGCTGATAAATTGAGATAATTGTGACTATATCTACTGTTGAAGTAACAAAGCAGGTTGACTGTTTGCTGTTTTTTTACTGGGAAAACATTCGACAGAGGGAAGAGAGAAAGAGCAAGGGTAAAATGAGCTCATTAAGAATCTGTGAAAATAGTCTTTGATATCTTTGATATCTTTGATACCTGGGCAATGAATACTCAGGTTGAAAAATTTCTGTCTGAATACCTGAGGATTTTTTAGACTTTCAAATTAGTTCAAAGACAATCTCTGTAGGGTTAATGATGTTTTTATTGCCAATTAGTCAGGACAAGAACATACAGGGACAAGATGTATTTCTGCCCTTTAATATCCTTACTTAAATAGAGTAATCCTGTTATATTCTAATGAGCAAAGAAATCTAGATTATATTTTGTTAGTGAATACAAAATAAACAGGCTTTTCAGAGTTAGTAGGGTTTTGTTTAGCTGCATTAGCAGGATAAACCTTTTCTATAATGATAAGACTTGGGCTAAAGCATTTGCCAAATATTGACAAATGTCTTTTGTTTTTTAAGAGACTGCAAAATTAATTGTCTCATTCAACAGGAAGATGACTGATAAACTAAATGTCACCTCTATAAAACTTCCAGTTCAGAGTTTTCACAAGCCTTTTGTTCTTCAGTTCATTGAACTTACAGTATAATCAGTATTTTTCTGAACGTTTCTTAATTTGGCAAATGTGTCCCACACTGATGAGGTGATTTTAAATTCAGCCATTGGAGTATTGGTGGCAGGCTGGTCTTAGGATCTATTAAGGCTCTTGGGCTGACAAACACTTGCTAACACTTTATTAGCAGTGTTTGGCTCTAATAACCTGTATTGACAACCCTCCTCCTTCCCATGGTGGCAGCCCTGACAGTTACTTCCATGTAACCTGAAAGGCCAAACCTTGCTTTGCTTTCCTCTTCCAAGACCAGGCAGGGCAGGCTTCGTCTCCATCTCGGCTTAGCTAATGGGAATGGGGCAACTCTGCTCTTTGTATCACAAAGCAGTGGGATGCAATATTACTTCATGCTCTTTCATGACGTGCAGCAAATCATAGACCGAATGGCAGTGCAGTGGCCAAGGCAAGAGCTAGTACAGCCTGTTCCCCTGGCCCTTTCACCTCAGATGTGAGAAGAACCACCCCAGAGGGTCCTGACCACGAGGATGATCACAAATGAGCAACTTAACTGGAGGGCTTAGAGGCATGAGACTGTTTGGGGTTATATACTTCCTATACAAGGCAGATGAAGGACATTGTGGCAAGTGAGACTCTTTAGCAAGGAGAATGATTTACTTCTTTATGCAATGGCTGTTATACAAGGCGAGGAAAAAAAAAAACAGATGGAAGGACAAAAGCCAGACTAGTGTGAACCTTGCAAAGGAGCTCAAGCACTCTTGTGCCCAAACCAACAATCTTTTTGCCAGTGGGTTATTTCTGTCAGGGTTCAATATCATGTTTACCACAGTGCATCTTGAGAGGGCTGTTGCGTATCCTGCGAACTTCCATGAACCATTTTTCATTAAAAAAAATTGTGGAGTGAGGGGGAGGGTTGTGGTATAAATTCTGAAGATGAACAGAATATTTCAGTATTTATCTAGTGAAAAACAGCTCCAATTTCACTACGCTGTAATCTATCAAAAGAAGAATGTTACACCAATCTTTGAAGAAGCAGTATTTTCAAATAAGAGCAAAACCAAAGTTCCCTTCATGAAATGTTAATCATGCCTCAAAATCTTGAGCTTGCCAGATAAAACATTGACAAATATCTTCCTGATATTTCTAAAATAAATACCTTTCTTTTCTTGCAGTTAATGTTGAACAGTGTCCAGAGGAGCTAAGAAGTTAATGTCCACAGTAGCAAAAAAAAAAAAAAAAAGCTCTATGCCAAAGTAGCAAATGCAGTGTGCTCTGCAGAAGGTTAGTCTTCATAAGGTTAAAAATAATCATTTAAACGTATAATTCCTCAAACCGTTTGACAAATTCCCCGGCCTCGAGTATACTATGCTACCATAAGCATTCTCTAACTTTCAGCGCATTGCCTTGTTTGAAATTCGTAATGGAGACAAAAGCACATGAATATTTGGGAAAGGCAGGTCTTGCAGTGCAAGAATTTGCCTATTGATATGTACAAGGAGCACAAGTCTTAAGATTTGTTTTGTTCTCCTTTCTTTTGTGTTTTTGGATAATATAACTGTATTGGAAGTGATTAAGCCAAAGTAATTTGAAATGGGGTCTTGACACATTAAATTAATAAGAAACAGCAGTGCTCTTTAAACTCATTTCCTTATTTTATCTGAGTTAGACTCACCGTAGAGATAAGCCATGTAGCTAAGAGGTGAAATATAGCCTTTCACTATGGCAAAAAAAGACTATGTCAAAATTAGGAATAGACTCATTGACTGCCTCAGGGATTTCTTAAGCAACTGTCATAAATTTTGACAAAGTAGATGACAGAATGGTTTAATTCCACTATATCATTTTGTAATTTAACTCTGGAGGATAGGATTAGATTCTGGTTTTTTTTTTTTTTTTTTTTTTTTTTTTTTTTTTTTTTTTTTTTTTTTTTTTTTTTTTTTTTTTTTTTTTTCCTTAACAGAGTAAGAGTGAAAGCTTTTTGGCTTTATAAAGCTGACTTTGTAGGAAGCAGGTGTGTTCACTAAAAATTATAAGATTTTTTTTTAATTAGGGACACATTTTCAAAAGCACAGAAGGAAGGTAAGTGCTTGGCCAATTATTTGCTGTCTTTCTGTAAAAATAGTGAAACTTGCAATGTGTACTTTATACACTTTGAAAGTGTGTAATGAGAATGAGCATACAGTGTTTGATGATTTTGATACGGGTTAATATATTCATCAGTATATCATATTGGTGAATTAGAAAGCTTACAGAGATAACATTGTTGCCCCTGAGATAGTAGCATTCATTCTAGACATGCAGAAAGGATATCTGCACAAAAAATATACATATACAAATAAATAAGACAGACTTTTTACATAGACAAAGAATTTTGAGTATTTCTAATGACAGGATGCAGTGGTAAATCAGTTTCTGATGTTATGCTAGAAATGCTGTTCAATCTAATTTAAATGGCCATTGCATTACACTTTGGCATGGAAGTTTCCTTAGAGCTAAAGCTGAAGATGTTCAATATTTCTAGATTAAAGATAAGGAATACTTGTTATTGTCCATTCTATGCCTCTTTATATATTTCTAGACTGCTTACTGAAAACATTCTTAATTCTTCTAGTCTTCCTTCAAAGGATGAGTATGTAAGGCTAGAAATCCATCTAAGTAGTTTTCTAATGCTATTTAGCCAATGTATTTCTGTTCTAATGAAAGCAGTAGTTTTATATCTTGGTGTGACAGGTATTGTAGTTAATTGATTATGTTCTCTGTAGGCAACTTTGAAGTAAGGAACTTGATTTGTCTCTGCTGATTGAAGAAATGGGGGAACTTACTGGCTCTATCAGAGCACGGCAGTGTGTCTGCAGAATAGTCTGTGGTATTCTGGAGAGTCCAGAAGTGCTTGTGGTTATTGGTGTGTTTAGTGACATGCACAGGAAGGCAATGAGAGACTTCACAGAAATACTTAATGGAATGAAATAGTAATTCAACATAGGTATAAAAAGTTAAGTATTTTAAATCAGACTCTTTTGTCAATACTGAATGTATAAAAGTCAATGTTTAATATTTGCAAAAATAAATCAAGCTCTGAATAATGGCCAGACTACATTATAATAATGTGACTCAATTTAAGCTCAAAGGAAACATTCTGCATGTTTTATCAAAGTGCATTGGTTCATGATGATCACAGTTCTATAATTCTTTTAATAAACAGAATTCAGCAAATATAGAAATCTAGTTTCTTGGTCTTGCAAAAATGTGAAAGTAGTAAATATGATATAATAATCTGTTACACTGCAGAATATCCTGTTAATGAAATCATGCGTAAGAGGTGTTATGCTTTATTTAAATACTGTAGTGATTGTATTATTTATAAACAATAATGAAAAGGGGAAGCACAGTTAACCCACTGACTTCTCTTTGCTAAGAAGGATAATCAGCTACTAATGGGGACAGTGAATGAAATAGTGCTGGTGTGTTGTGTGTGTGATGTCCTAGAGTCTTATTACTCAGCCTTATTAAGAGAATTTTGTTTAAGTTTTAGTGCCTGTAAACTTAGGCACAAAGAGTTTATATCCCATACTAAAGATTTTTTTTCAACACTGGGGTGCTTTAGAGCAAGATTTCTTTGTGTGTAGTACTACCTTCTGCTCTATCTTAAATTCCCCTTACAAAATTCTTCACAATGCAAAAGAAATATTATGTTCATGTCTATAATTTTACTGTATTATGTGAATTTGCTAGTATATTATAATTATACATTATACTTACAGCTAAAGCTCCTGAACCACCACTGAAATAGCTTGGAATTTTCTTCATTCAATGTAATGGAAGTTGGGTCCCAAAGTAACTATGAGATACAGATTCGGTAAATAATTGCCTGGTAAGTAAGCTGGAAAAAGCAGAAAGTGGCATATAAGTGAACACTATCCTTTCCTTCAGGTCCCCTACACCTCATCTGGAAAAGAATTCAGGGGTTGGCAAATCAAAAAAGGTGAGGAATTGTTTCCATACACAAAGACAAAAATCTCTGATACAAAACAGACAAAATTCTCTCTGAAATTGCATGTAACCTGCAGTTTCTGGCATTTCTTCAAGTGGACATGGAGAGATGAATTGCCTAGGGCAGAGCTGCTTACCCAGAAAAATGGAAGTGACCAAATAACTGCCTAACTTGGAGACTGGATTCTGCTGTAATAACTATTCACATAAAGGTCAAACAGTGTCTGTCTTCTGCATATAGGGCTAAATGTCAATCTTCTGCAGCTTTTATTGGATTGCCATTTTTATTGCTATTAAATGTAATAAGATATACTTAATGTAATACTGTAATTAGATTGAATTGACAGTTGTTACGGTAAATGTTTTAAGAGTTTATTAATCATAGCTTTATAGATGGCTGGAATTCTTCAGGATATGCAGGTATGATGTCGTATAAAATATTTAATAAAAAAAATCTTGTGTGACTCATTAAAATAAAGCTCTAACATGCTGACTTATAAAATAATTTTGTTTTGAGGAGCTATTACAAATATGGAATTTGTAACACCCATAGGTTTTTAATCTCAGTTATAAAACATTTCTGGGCCACACTGACCCTTACGTACATTGAATAATAGTTATCTACAGACTCTAGTTGTGCAGTTTTGGAGCTGGACAGACCTGGTGCTGATAAAAGATATTGGCATTTAACCTCATTTCTAAAATATATTATTTTTTACTGTCAGTCCTGTAAGGTCTCATGGAAATCTACACATGAAGTTCATTAAGTTACTTTTTTTTTTTTTTTTTTTGCTATAACTGGCCCTGATTAAGCTGTATCGCGTATAATTAGAATCAATACCTATCTGTGTATCTTACAGGCACACACAGCTTATAACAAAAACAATGCAAATAAACTGACTTAGATTTTTATTATTATTATTATGATACTGAGTTCATTCTATGAACCTAATATCAAAACATGGAGTTCCTTCCCTGATGCTTTTGTAATTTTATTAACAAGATAGACAGATGTGATGTAGCAGTGAACATCAGTAGGTAAGATTGGTTTTGTGGAAGAAGAAGGTCTCATTGTAACAAGGCCATTTTTCGGACTGCAAACAGACTTTAAGCAGTTGCCCGCTTGCTGGGAGCATTGCAGCAACAAGCTTGCCTCGAGCGGCTTTGAGTTAGATGGCACGTTACTGCTCGTGGTAAAATTAACTCTGATGCAAGATTCTTGCTCCTGCTAGAAGAACTGAATTGGTAAATCACTGTAGAAACCCTTTAGCCTATATTCTTAGCTGCTTGTTTTATGGGGAAGGAATTCCCCTCATGCTTTTCTCTGAGCCTGGTTCTATGAAGAAGGAGTGTGCTCAGCACTTTCCAACCAGCATTAATTTCATTGGGAATTGAGAGCTCAGTGCTCATAGAGCTGGCAAGCATTTCTCCAAGTATCACAGGGTTCAACTCTTTAATTTTGCAGAGAGGTTTTAAATGGAATTTTAAAAATCCACCCCATTGCATGTATATTTGCTCAATATCATATTAAGTGCAATATAGTGACAGTGATTGATTCACAGATGCAGCAAGGGATAACAAAAAGATCATATAGCATTTAGCTGCTGTGATAATACCTAGAGGGAAGTCTGCACTTGAAATGTGTAGGATATGAGTGGTCCGTAAAATCCAGAGCAACAACAGTAATATGTGAACTGAAGAACTGGGCCCTATTGAAACTTGGTGGAAGTATCTAAACAGAGTCATGATTTCAAAAGTGAGGATTATTTTTATATGGCCAAAGCATTTTTTCCCTTTAATATCCAGTTTTCTTTTTCTAACTTGGATAAAGCTGTTTAAGATAGATGCAGTTATGATAGGTACTTAAACAGCTCTAAGTATTCTGGGGTGTAACTTGAAGCAACTTACTTGAAGTTACATTTTTGAGAAAGTCTTGCCTTCCTTTCATTTATAACCTGCAGTTTCTGCATGTTTGGCTGCAGGGGCAGAAATAGCAACGCGTAAATTCTTTTTCTCTGAAACATCTGGTGCTTCTCCCATCTCCAAAATGCTACTAACTCTCCATGCTCTGGATAGAAAAGTTCAAGTGCAGAAGGCTGCAGAGTTCTTCCTGGTAATCTGTGAATCTTCTCTTTATAAACTCCAGCCAAATGTTCCCTTTGGAGGGAGGAAACCCCCACCAAAACTGGCAAAGAATTTCAAAGAAATCACCCTAAACAATAGGAAATGAATACAATCTAGAAAAGCAACTCCCAAAATCATAGGGCAAAAGTTTTCACTCTAACAAAGGAGAAATGCCCCCAAGATTCCATAAAGTTGTTTCTATTTATTACTGATTTATTGTGGAAGATGGTTGGGTGCCCCAGCCCCTCACAGCACCTCTGTGGCACTGTGGCTCCCACCTTTGCCTCTGGGCAATTCTCTTCTGCAGCGCAGAGGCTACTTCTACCTAAATTTTCTCTACCTATAAGTGAATTGAGCAAGTGGAATATCTAGCTCAAAATACTTAAATTTAAGGTCATAATATTTGGTGTGAAATCTTGCATTCCATAATGAGTTTGAAGAGCGGCTGCTAGAGAGCATTTTCTCTCTTACAAAGTAGGAACCTTCAATAATATATTTTTAAGAGAGTAATTTGTTTAATCCTAAGAGAGAGCTTGCAATAATCTAAGGTCATTTAAGTGAAAAGAAGCTGCAGAGAAGAACTAAGGGCAGTGCCACCTGGGTCAGAACAAACATTTAAAGAAGTAGTGTGTTAATACTTAAAGAATTTATTCATGCATTTTTTATAACTTCTAGCTTTTGTAGATGAGTGTAATGAATGGATCTCCAAGACCTTGAGTCATCATGCCCGTAGCTGTTGCCAGTTTCCAGGCATTAACTTTAATTATTGATGCTTTCCCTAATAGACCTGATGGCACGTTTTTAAAGCAAAGGTTCTGCCTTACCAAAGGCGGGCCCTGCTGCCTCGCACACCGACTGCCGTTGGCGGAGGAAATATGGAGTTTCAACTTGGTCTTTAAATCAAAGCTTTGTTTTTTAGTTTCTGTTCTTTAATTACACTGTGCAGTGCTTTCACCTTTAGGGCAGGTCTTCTTTGAAGAAGTAGGTTTATAAATAGAGAAGCAAACTAATTGTGGAGGGTTAGAGGCAATTTTCAAAACTTGCAAAGTTATTTGGGTCTTCAGCACACTTTCTTTTTTTTTTATTTTTTTTCTTATTTTTTTCTTTTTACAACATCTTTTTACACAGGTAGCTGGGTATTCCTTACATTCTTCCATTAGATGGAACAAATGGGCAGTGAAAGGTTCCATGACTTGGATATCAGATTTAGAAGTAAACTTTGAATTAAAGAATTCCTGACACATTTTGAAACTGAAATACATTTTAATTTATGATTTTATGAGCATCAGTGCAAACTCACCTTTAAGCGCTCCTGTTTGAAAAAGAACCCCTTTTAGTTTCAGAGTGAACAACACACACAACCTTTCAACAGGTAAATTCGGAATGATTCATGCATTTTGATTGCAACTTCTTGAAGCTTGAGCTGTGTGTATAAACCATCTGTCTCACTTAATTGTCTTTTTATAGTGAAAAGGATTTGGTTGATAAGGATATACAGTTACATATATATTTTATTATACTCTATGATCAATCAGGCCTCAGTGTAATTTAATGCAAAAGGTAAAAGCATATGCAGAGCAGAGGTCATGACTGAAATAAGGCAAAAAAAAAATCAGCCTAATAGCCTGAAAAGAGGCTGTATATTCCATATATATCACTGCCAGGTATTATAGATAAGATGATCTATCTGTTCAGTTTCTTTGCACTTTATTTAGCTTATTTTTCTTATGCATTCAGATTCAGGTCTAAAACCCGCTCATGTTAACTGGAATCTTTCAGTTGTCTCTTGAGGTTTGCATCAGGTCATAATGTACAGACAGTGCATGGTGTTGAATAATATTCTTGTATAGTAGGACAGATTTTTCTCTAATATAATGATATCCCTTCCACAGAGATGCTACGGATAAATTCACTTGTGGCATAAATGGCAGCATTCATGAGAACTGTGTCTAATTTGAAAGGTGGATATAAAAGGTGCGGTAACGTACCCTGCATCAGTTAAATGAGAAGAGTAATATCAAAAGCATGAAAGGGAAGCATAACAGGGAGAACAATTGACAAGCATTTGAAAAAGTATCTTAATGTTATGTCATGCTTATCAATATTCTTATGTTAATAATAATTGTATAAAAATCTTAAGAAGAAAATCATAAGGGCAGGACTGCTGCTATCTGGTTCCCAGGCACCTCCTTTCACCTAGGGAACTATTCTAGCTAGCAATTTTTTAGGATGCTTTTATATCCTAGCTTAGGATGTCCCTGTCTATGCTATAAATTCAAGAGAATTATGGAAACACTAAAGATGTGAGATGATTCAAAGCAACAGTTCATAATTATTTCCTAGCAATTTCTATTTTCCTCATGAATCCAATGTCTCTTTATGACACCACTCTCCTCCTATCAGCCTCTTGAAGTTCAAAATACGTTTTGGGGCTTCTTTTGGCAGCCTCAGGCAGAAACACGGCTGCTGAAGAGCACAAATGATGTAAATCTGCAATGCTTATTGGTCCATTCCCACGCTTGCTGTTTAGTTTTGGTTTTAGATTTATGGGCTTATTTTTCACAGCAACTCAATCAGCTTGGGATGAGGGAAAAGAATAGATTACCAACATTATTTTTAGAAATATGATGTGTTAAAATTTCCATTTAGAATTTTTCTATTAAAATTCTTTTCTAAAATCTTTTCTTATATCTTAAGAAGACTGAAATATGTCAGGCCTTTTAGACAGCAATTTATGACTGAACTTTATTTATATAATATTGGTATTTTTAAAGACAAAAGATTACATAGGTCAAACAATATTTTCGTTTGATAGATTAAATATCATAAAAATGCACAGTTTATATGAGAAGTAAATTTTTGAAGTAGAACAATTTCTTTTTTGGAATAGCTTTTTTGATGTAATTTATGAGGGAGGCTCGGAGAGACACAAAGATGCCTGCTACTGAGTTGCTGCTATTACTGATCCATCTTGTCCCTTCCAAATTTCTTAGGTTGAATAGTGTGCTACCCATATTATTTATTATCCATGTGTAGGGAATTAGTTGTCCTGTCTCCACAATGTAAGGAATGAGAGAGACCACATTTTTTATTTTGCATTTGATTTCGTTTTGTTGTTAAAACATTTTCATTGATTTCCCTGTTATCACTGCAATATTATCATCTTTTCTCTGATGAGCAAACCATCAGCTTTGCTCCTCTGCTGCCCCAAACCAAACAGCCTATACTGAATTTCAGTAGTGGGAGGCTCTGCTCTGTTCACCAGTTCCATTGCCATGGTCAAAGGACCTGTCTGTTTGTTTATAGTCTCCAGAGGATCCTTTCAATTCACCTACCGTTTTGGCCTGTAGCCTTAACTAAGCACTGTAGAGAGCAAGCTCATTTATCATAGCGACTTTTAAAAAGTATATAGAGGGATTAGAGAAAGTTTCTGAGAAATCCCGCAACATTTTACCTTCTCTCAAAAATGTAGAACCATGAACTTGGCAGGAACTTACTGAGCAACCACTGAATGTTTGGGTAATGACTGGATTTCTCCAGGCTAGATGACATGATGCAGCATTCCTGGGCTGTGGCATTTCATCGCTGCAGTGCAGAAACCACCAAAGATGTGGTTTATAGCTGCTGAGCTGAGTGCTGTTTGGCCGTGCATGTTGTTACTGATGCTGCATGTGGAAGCGTCTTGTAAGCTGGTGGAAAGCCTGGAAAGCTGCACAAATCCCTTGTCCGTCCCATTCATCTACATTTAGACATATTTAGGTATATTTGACCTCTATGTTAGGGGGCAGACAGAAGAGGGGACGCTCCTGAGATCTGTGCCCAGTGACTTTTATGGCACAAAAGGGAAGTTCTAAACACAACATTATTCATCATGGATGAGCCCAGTGAAGAACAAACATGACATGCCGGGGAATGGCCATGCAAACCCTTTAAATCAGCATACGCTGCTGTTGCTGTTGATAGAAGCTGTTGCAGTCCCTCAACAGTTGGCACTTACACTCCTTGTGCCCAGCCGGGCAGGGGACTGAATTCAAGCTGAAACCAATCCAACAGCTGCAAGAAGAGATGAGCTGGCTGGACCGGTTTGCTCTCTGGCTTTGCAATTGCTTTCACCAGCAAAAGGAAAGGACAAGGTAGTTGAAAGAGCAGCAGCAGCAGATGCAGGTGGAACAACTTTGGGCTTAGGTATCTTAAAGTACAATTCTAGCAAACAGTCAAGCCCCTACCCTCATAGCAGGGGCATCTTCCCAGGCTATTTCTGCAGTTCAGGCTTCTCCAAACAGAAGAATCCTGACACTTTTAGTTGCTCCTCATATATTATCCTGTAATGGATAATACATTTTGATGACTTACTATTTCTAAGTTCTTTTCTAATACATTGCCAAGCCTCTAGTCCTATTCCCTTGGAGAATCCATTAGATTTATTCTCTTTAATATTGTTGGAAGATAAAAGTAATTGGAAAGTGATATAGTGAACACTGAATATTATATTCCTTTGGAAGTAGCCATGCAATATTTAGCAGGACAGGCTCTTTTCAGGGGCCAAATGTGTTGCTGAGCTCCCAACAGCAGAGTGGTTTCTTTCCAAGTTGCAATTTTTAGCTAGGCAGCTTATGACATCTGCTGCTGAGTTTACAAAAAGAGGTTTCTGTGGTAGAAGGAACCTGGAACCTGTCTCATAAGGAGGAAATGGTGAAATAAACCCCTCGTGATTGGGATTCTGCTTACATATTACATAAAATATGCATGCTCTACTGCAAAGATCTCTGGTCCTTTTTTATTTACTTTGCATATGTGGCTAACTTTGAGATGCTCTGTGCTTGGTAAACTGGAAAAGGAGAGATTCCTATTATTCTGTTAGCAATACTAATAAATACTTAACTGTCACTCTGCCTGTTTAGACCTCTTTTAGAAGGTGGGGAAAAAATGCTATTATTTCAAGGCAATTATTTTGAAACAACACCGAAACCAAATTTAAAAATCACCTTTAATTAATGAATTCAAAACATGTAAATTAAGGCAAAGAAGTCAAGTCTCCGTCCAGGAGACATGTTGGGAACTACGTGAATTCCCAGATGGGAGCCCATGAGAAGGGCTGAGCACCCCCGACCTCAGCAAGTGCCGCTCCATCCTGGCTCATCCCAACCCAGGGTGTCCCTAGGACCGCGGCCACCGGGTGGTGCTGCACGACAGCTAATAGGGCACGCCCGAGGCCACGCGCCGCGTTCCAGCGCGGAGCTGCAAGGCTTCTCCCGCTTTTAGCTCTGCAGAGCCTCACGCGCGGGCAAGACGTGGCTCTGGAGGCTGCGGAGGCTGCGTGGGGCTCCCCGAGGCGGCCCGTGGGAAGCGGCTGCTGCCTCCGCTCCCGCGGCGCTGCAGGGCACGGCCGCGGCGGGCCGGGGGCAGCCGGCCGGGGCAGCCTCGGGCGCCTCCAACAGTTTCTGCTCGAAAGGGCCGTCATTACCTTTTGAAGAAGAAACAAATGAAGAAAAAATTGGCTGAGGGATTTTGAATACTCTTCCCCCGTCCGAATTTTCAATCACACACATTTGTTTATGTGGGTACGCTTCAAATGCACAGTGATTTAATGCTTTAACAGACCTTCACTTTGCAAAATCAGATCCAGGTAATTTTATATAGTCCATTAAAAGGTTGTACAAGGCTGCTATATGTTGAATTGTCCACAGTTTCATCTGTATGTAAAGGTCTCATAATGGAATAATAAGAGCTGGGATATTTTGTGGACTCTTGGCAATGACAAGACTACAAACTTCTAAGTTCCTGTGTCATTTCTTTCGTTCCAAAAAATGTCTGGGGTGAACTAGTCAGACCTGAACATTCTTAAAACTGACTTGGGAAAACCGGCTTCTTGTTCAGTGGATATTCATCGTTCCATGTATCAGTCTTTTGATTCCCTCAAATTTTCTCTTGCTCTAGGGCATATATTCGCCTGTCTGCATGCCACTAGTTTTCCAAGACAGTGGCCTCCCACTATATTTTTCTCCTGAGGAAAGCTTTTCATAACACTCTTTGACCTTTTCTCAACTCCTAACTGCTGCATAGTCCAACTTTCTTTGCTTCTATGTCCGTGCTTCATCAACATGCTTTTGCTGATCGTTTTTTTCCATTGTTTTCCACCACACCCGCACAGAAGAAGGAAAGTTCCCACAAAAAGCTGCTTCTGGAACGTTCTCTGTGTTTGTGGTTTTGGGCAATCACCCTCTCCCCCAGCCAAGCAAAAGGCTGCAAAGATTTCTTTATATCCATATCTGAGTGCTTCTGCCTCTCGAAGCTTAATTTTCTCTTGACCAAACTGTGACCCTCACTTAATATTAAATGTGAGAAATGGCTGCCATAAATTGTTTCTTTTATATCACAAGCACATTACAATATCCATCTTCTCTCCACCCACCCTTACTCTAAATTTTTGTGAGGTTTCCTATTTCAGTTTGACAAAATACAGAGTTAAGTTTGAGGTCTCACAAAGTGAAATTAATTTTTGAAGTGAATCTACTGTTTTAGCTGAAATAAGGGTTCAATTCTGTTTAAGTTTGTTTCCCTCAAATGTTGTCCAACCTGGACAATTACCCCAGAAATATGATTATTCACACTGCTGGCAGCACTGCTTTACTTTTAGCGCTCTGACGTTCCCTCAGTTTTCTTCTTTACAGGTCGGTTTCCTTGTTGTTGTCCTCTGACTATTCTATTCCTCACCGCTAGGCATCAGCATTGCTCTCACTATTTGTGTAATATTTCCTAGCTAAGAAATGCTGCTGTTCGACTTTAGCCTCAGCGAGGGAGAGATGCATTGGTGCAGTGTGGGGCTTCAATGTGCTTTTCTGTAATAAATGATCTTGAACACTGTTAGACCAAAGTTTTTTTAAAAAACTCAAGATGAATAATTAGTTAGTGTCTGCTATGTATGCATGTGTGTACTACATGTATATGTATATGGCCTGTGTAATGAACAGTAGTATTTAGTGCTTTAAAAGGGATAGTTACCAAAAGCTCAAAAAAGCCCAAACTTGAGAGAATAAGAATTGGGAACTGTCATTACATTTTATAAAGCGCCAAACTCACAATGCTGTGATCAGAAAAGAAGCTTTTCCTGAGGATTGAGAAAGATCCTCAGAGATTATGAAAGAATAAAGTAGGAGTTAAAACAGGAATATCAGGGAAGATCTGAATTGAAGAATAATGTTGAAAATATGGGAAGAGTCAAAGAGAAGATGCAGGAATGATTAAAGGATAGAATAATGCACCTTACAGTGAGAAACTTGAAGAGACTTTTAATTAGCAAAACCATCAAGTATGATATGATTACAGCCTACAGATATCTATACAAGAAAAAGAAAGTTTTGGATTTTGTTAGCTGAGAGGAATAGTCAATCCTCTATTTTCTGACCTGATGGGAAACCAGGATCCCCCCAGAGACCTGGGAAGGTGCAGTGAGCCCCGCAGGGAGGGCGCAGAGCCCGAGGCAGCTGCCGGACTCAGGCCGGGTTCCCGCAGAGCCCGTCTGGGCAGCTCTGCATGGACAGCGCCCGTCGTCTGAACCGGGGCAAAGTCGGGCACGGGGAGCTGCGAGCCGTCTGCAGGAAGAGTTTTAGTGGCTCGAAACTGGAACTAGACAAACTCCAGTTAAAATAAGACAACTTTTTAAAAAGTGGGTGTTACTAGCCATTGAAATTGCTTCCTCGAGCTAAATTCTCCATCAGTAGAAGTACTTCTTGGAGAGGTAGATTTTTTTTTTTTTTTTTTCCTGAGTGATAAGTGACAGGAATGCAGGAATTAACTCAGGGGAATCAGTGCCCTATGTTAGCAGATGATCCAAATGACGACTTCTGACTTGGAAGACTGACTACTTCCTCACAGTTTTTCTGTGCAGGCGGTTTTCTATGAACTTTTGCTCATTTTGAAAAACAATAAAACTGCTTCAAATGATAATTTGAAATGTAAAATACTTTTTAAAAAAATTCTTTTATAAAGGAAAAGGCTTTGCTCTCAAAAAAATATGTGATTATTGTTTTACTGGATTTATTCACTGAGCACAAAGAGTAGACACTGTTTCATTCTCAAGCAGGATGTATGTTTATCATTAAATTTATTCTAATATTATTTTATTTAAATTTGCTATCTTACATGGAAGCTGTTTATGTTTTTATGTGTTATTTTGTGCTACTTAAATATATTCAAGTATAAGCTTTTATATAATAGCATATTTTAAAACTTAAAGCATAAATTAACTAAGAATTCAAAATACCTTTTATATATTCTGCCTATTCTTCTATATCAATTTTAGTAATTTGGACAAGATGATTTTTTTTTGTTTAAAATGATGGAATACTTTTAAGTGAAGAAGCATTTAAAATTTTTGACTGTATGATAGGCAGGATAATGCTGACATCTTAAAACGGACCAAGCAAAAGCATCATTCCTCCTTAAATACACACCCATGAAGTACATTTTGTTTGGAAACAACCCCAATGCTCCAATGCACCGGGGACCATTTTGAAGTGTTCCAGGTAAACATATTTATGAGAAAATCATGAAACGGGGAGCTAACACAGCTGCCATCTAGCATGTCCTGCCTCTGGAAGATGGCAGCTGTGTTAGTGCAGGCCTGGACCGCAGGGCACACATTCCCTGCGGGCTAATGTTGTTATGTGGCTTCTGGCCTGGAGCTGCATGCAGGTGGCTGGAAGCCTGGGCTGAGCAAACACGATTGCATGCAGCTGGATGGATCTGCCTTACGGTACTGAAAAAGGAGGTACCAGAACAGCTTTCCAAGAGCTGCAGGGGTGGCCCTGCAAACCCCCAAACCTCTGAATTTGCTCTGCTGCCTATGAAATTTGTTGAGCTGATGACTGTAATTACCAGACATTGTTTCCTGATACAGCAGGAGACTATCCTGGTGATGGAAGAGATCACCTGTCTTATGTCCTATAAAAGACGTTCCTATGGCTTAGCCTCACAGCAGCTTATCAGTGATGTGCAAACCTCCAAACAAATGCACGCTTAATTGAATTAAATGGGTAGAGTATTTCATTTCTGCATTACGGAACGAACAGCAGGTGAGCGCGTGTGTTTGTGTGTGTGCAAAAGAAAGTGTATTTTGTAGCAGACATACACCTTGAGCTGTTCTCTTTTTCCGCAATCACATTACATTTGCCTGCTCCAGCTACTGCTGAAATGTCCAGAAGAGTCAAAACACAAATTTAGGTAATTTGAATGTCCAAAATTCTTGCAGACATAATGGTCTTTCCTTGGGTTGGTTCTGTATTCCAGTCCCATTACAAGGGGTGTCTTGGATTGCCCTCTTTATATGGTTTTTGAAAGTCCCTCTCTACTCTTCATTCAAAAGCAAGAATATGAAGCCTTTCATAGGCCTTCACAGCCTTTCATAACCTTTCAAGAAAGAAGGTACTTTTTTACCTCTCCTCTAGATTTGCTCTTGGTTTTGGGAGAAAACGGATTGACTGGAACAGAGGGAAAATTTTCTCACCTCATTTCTGAGCTTCTGATGGTTGCATCTTAAAAAGAGTCACAGATTTACCTTAGGAATGTTCTTCTCTTTCCCTGTAGCTTCTAATACCTCCAGACTCTGTTTTTTTAGCTTCTCTTGATGGGGGAGGGACCACCATGGCTTCAACTGCAGTAATTTGCTTTTGTTCTAAAGGCCACACATACTGCAAGAAAGATAAAGTCATTTGAGAGGAATAACACCAGGAAAATTATCAGATTGGGTTGTCATGTTGTTGCAGTGTAATACAGTTTTGTTTAGTTAAGCAGCAGCAGATGTATCATGAAATTAGACTCCATAAATCATTTATCAGGCCATTCCTAATGTTATTCCATATCTGTCTCATTTTTATAGAAAGATTTTCTTCCTATCCCTTGGTCCAATTTGATTTAAAACAAAAATATGTCTGGATTTTGCAGGACAGAGCCCTAAAAAAATTAAATTTTTTATGGCTTCTGGACATTTAAAAAAATTGAATCAGGCACCTTATGAGTACATTGGTCCTTCCTCTGCAGATCTCCTTAAATTGACTCATAAGACTGTGTAATTTCCGGTTATTGCTGCTTGGTTGGGAAAAGGGCAGGTCAAATGGAAAAACAATGTAGATATAATTATTAAGGCACAGAATTTTATTATGACACAATAATGAAATTTTAATTACTGTAAAATGGATAGTTTTGGCAAATGCACGCAGTGAAATATATTATATATGCAAACTTTTTAGCATCTACCCCTTTCTTTCATGCTTTTCTCATTTTTCCACTGCCCCTCTTGGCCCTCAGCTCGATGGCTTCATTAAGGTGGGTACAGTGAGTAGTTGGCACCCTGGCTGCGGCCTGAGGAGGGGTAAAACGGCGGTGGTTTCTTCTTGCTCACTGTAGGATACGCTTGAGTTATTTTTGCATGTTTGTTGACATGCTGTACGAGTTGCTCTCCTCTGATTCACAAGCCCAGGTTGCATCCGGATTTGCTGTATACGACGGGTTTTCTTTGTTGCCTCTGAAAGGAGGGTTGCTGAGCTCCCACGGCTGCCGCCTCTGCTGGCCAGCAGCTGATGGCGTGCGAGTTGCCGCTCGCCCGGGGCCCGCCAGCTCGGCCTGCGCCCTCCGGTGCCGGCTGGCATCCCCTGTCTACCTGCCCCTGGGCAGCGCTGGTGTTCTCCAGGCCAACACAGGCGGTTCACTCTACGCAAAGTAACGACTTGCCTGTTAATTACAGAAATGTGTTACTGTGTTACTGGAAGAGAGATAGTCCCGATTAAAAAGAATAATTCACTTCTGCATCGGTAAAAAATACATTCTCTTTTGAATACCTAAAGAGCAGAGTAGGAAGTTTATTAACAGTCTGAATCTTTCATTTTTCAGCAGGAGATTCACAATATTCTTTTTATGGCCAGAAAAAAAGAAAATCTCTTGTTCACTGCTGCCTGTGGAGATATTACAGGTTGTTGCTTGAAAAGGTAACATAACCAAATATTAAAGAAGAATATTTTTTTTTGTAGCTGCGAGGGGAATTATTTAATAACTAAGTGCAAATGTAGCCTGTTTTAATAGCTCAGGACATCATTCTTTTGCAGAATTGTTACTGCTTTTTTTTGCTTTTTTTATGTCACCTTTTTATATCTAGTGTTGTTCGGGATTTGCACTGGGACAGCAGCAAGCAAATCCAGCTTTTGGAGTTCAGCAGTTACTCCTGATTTACATTGCTCTGAATGAATGGAGAGTAGGCTCTCAAAAACTGTAGTTATAACTAAAACACATAATATAAAAGTTCTCATTTTGCCACAAAAGTATATAATGTTACTTTTCTACTTAAGAGGCTTTACATTCCTCTACTATGGAAACTGAACGATATTTTAAAAAGGTAGGTTTCAAGTTAGCTTTTTGTAGTTTCCAAAGCACAGATTCCCTTCATTTCTGAGACATGAAATTGCCTTGAGAAATTTTGGATATTGCCATCTCTGCGATTTGCTTCCAAGTTTTGAGATTAATTTATCCTTTTTTTTTTTTTCTCTAGTTTCTTAAAGACAGGAGTAATAGTTATCTCAGAAAGCTCAGACTCTTATTCCTTCACTATTATAAAATCAGTATGTATTTTAAAGATACTTGCTTGTCCCAAGGTGGATTTAAGCCATTACAAGGCATGGTATTGGGAACTGCTGCGAGAATTGCTAATGAGAAGTCTGACAGTCATCTTACTAAAGAACATAATATCTGAATACAGCAAACAGCAAAAGATATGACAGTCCACATTAAAAAGATTTCCCTCAGTGTGGAAACTGGCAATAAAATACTGTACTTTTGCTCTGGAGTTTGGTCTCTGAACAGGGACTGTGAGTTGGAACATACATGAACAGCTTGTTCCTTAGTTGTTCCTTACCTGGGAGAAAAAAAAAAAAGGCAGAGAAAAGTTTCTAATCATTTCATCAATTCTAATCATTTCTAATAGAACTATAATATCCATTTCTAGGGTCAATGTGCAGTAATGACAGAAGTGGCTCAACATAAGTTTCTTCATGCTTCAAAGAAAGGCAGAATTTCTCCTCTAAGAAATTCAGCATGCTATCATCGTTAAAAGAAAAGAAAGACTAGAAAGAAAGGAAAGATGAGAAGAAGGCAAATGAGGGAAGTTTTGCAGACCAAGTCCCAGTTGTGAGGTAGTCATTCTCAGTAGCATCACCCTTCTCTTCACGTAAGAAGTGCCATGAGTACGAGAGGTGGAGTTTTAGAAGAGCCTGTGGTCCTGGTGCCCAAGGGCTTCACGGCATCTGTTTGCTTAGCTGTTGGGAATGTTCTGCCAAGCGCAGCCCTTGGTAGGATACTGAAAACCTGTACGAAGAACAATGTGAATTAAGTGTTGAAAAATTACTTGAGAGAAGTCTGGTGAGCTTATTACTCCTTTCAGCTCTGCCAGTGAATTATCTGCTATTTTAAGGAGCCAAGGCCCTGATGCTCTCAGTTCAGCTGATGCTGTCAGTTCTGTTCCTGTGGTTTATCAAAGTGTGGACTTCTAAAGTTGTGGCCTTACAGTTTTACAATACACCTAAAGCTTTTACAGGTATCAGAACTACTTCATGGTCCTCAGTGAAAACTTGGAATGGGTATTCTCTTTCCTTCTGTCTCTCCCCTTTTCCCTCAACATTTAACAATGCAGTTTGTTACTGGAGGGGATTGGGGTCTGTGATCTAGGTGAGCCCTCCTATCTAGGGTTGCCCTCCAGTCTAGAGTACCCTGTGAGCTGTGGGTTGATGCTGTCCTAAACAGCAAGACATACAAGTTTAAAGTTTCCTAGGTTGAGAAAATCTCCATTTCCCTGCTGGTGTTTGCACATGAAGTAGCCTCTGAGTAGCTTTATGCAGTCAGCATGTAGGTGTTTGTTCGTAAGTCCAGAAGCAAAAACACAGCACTCAGGAGAAACGTAGGCACAGGGCTACATCTTGCTACTTAGACTTAAGGCACTCACTGAAAATTGGAAGTAAATGTAACATCTCAATAATTAATCATAAGAGGTTTGTTAAGTAGTAAGACTTTCAGTACTGGAGAGATGATTGAGCCAGCTAGGAAGCAGTGTAGAATTACAGAGTCAAAAATTATGGCTAAGATTTCTTATTTTGATTAAAGGCTGGTTAAAGAGCCCAGAGGAGGAAAAAGGGCAAGTATCTTCTGTATACATAGAAGTTCTCAGTAGTTAGAAGAACCTCAGACTATACTGCTGCTATTCACATGCTAATACTGTGCTTGACTTAATTTGTTGAAATAAGTATGTATTCCTTAAATAGTGTGGAAGCCTACAGGTGTCAGGTGAGTTCCTATACTTTTCAGAGGTACGCAGACCAATTCCTTGTCACGCATGGGATTTATTTGAATAAAGTCCGTGTAACTTTTATTATGGCAGTCTATCAAAAATGTAACGGAGCACATCATGTCAGACTTCAGAGTGTTGTTACAATATTGACGGTTTTAGAATCTACTAAACTTTGCGAGACTTCTTTTTTGGCTGCTCACAGAATGGCAGGCGGCCAGAGGACAAGGCCTCAGGTACGACATCCGTTTCCTGAGCCGGGGCGTGTGTTTTTTTAGACCTAGTTATGGAGGAAGAGATGATTGCTTCCCGCCAGACCCACGGCAAAGCATTTCGAGTGTAATCTCAACTGCTTATGTGCAATGCAATGTCAAGTGTTTATCTCCCCACCCCATCTCAGGGTGGGGAGGGCCCTGAGATCATCCTCGGCCTCTCCCCGCTTTCCGTTCCTCCACTTCACCAAAGTAATGGAGGTGGTACCTCTCCGGGTCCTGCTTCTTATGGATCTGCTTTCTGTGGCAGTTTTCCAAAGCTTTGAATCAGCCAGAGGAAAGGATCTCTCTATATTTCATTGGTGGGTTCGCTGTGTTGGCATTCAGCCAGCACTGAGCACACAAGCCCTTGCGGAGGGATCCTCGTCGCAGAACCTCCCTGCTTCTTGCTGCTCCGTCAGCTCTTGGGGCTGTGTGCGGATGACACCCCACATCTGTACCAAAAATGGCTTTTCACTTTCTTAATAGTCATAGGGAACTTAAACACAAAAATGAGGTTCGTTGTAATTTTCAGACTGGGAACTCAAACAGCAGTCAGAAAGTCATGTCTTAAAATTTTCTAGAAGAATATTAGTTGACTTTCTTGCATGTTGCTCCATAAATACTGATAAAATGCCTGGATAATAACAAGTATGTTTTACTAAACTCTGACCTAGTTCTATTGTGAGCAATTTGATTTGTTTGGATGGGAAGTTGGACTAGTCTGGTACCACCAAAATAAAGGCCCTTTATTATGATGATTGTTTTTATTTGTTTATTTATTTACTCATGTAGAGCTGATGTTGTAGATATGGCCAGATACTGAAAAGTCTAAGAAATAACACTAATCAAGTGGTACTTGAGCATATTTTAGGTTGCCATGGAAGCATGTTAAATTGCCAATAAATTAACTAAAACTGAATACAGAATTTCTGAAATGAAAATTTTGACTTCAGAAGTCATATGATTCTGTGTGAATTAAACTTTTTTTTTGTTCAAATAGTCTCATCCTATCCTCATGCTCAAGCTTCAGTATTGCAAAAAAAACCCAGCACATCGTGCCTAATTGGATAACTCATATCAGAATTTATTTTATTACAAGTGAATTAAAAAAGTCAGAGAAAATGAATCATTTCCTAAATTAATTAATGTATCACTTGCTAACTTGTCATTCAACCCTTGTTAATTTGATCTACTGACAAAGTTAATTAAGAAGATATATGTGCTTCTAAAACTAATGAATATTTTAAGCACTTTGTTCCTTTAACATCTTCCTCAGTTGATTTAATAGACAACTGCAGTATCATGTCATTCTCTCCTGGACAGAGAAGCCTTCAGTGACCTGGAACAGAGCAGTAATGAAGCACAGCAGGCAGATCTAATAGAAGGCAACCATTCTTGGAAGTGACAGCTGTGTTGGAAAGCTGAAGGGTAACAGCAGAACTTTTGCATTAGAGCAGATTTTCCTCATAATTGATACATGGCTGAAGCCAGAGATTAATAATCAGTTACTGTCTTAAATACCATGGAAACTATGGAAAAACTATGAAACTATGGAAATAACAAATGTATTATCTTCTTGCTTACCTACTTAAAATATTCTTACTGCAGGGTTGGATTTGTTACATGTTGAGGCATGTTCTCATACCAGAAAATATTTATTGAAGCATCTGTTCTTCTGCTCTGTATAGCTTGAAGAAGGTGTACTGCAAAAAACTCACAGAGAGGTGAAAAAAAAAGAGATTTAAATGCTGGCAGTTGTCTCTTTTATGTTATAACCAAGTTCGTCTCTTGTGTCCATCCTGATGGCATCTGATTGCTTCATAATATATTTCTTTTATGAGTCAAATTTTACAATCTGTTTTGGGATATTTTAGTTGGCAAAGTAGGTTGTGAATTTACTCTGTTCATTCATCTACATATGATTGTTTTCATAAGAATTTAAACTCCTTTTTTAAGCACAGAAAAGGTGAATAGGAAAACTCCTATCAGGTTCCATACCGCAGCCATGTAGAAACAATGCTACTATTAAAGCAAAGAGACTTTACTTTATCTGTAACTTTATCCGACTTTACCTGTGGTCATTTAAAACAACATTCTATTATTATTTCCTTTTTTTTCCTTCTTTGCTTATTCTTCCTCAAAATTAGAAAGGGTTGTGCAACCCCTCTTCCCTCAGTCTTACAGGTGCGACTTAGCTACTTCCTGGGCCAGTTTTTAAAAGATGGAGTGTTGTCTTGAGCCTGAAGGTCACACCGTAGATGTACTTCCCAATATTTGTGTACCTAGAATACCTGAGAAATTATTTATACACCAGACGCTTTCCATCTCACTGATATCCTTATATTTTCAGTCCAACTGTCTTCATGACACCAGTAGTACTGCTTTTTATATGCTGGATTTATCACCATAGCATTTTGTACACGTATGTGCGCACGTACAGTGCAGTTGAGGTGTAAGGGAGCAATAGCATCCAAAACAAGAATAGTACAGGTTGTTCATTATCAAGATAATAATAACCCGCTAGTATAGTTGTTATACACTGAAATACAGAGAAACCGACCATTCCCTTGTAAAGTGGGAGGAAGGTGAATGGTACAAAAAGGAAGCATATCCTCATGACTTTACTAAAATGAAAGAATGAGTGGGACCTGAAGTCACTGTGTTATCTGTGCCATATGACCAAGGCAAAGAAATGCCTGGCAAATCAGAGTAATGTGATCCTTTTTGCTGTGTCTCACCAGATGGATTTAGAAGTTCTAGCCAAAGCTGTAGCTGCTTACCTTGCTCTAAATCAAGAAATAAGGAAAATGGCTCACAAAACCAACACCCAGCCCAACTTTGACTTTCATGCTTTGCCATCGGTTCTGACAGCATTTAGCTCTGGAAGAATTGTCCTTTAAAGTCCAGAACTATTTAGATAGATCACACATCTCTGACTCTTCACTTATATGTGCACCTTCTTTGCCACACTTTTTGCATGCTGTAAAAAATATCAGCATACAAAGAAATGTCCTGGACTGTCTCCCAACAATCTTCTCTCCCAGCTAGAAATTATGACAGGAGTCGAGCAAAAGATGGAATAAAATAAATCTGTTCTCCTTATTATTGATCTTTTATGAAAAGGTGCATGTTTCTTATTTACTTCTTGCTGCTTCTGTTTTCTTTCCCCTTCAGATTGTTTCCTGACTTGACAATTGTTTCCTCACAAGGGAATTCCTTAAAACAAAAGTGATGTTGCCATTTAGTTTTCCGTGTTTCCTTACTGTGCTGGTAAGCAGGCTAACAAGGAGCAAGGTACTGAACAGTGTTATGCAAAGCATACCGGCCCGCAGGCCAAGCTCAGGAATTGTAGACATGTCTCATCAACCAAAGAATGACTCACAAGATTTCATAACACAGTAAGCACAAAGGAATTGCATGTTTTTAAGGTATCTGAAATTGGAAAAAAAAAGGGGGAAAAAAAGACTATCATGAAAATAAATTGCCTACTGGTAGAAGAGGGCTCTGGGCTTGACCTGCATCGTACAAAGCAGATAGTGGTAGTTACTGTCTCCTGAGAGGCCTGCAGCACTTTGCGTGCATGTAGGGATAGAGACAGCTAATGACCAACGTTGTGGAATTGGGATTCGAACTGTAGGAACAACAAAGCTCTGCTGCTGATGTAGATGAACTACAAAGTGGATCATTGGCTATTTTTGCATTTAATCACTGATTTCTGATAACAGTGATTTTTATCCCACTAACATTGCACTATAAGCCTGTAGAATGCTACAGATTGCTGTAATCTAGAATTATACCATTCTGTTTTGTTTTCATGGCATCATAACTGCTTTTACTAAAACAAATGCAGAACTGATGGACAGAATTTTAGAGGCGTTATCTATGTACAGTCCTTGATGGCGTTAGATAGAATGTTGGCTGCTTGACATATCTGAGATTCTGGCCACTTTGTCCTACATCAGAGTTAATATTTCTGTGTGAAAGTAAAAGAAAGAAAGAAACACAAATGATATCTCAGGCTCTACCAGTAAAAAGAAGTAATCCCTTAATATGATTTTACACACACACACACACACACACACACACACACATACTAGATTTACAAAGATCAGAGTAAAAGCTAACAACATATTCCTATTTCTTCTTTTAATAGGCATAGAAGAATGGAAATAATCACTTTAAATAGAGATGAAAATGGTAAACAAAATTATCATTCATTAAATTATTAATGCATGTGCAGAGGTCTAGAAAACAACTTGGTGCCAGGCTAACATTAAATGATTTTAACTTGTAGTGCCAAGCAGTATAATTTCATTGCTTTCTTGTTCTCTCTAAGCCTATGTTTGGATAGGTTTCTGCAAATCTTCACTTTTAAAGTGCAAGTGATTTGCTTCACTTTCAATGGATCAGCCTTTCCAACCAAAATAAACATTTCAGCCATAGCGCCAGTCAGCTCTGACTGTAAATGTTTTACATGTGTACCTTGTTTGTTTGTATCATATCTTGATCCCTCATCAACAAAAATAAATGCAGGACTGAAAATAGTAACAGTACTGAGATAATTTCCTAGGTCCTCCTGGGTGGGCTATGAACTGATTCTTTTAGATGGCTTTTGTTATCAGTTCTCCCAGTATATGATATTTTGTGTTCTATTGTTAAGGATGTGAGTTATTCGAAGTCTCTCACTCCTGTTTGGCAGACATTGCAGACTTGACTTGGTGCTTTACAATAGCTCAGTAACGTTAGCATTTTTGTCTCTCTTAAAGAGGAGGTTACGCTGCACGTCTACCCCAGGAAGCAGTGTTTCAAAATTTGAAATGTGAGGGTATGCCACACAGTTGCCAGAGGTGTGACTGCACTTTGCAACAGTACAATTTTCACTTGCCTCTAGGCTGGTGAAAATTATTTTGCAATTATATCCCATTTACTATTTTACATAGTTAGATATGTAATTCAAATATATTGTAGTTTTTCTTCTTCATTGATTCACCCCTTTCTCAGATTGTATCTTTAAATTTGGACTCTTTATGTTAGGTCTTACTTTGAAGCTGAACTATATGAATCACTATCTGTTTGAGGGAATCGCTGGACTATCTTGCCAGAGCAAATTGTCACCATAATCTGTGGTGAATCTGGCTTGCTTACGCCAGCAACATTTGAAGTAGATGAGAGTCTGACTGGCTGTTTGCTGAAGTCACTGTGAATAACAAAGCATAGAAGTTGTGAACTGTGATGTATATGTACAACCTGTGAGAGCAATACTGGATTGTATCCTGGAATATCTGCGCTCAAAAAGTGCTTGTAATTGGAAAGAGAAAGGTTTTTTTCAGCAAGAGAAGGAATTGCTACTTGTGTGCTTTTATGGGAGAACCAACAGGCAACAGAAGGGTTTGGAGAAGAGCTTGATGTTACTAATACTGGCATTCACAGTAATAGTAAAATGAAAATAAAATTCATAACAAATGAAATGCATGTAAACGTTGCCATTTCTGAGGAAGCATTTCCAGAGCTAGAAAGTTCTACCTAGCCAACCTGGGTCTTGTGAGTCAACTGACTTAGTTGTGATGGAGTCATGGTGGAGGACACCTTACAAATCCTCTGAAATTCAGCCTAGGAACAAAGGCACAAGAGGAATGTAACCACCTGTGCTCGTACACTGGACAGAACTATCGTGAATGACCAACTGGGATTTGTTAAGGTCTTAAAATAAATGGATGACAGGTTCAGTGGACAGTTTTCATTTGAGGGGCACCACATACAGCCTTCTTTTTTTCCTAAGGTGTACACAGAGGCATCAATTTCTCTTTATTTCAGGAGAATAGCTGCTTTGGCTTTTTTATTTGTTTGTTTGTTGTGTTGAACTGTGGCTGTGTTAAGCACCAGAAACTTCAAATTGGAAGATGTGATATTTAACAAAAAATTTTACTCACCCCTCTGCAGAGATACTACTTTTCTCTTCTTCCTCCTTCTCATAATGAGATAATAGGATCCAGCTCTGGTCTGTATACAGTCTTTAGCAATTATCAGGAGTGGAGGAAAAGCAAATTTCATAAACCGAATAAGAGAATTTTCCAAATGTTTAGGATAACGACAGGAATTCCTGTTCTCCTCAGCTATGTCAATCCTGTAGCTGAGATTTTATTTGTCTCTCATGTAAGTGAAGAAGAATCAATGAAAGAAAGATCTATCAAGTAGGTCCTGGTTCTGGCACACTGCTTTCCCTTGGGCTCTTCCACAGAATTAATCACTATGAAAACAACTGACATATAATTATAGAAGAGGTCAGAGGTGATTTTAAAAAAAGGCATTAACAATCCCTGGATGTCATGTAATTGCCACGTATCTCAAGAGCTGAGCTCTATAATTGGCTTGAAGAATGACAGAACAAGCCACTGAACAACTGGCTTCTGATGGCCATCGAATCCTGCTCCTGCTGTACCTCCCAGAAACCTGACAGCGCCCAAATCCCCTTCTGGTTAATCCTGGAAACAAAGTGGAGTTGAGTGTTATGGTTTATTTGTGAGCAAAGCCTGGTGCCACTGTACCTTGCTTTTCTCCTTGTTTGCTGTTGTGTGTACTAAGTTTATGTGGGACTTGTTCCGTAGGTTAATGAAAACGCGTCTTTCCACTATTTGGTGGCTTTTTGTACTGCATGGGCTTGTAGTTTGGCTGTGGTTTGCAGGTTAAGGATGAGCTCAACTTTGAGTAAGGATTTGAGCTGGGGTAGGGGAGCTTTCCGATCTGCCCAGGTGAATGTGAGCCTAATGCCAGCCACACAGGAGGGGCTGTCCCTCCCTGCTCCCTCATGGGAGCAAGAGCAAGGCTGCACCTACTGACTTCCAAGAGAAGCTGCTTTGGACAGGCTACTGCAAGACGTCGTTTTGGAATGCTTTCCTTACTGTGAGATACTGCATAGAATACAAAGGTTTATGAAGCCAATAGACAAACTGCGCATCAACACACGTCCCAGACTGTGCGCGCACCACACTGCCCCCGCGAGCTCCCTGCGAGTCGTGGGTCCGTTGCCTGCCAGGCTACTCGGATCTCTCCTACGGAATCGCCACCCGCTCACACGCGTCTATGCCCGTGCGTGCACACATCTGTCCACAGCCAGTGCCTACATACGCCAAGCGAGGCCACGAGCTGCTGGCAGAACGGCTTTCACCTGGTGCAAGTTCATCGGTGAGACTTGGGTAACTCTCGTTCCTGATTTCTAGCACGTGCAAAGGGGAATGTGGAGAAACAAAGCAATAGCAAAGGGTGGATCTGGAACATTCTAGTTAATATCACATAATCTACTTTTCTTCTGGGATAAGATGCTGAACTTTGATGCCCCAAAACTGGGACAGAGACATACAAAATTACAAAAGTTTTGAACTCCTTTGTTTTCCTCTCCAGTGTTTTTAAGTCTGTACAAGGAAGAGGACCTTCTTCTTTTCCTAGATTTTTCTGGAAGTTGGGTAAATGCGAATATCTCAGATTTCATTTTTTAAAAGCATTTGTCATAGACAGCTGGATAAAAATAAATGCTGAAGAATATATACATATATATTACATATATATATTTTTTTTTTCTTTTTTTTTTTTTCCAGTCATGAATTCAGTCAGGAAGCCAATACCATGATTTGGAAGCATGTGCTAACGGTATGTTTCCAAGCTGGCTGCACAAGGGCATCCTTTCTAAATTGCCCTCTTAAAAAAGCCTCTATCGGCCTCAAGTGTCATGCCTGGAGTCTCTAAGGCTTACATGCACATGTGGAAAGATCTTTCCTGGGCTAGGAAGATATGTGCAACTTCCAGGTTTCTAATATGCTGAGAAAGAGTGAAATAAGCTGCTACGCTGGAGACAAGAACTGTTTGATACAAAGGCCTTTTCTGAAAGGCGGGACATACTGGGAAAGAGAGAAACTCATTTTTTGTCACTGTGAAATACGCTATTACCCCTTAAGGAAGGTGAGTGAAATTCTTTGCAGCATGTTTCCATTAATAGCTTCCTTACCATTGTATCCTATGTAACGAAATGAGCACTACTGCAGCCGGGAATGCAGGTTCTTGGCCCCCGCATGCTCCCCAGCTGTAGAATACTGAGCTGTAGTTTCAGGGTTTTTATTCAAACCCACTGTGAGAGTCAGGCCAAAAGAAAAGCCCCATTTGAGATACTCTACTGTGCTTCCCAAAATAACAGAACCACTGAAGAGTGTACTAAATAAAGACAAATTACTTTTTTTTCCACTGTGCCTTTTAGAGAGATACTTGAAATAGACTGAAAGAGTCTAATTCTCTTACATTGTGCCTCAAGATGTAGATGTCACTTGAGACTTGTGTAATTTTAAAAATTAGTCTTACTATTAAAGAAGACCTAACAAGATCATGCCTAGAATAAAGATCAGAATATATTGATTGATTAGTGCTATAGCTACTGTATTTCCTATGTATTTGTAGTGCCCACAGGTGTTTATAGAGAAGAGGACCCTAGAGCAAACAGCATTAACATAGCCAAACAGCTTAATAGCTTTGTGTTATGATGTATATGTCTTGTGCAAGTAAGCATTTTGGGAAGACACGAATTGCCCCTATTGTTAGTGTTGTTATTGAAATGTTTTCCCTCCCTGCTTCTGTTGCAGTACATCTTCCCCAAGGAATGCTGGAAGTTCAACCATGATGAACTGCACTCTTGAAGACTGCACCACTCACTTGTTCTCCCGGCAGCTGGGGACTGTCCCTGCCCCAGCCAGAGGGGGGCTCCCCATGCTGTGATGTGTGGAAGGATGGAAACCTGCCTGTGCATCTCCCGTCTCCTGCACCTAAGCATCTCCTTCTGCATGCTAACCTCTACTGAAAAGCACGACGACAGCAAGAGTTTCCCTAACAGCCATGGTCTCCAGGGGTAGCATGTCCCAGTTACCCACAACACATCCTCAAATTGTCCTGTTTGATTGTTCTTATGATGCAGACTTTCCAGTTAATTGTTTTCCATAACAGAGGATGAATATTAACAGAAGATAACCTTTAAAAAGAAACAGTAAAACATACTGTGACAGAGTCTTGTGTATTACATATACTTCTTTTTACTGTGCTGTAGATATTGCACTATGGTGGTAGTATGAGGGAAAAACCTGGCCAGGGATAGCTTAGCAGACTGAGCGTCCCAAAGCCAGGACCAGCATCCCAGCGCTGGTGGCCTGGGTGGACAGAGGCAGAGTTACACAGCTCAGTTATCAGAACCCTAGGCTTTCCATCAGCTAGCTGCATCTTTTTATTAAGACAAAGCTACGAAAAATCTCTAGGATTTGAGCTTGAGATAGTTATTACAAAGTAGTGCATTTGAAAAGAGTGTAAAAATAGAGTTGAAGTAAAGTTAACACCTCTGTGGCTGTACCTAAGAGTGTGTGTTGTGAGAACCTGCCTCTGTTTGAAACTGGGAATTTCATCAAGGGGCAGGACACTGAGCAGGCAGCCGTGGGAGCTGTGATAGAGTGATCTGTAATGATGGAGCTTTTGAAGCTCCAGGGCAAAACTGGAGAAGCTGCGAAAATATTGCAGGAAACCTCAATTATTTTACATAAATTATAATTAGTATGTATGTAGTTAGCAAAAAATGTCTGTCAGCAGAGCTATTTAAGCATGGGGTACTAAGAGGGATGAGCACTGACACGAGTTACAGAGGTCCATATGCAAAGGCTGCACTTTACTGGTGCAGCTGGTTCTGCTTCGGGGCTGAGGACACTTTGGCTTCTGTCGCAAGAGGCATCAGCGGGTTGCTCTTCTGCTGTGCCATGATGTTATCAGTATATTCCTGCCCTACCAGGTATCCCTACCCTGTAAAATGCTCATAATAGCCTAAGGGAGAGCACTGAGGCAGCCTTTGCATGCCGTGCAAATGGAAAGTGAGCAGTAAAACACTTTTCCTCTGGGTTCTCTAAACAGCAGAGAAGCACTTGGATAGTATGGAAGCAGAGACTTTGGAAGAAAGTTGTTTTGAACTCTTTGCTGCTGGCATCACTTCATGTAGATATTGGTTTTACTTTGACATTTGTTTACTTAAGGTAAGTTGTTAGGCATGACACAGTGTGAATCTGAGCAACAACACTGAAGGAAGAGCTGCAAGGCAAATAGTTTAGGACAACTTTCATGCTCTGAAATCAACCAAACTCAGTTTTCTCCCATGTCATCTTTCTGATTTTTATTATTCAACAGGCTGCGGGCCATGTTCTGCTCTTAGCTGTACTTGCAGAAAACAAAACAAAACAAAAGCCAACAGAAACAAAACCCTAAGTTTGCAGTACCTGAACTGAGGTCAGACGAGTTGCTCTGGGTTCTGTGTGTTGTGATTAAATGATTCTTCTGGTCCTATGGTCTAAGTAACTTTCTACCTGGTTTGTTTCAGAGGCAACACATCTCTTCACAGACGGGATTTTGTTTTGATTTGAATGAAAGAAATGCCATTTGTGGCATAATTGCACGGACATGCATGTGCTGTTTGTGCATGCAAACACACACAGCTGCATTCAAAATGCCAAAATGCCATTGTTAGGTCTGCAGATAAAGCATTCCCAAACTTGCACATTTAGGATTATCCGTCAGGCCCTTGCTACAGGCCTGGTATGGCCGTTACGTCCCTGATTCTGATCCTAATTGCCAGTACTACAGCCTTTGCTAAATACACCAAATCCATTAGCTGTTGTAGAGAGCTGGGCTCGTGTTGCTTGGGCCCTGAGCCAGCAGCCTACCGAGAGACAGCAGCCCCACAGTTGTCTTTGGCACTGCGCCGTGAAAGAAGATCTCCCAGATGAACAGAGCTCTTGTGCCCTGACTGAGCGCTGGGCAGAGCTCCCAGGGCTCTGCCTCGGGAGAGCCCTCTGCTCCCGGCTTTGAAAGGCTCGGGAGCCTTCAGGCATAAACCATAAGGGATTTTTCCAGTGAGATTTGTTGACAGAAAAGGAATAGCAACTCTTAGGGATCGTGAATTTCCTTCTGACTGGAAAAGATATTTACCTATAATTCTAGTCAAGATACTGCTAAATATTACCTTGTGGTATGGGCACAAGCTCATCCCAGCAAGCCTTATATTTGCTACCCAGCCACAATGGAATTTAGATCCTGGACTTTGTCAGCCCAGGCTGGTCCCGCTGCCCCACAAGGGAGAAGGGGCAGCCGCAGGGGCAGCCCAGGCCCGGGCGTCGGGCGCCTCCGCGGCGTGCGGCCGG
>VZSV01000017.1:5236436-5263666 GCA_013398735.1 Nothocercus julius
TGGACTAGATGATCTCTAGAGGTCCCTTCCAACCTTAAGCGTTCTATGATTCTATGTTTCTATGATATATATGAAATCTTCAGTCCTGAGCAACCAGGTTTTAAGATTGTCTGGAGCAAAACCTCAGCTGGTGTAAATTAAGGTAACTCCACTGATATCTTTCCTCAGCAAAACTGTGTGGCTCACACCAAGAGAGCACTTGAACATTTTTTTCTCATTTAAATATTTTCAACAGCTGGAAGCTGCCTCTGAATTCATAGTTTTCCTCATAAGGGACTAATGTCATATCATTTACAACCAGTGAAATGTGAGCTCTCCAACCCTGACATGCACTGAAGAGATAGCTCTAGATTAAAATTTTCTAAAACAGACACTAAATATGTTGACTGTTGCCTGGGCCTCATCATCTACTATATCAAGATAGAGTAGCTTAATTGTTTCAGTATTTCAGCAACGTCAAACCAAAGCAATAGAGCAGTGGTTCTTCCCCATGGCCTGACCAATTGATAAACTGGTACGTTCTGTGTCCATCTTAATAAAAATTAAATTGTTCAGGTGGAAATTTTATTGCCATTATAATATATGAAAATATAATAAACATATTTTCATTAATTCTGATCCCCTTCTCTTTCTTCTCTTTTCTTTGGTGACATTTTTTTCTTGTCATGAAAAGGTCATGACATTTCAAGGTGTTCACTTCCAAAAGCACAACTCCTTGGAATAATGAGATTCAGCTGATCTGTCAGTAAAAACCTGCCACAAGTGGAAACAAATACAGCAAAGCAAAGCTCAGGAGCATCTTCTCGTGGTACCTCCCCTTGGTGTGATGGCCGCCCATGTTCTGAATGGTAGTACAAGATTGCCTGCAAAGGACAAAGGAAACATGATCCTATGTCACTGAGTGTAGTTATTATTTTAACCTCTGTTTTCAAGCCTCCTGTTAGCTTACACAGTGATTCAAAGTCAGACAAACTTTGCTTTGTTTTAACCTTAAAAAATGTCATGTCAAAAGTCTCTGTAAGGATGTTTTCCGTTCCTTAGTGAGAGTAAATAGATTTCAGACTGCATATGTTAGTTTGAACTTTTCTGACTGAATTTTTTAGACCTTTTTATGTGTGGTTGTTACTCAGAAAAACAACACTGAGGACCTTTATCTCAACAGTAGGTAGTTTTTAATGCTGATATCTGTAGAATCTGTAACTGTAGCACAATAATTTAATAATAGGTTTGGACCCAATTCAGAAAGTCATGTATTTTTTGCCATGATTTTCTTACTGCAGAAAAATTCATGGTTTCTTTTTCTGTTTGTTTTTGTTTGTTTGTTTGTTTAGCATGCTTTGCATTCATTTTTCATGTGGGAAGCACTGCATCATGCTGCTCTGTAAAATTGTGCTCCGTCCACAGAAAGCTTGAAACTCACCTTTAAATCTCCCCATTGTGCCCATATATTCAGGAGCAGTAAAGAGTCTTCTGGAGAGAGAAGTAACCTCCAGTCCATTTAACCCCCATACAGCCTACTATCTAGTAATCTTTAAGAATTTCTTGTGAGTTTTGGAAAAAGAGAAACAATGTGACCAGAAATGTCTTGTAGTGTTATTTATAACCAGATTATCTTGCTTTCTTTTTGTCTGCTTTTACACTTTAGGCTGATAACATTTCTTTCGATAAGTTTCTATCAGTTCACACCCATCTAAAAAAAACATTGTGTTGGCAATTTTTAGCATGCAGTGTTTGAATGATTTGGTTATTTTGTCTTGGGGCTCCCAGTTTCATATTTCAGTCTTTCTGATATGCTTCTTTCTTTCACCAGTAAAGCTATTTTCTTACATAGCTTATGCGTGTGCTTGCGGCACTCTTTGAGAAGACACTATGAAATCAGAAGTCAAAGAATTTAAATAAAAAATCTTGTTGGTATACACTGCTTTGATTTTTCCTCAAAGCATATGGTATCATCATGCTCTTCCTGACAGCTAAAATGTTTTTTGTCTTAAATTTCCAAGTTCACTTAAAAAAAATGCAAAAAAGCACGCCTTACTGCTGGCTGTCATTTTTTGTATTTTGTAACCTATTTTGATGCATTTTCTGCTTTTATTCTGCTTCATTCTCTAGCTTTGCCAGGTTTGCTTATTTTGGTTCCTCAGTGCCCAGTCCACCATCACATTGGACTTAAAAATGTAGAACTTCTCTCACTTCAGTGAGTAAATTAAAAACTCTAGGATGCACAGAGTTCCTGCAAATGCACATTTAATGGCATGTGTCATAACAGCATTTTTTTTTTAGCATCTGTTACACTTCACTTTTGACTTTTGGGTTGATAGGACAGTGCTGTTCATAGCCTCCAATGCAGTCTTCTGCTTGGGCAAAGCTTCTGCTGGAAGCCCGACAGCTTGATTAACCCAAAATGCTGCTTCTTCCACTGCTTCTGTCCATCCTGGGGTTGGTTTTCAGGAAACCGAGCAGCAGTTCTTTTCTCCCATTTAGTTACATAGATGGAAAGATGACTTAGGAAGCACAGCTTGTGCCCAACATCTGCTGGTGAAGCACAGTCAGCCAGATCTGATTTTAGCGAGGTGGTTACGCGTCTGAGAAGTAAAGCTGGAGGCAGACTCGAACTTGCCAAATTGGACTGGCCATTCAGAGCTGCCTGAAGAGCTGGAGGCTGATGCATTATAACACTCTCACTTGTGTGAATGTGTGCTTTCTCGTGGCCGTTCTGAAGGTATAAAAGGAAACTTCAGGATGGTGTGTTGCTGGCATTGCTCCTCTTTCATGGTGATTCCTCTATGAAGTTCTCTATGCACTATGGAATTTGTACACGCTCATAATATTTAAAGTGATGAAAGGGAAACAATGAAATAGTTATAAAAGAGAGTCTTGAGAAAATATATTAAACTTGGCTAGGCTTCTGTTGTTCTCACTGAATTCCAAGGAAAGAGGTAGAAGATAGGAGACATCACACCTCTCTTGAACGGTTCCGTTCAGTGTGCGTATGTGTGTGTCTGTTATTTACACATGCACATGGACATATTATGTTCACATAAAAGAAATTAGTAGGCCATTTTTTGCATTTTTACACTGTTATTTGTAAAAAAGATCTCCAGAAGTCTGAAAAGAAATTTTCTTTCCAAATAATGTTTTTCTTATCTGCCTTTTATTATTTTTGTTTAATTTTGTTTTAGCAAAGACTGAAGTCAACAATGCCTGCCTTTCCTAATTTTATTAGAACTTTTATAAAAGTATATTTAGTTTTGTACCAGAATAGCAATTTTGCCACAGCTTTAAGAATAGAAAGTTTTAACTGTTATACCAAGTCAAGCCAACGGTGTCTGGTAGAATTATGTTCCTCAACATTGCTGACTTAAAAATAATACAATAGTAAACCACTTTCTTTAAAGGAGAATTAGTTATATAATTACATGTTCCTGTAAAACTATAGTGCTGACTGTGGTCCTGACTCAAGCTGAATTGTAAGACCTTCAAGGCAGGAATTCTTTTAAAACTGAAATTTTGTATGAAGCCCGATACCTTCAAGTTTCTGTTCTTTTTATAGATTTTATTGGCATCCTCCCACAATTAGATTAAAAAATAATTATTGTACCCACTCCTGGGCTGGCATTTGAGATGTGGAGTGCTACAGTGGTGCAAATGGTAGAGAGCTGGGAGAACTGGCATTTGTGGCAGTAGTTGGAATAGTCTGTCTTAATCAACATTTGTAAATGTTTCTTCACCGTAAGTAGCATTTTTCATAGGGAAAAAAAAAGTGTCCTTTTGTCCAGGAGGAACCCATGTGATATGAGCAGACAGATTCTTAATGAGAGGGAAACAGCCTGCAGTTCTTGTAGCTTTCGTTTGGATGGTTTGTTCTGAGGAGTCATTTTTACTACTCCTATGCAAGTAGTGACGTATATAGCTGCACGTGTATTCAGATGATGCCAAAGTGCCAGCTAATTAAAAGAGAAAGTGTCACTTTTGTCTCCTAAAATGTAAGAACTTCCATACGGAGTTAATCTAGCAGCTGCTAGCTCAGCCAGTTACATGCTTTCCACCCTGGAGAAGATACAAAAAAACTGTAGCTTCTCAGTTGTCCAAGTTAGTTTTTGTTTGTTTGTTTGCTTTTAACACAATAAGAATGGATCATTTTAAAGTTGTTTATTACTATATTTTTTACAATTTGTGCCATTTACATTATATAACCTGAAGAAATTTAGAAAGTTAATACTGTGGTACAGAGATGAAACCAGTAACTAAAGATGAGGAAACTACTATGCTGTACTTGGTACCTATATAATGAAAGGATGCTCCTAAGTGAAGAATCTTGTAGGTATCTTTCTCATGGTGACAGATTATTTTCTTATGCATATATACCTCCTTTTGTGTATTTGCGAAGTACCAAGGAAATGTTTACATGATGCATCTGTGCGGAGAAACTGTATGTACTAGGCACTAGCTATAGCTCCCTAGTGAGCTGAGGAAAGCCTTGTGGTGATTCTGAGAATAATATTCTAAGCTAAGCTTAAAAAATAAAGGGAAACAATGAACTGTGCTTTCACCTTTTTGTTTTATCTGTTTTTTTCAGAGATACGTCAGAGCTTAGGTAAAATGTCAAAATCAGCTTAAGACTGTTATTTTCCCTGGAGCCAGTGGGAGCGTGTTTCCCAAAATATAGCAGAGTTCTATAAGCAAAATTTCCTGGGAGTTTCCTTCCTCCAAGTTGGATTTATGTATATATTATGAATAAACCATTCCTAGGCGACATGAGTTTGTTTAAAAAGGAAATGATCCTATTATAAAATCATCAGCTCAACTCAGTCTTGTGGAAGGTAGGAGGAAAGTTTCTAAGTGTTAATACCATCCAGCTTCACTTTTTTTTCTTTTCTGCTTAGGGTCTTTTGTTTATAAAACCTACGAATTCTGAAAGCAATGTTGATTTTTTTAAATAGGTTGATAGGTTGCTCCAAACCTTATTTTCCTAGGTAGGTCTAATTATGCTTCTTTTTAAACAACCACAACAGTTAATTTGTTTGGAGCTTTATTGTAGAAAAATAGGTTGGAAGTATCTTGGAGAATAGCCACTTTTCAAGTAGCTTATGTTACTCATCTACTGTCATTATTATTTGATGTATTGCTTTTCTTTGAATAGAAATTACATTTTTGTACTATGCTCAGGACTTTATAAATATATAAATAAATATAAAAATATATAAAATGTTCTATTTCAATTCCTATGAAATTACTGGGGAATGTTGGTTAAAGAATTAGTTAAAAATCTCTTCACCTTTTACACATTGCTCATATATATGTGCTTATAGGCAAGCACTGTATCACTCTCTAAGTTTGGCATTACCACGCTGAAGAGTCCTAGCCTTGTCAAACTTCACTGGGCAAAGAGCCTGTACCCTTGTAGAACCATCCATGGTGGTTCCAGTGTCTCTTTCCTCCTTGACAGTAGCTGGTTTACTGCCTGTTGATGTATAGGTACAACATGGGCTATTTTTCTCCACAAGCATTACTTTTCTCTTAGCAACATTGATCTTTACCCCCCAAGACTGTAAACAATGTCCCTTTCTACCTTAATTAATTCCTCCCAAATTAAGAATGAGGAAACAGTCAGTTTTTGCCCATGCTATCTGGATGTGAATAGGAGACTTCAGCCTCTCTATGCCCAGTGAGCCAACTTTAGTTCTAATTTCAATAGGTGTCCACTAATTTGGAAAGAGCTGCACTACTACTGCTTTTGCTGAATTTAGTCACTGTTGCGAAGAATTGTTCTGAATAAAATAAGAAAAGAATATCTTGAAAAAAATATAGGGCCTATGATGCCTTAAATAGCTTGGGTTTTATTTGTTGTTTCCTATTTATAGGGAAATATATCTGCATTATTAGTAATATATGAAGACAATACCTTAAAGAAGTGCAATATCTGAGTAGGGACTAATGTCTGAGACTTGCCTCCACTAAGTTTAGCTTTCTAAAATATAAACAGGTAAGAATAATATCCATATTTGCAACTTGTTCATTGCATAGAAAGGCAATGAACAGAGAAAGTGTTTTTGTACCCACTTGAAGTTGAGAGACACTGGTATGCTTGCTCACAGTGGCCTAGACCAAGCATTCTGCAATAATAAAGCTCAGAATATTTTGATGAAGGAAATGCAGTATGGACAAAAACTCTCAGTGTTTAAGTTCAGACGTGGGTGGAATGATTTCTCATCATTTTTATTAAATCAAAGTCACAGAAAAAAGAATTATGGCTAGACCTTTTCACAGGTTGTGTGTGCATGTGCACAGAAAGGCAGTGGGTTCAGTGAAATGCTACCTGACCTTGACTTTTCTGAAGGTGGAAATGATGCTGGTTTCACATACTCAGCTGTTTGATTTCCTTTCCACTAGCCATAATTAACATTATTCAAGCAACATTAGGAAGAACATAAATATTTCAGAGTAGCTAATTACAGTATCCAAAACATCATCCAAGCTATTCTTTTAATGAGGATGTGCTTTGTTCCTGCAATAGTGTAACAATGATTTCATCAAGCAATTAAACAGATACAATACAGAAAGAGGTATTTTCTCCTGCTTACAAAGATGCTCTATTACTTGCTTTTCTGTGAGTTGCTTGTGTAAAGTCAATAGCCGTAAGCTATCAAAACATATAAACTGAGGTCCAAGTTTGGAGAACTTTGTCAAAATTCACATGTTTCATTAGGAATTTTCTGTGAGTATAAACTTAAGTTTGGGTTTAGTGCAAATGTGTTTTATTAATACTTACATTCTTCTTTTAGGATATGCTTAGGAAAATTATACATGTGTCCAAATCTGTTTACCATACCCCTATATCAGGATATGCAAAGCCACATTGATACTCTTTAAAATTAGGACAAGAGCACAGCCTAAAATGAAAATGCAGTTCATGCTGTGTTGGAAGTACTGGAAAACTCCAGTCCACTAGGATTCAGATAATGTAACTCAGGGCACAAATAGATTTGCATGTTTAATGATTACTGCTTTTGCTCATTAACAGGAATCAGATGAAAGCAAAATTTGAGTTTCAGATGAAAGATTAGGGAACAATACAAATGAGAGCATAGAGAGCAGTATTATTATTTTTTTTTTCTGGTAAATGAAGGACCAGAATTTTTCTAACTGGAAATTTTTGGCATCATCCTCAAAATTCCCTCTAATATGTTTTATGCAAATGGGTTCAGCAAAAATTTTCAGAATGCAATATTAAAACAGATATCACAAATATAGGGTGTTTTTTTTCAGTTTTGGGGGAGTTTTTTCAACTGAAAATAAATTTATTTCAGGAAGTATCATTTTTCTATTCTTAAAATACTCTCTGTACCACTCAACAGGTGAAGAAGGTTTACAGGTATTTAACCCTCAACTTTACCAAATATTGTAATTTACTTGATTTCACTATGCGCTAAATATTTAACAAAAGCTACTAGTTAACAAAATATATAACAAATTAAATGCTTCTTTAGGCCAGCGCTCAGGACAGAGATTCATGCATTTGAATGATGAATGAAGACCAGGGAGATATTCCTTGGGGCTGATGACTTCTAATTTAGGATAATGTCCTTTGAATAAATGTCTTCCGTTTTTATTAACAGAAACCAGAACCAAACGCAGTTCCTTGATTTGGATTGGCTTAAAACAACACTTTTAATTAGGTAGATATAAATACAGTAGTGCATACAAAATACAGGCTTGCTTAATTTCTGAGCTCCTCTGAGAAGTTGCTAGTTATCCATTGACAAACAGATGAATTGTTCTCCCTATCTGATTACTGAAAGAGGCGCTACTGAATCTGGTGGAGAAGATGCTTCTACTAGTGGTGGAACGGTGCAGCGCCTGCGGGTGGCTGGTCCGCACTGCCAACAGGCCTCTGTGGATTTGGGGTCTGCTACTGCTTTGGAATGCCCTATAATGGAGTTGTCTTGGCTCTCTGTGATCTGACGGGACATGGAAAAGAACGGCCGCGGCCTATGGGAAATGCCTCACGAAGTGCCTGTTCTAGGACTCGAATGCCCACGTACCACCGTGTTGCGGTGTACTGTTCCATGGCGCGCCACTCCGCGCGTGCCCCCCTTCCGGCCCTGGCAGTCGCGGGCACCCGGGTCTCGCTGGGGTAACGTATCTGCGGCTGCCTGCAGCTGCCGCCGCCCTGCCCGCCGGGGCCGCAGCGCGGTGAGGCCGAGGGCAGCAGCCCCGGCGCGAGGGCACCTCAGCCCATGCCGTGTTTGAACTCCTGCCGCTTGTGCCCGCCAGGCTGGGAGGGGACAGGGCCTGGGGGCGCAGCGCCCTCAGCCCGCCGCTGCCGTGCGGGAGCGGCTGCCCCTCGCCGCGCCCTCTCAGCAGGCTGCTCACGCGGCCCGGCGCGTCGCGCGTGTATCTTTAAAGCGGGATTTTTTCTCAGCAGAGAGGCGCCCCCCGCCTCGCCGCCAAGCAGGGGCACTGTCACGGTGAGTTACATGGGCAGCTGCCGCCAGAGGTGGGCGCGGGGCTGCGTCACGAGCGCCCCGCGCAGTGGCAGGGCCGGGCCCTGCGCTGGGTGCTGGGGAAGGAGGCAGGGGCGGGCAGGGCGGCTGACGTGTCCTTCGTGAGTCAAGGCGCTGCTCAGCCACGTGCCGGGGGGATTTAAAGAGTTCGGGAGGGCAGAGGGGCATGCCCAGCGTGAGGGCTGGCGGGGAGGCAGCGCCCGACACGCCGCCGTCATGGGAACCTTCTGCCACCAGCAGCCACTGGCCGCCGGGGCTCTGCGCGTCCCCGCGAAGGCCGGGGACGGCAGCACGGCGCCGGCGTCCCCGCTGCGCCTCCTCCTCCTCCTCCTCCTCGTCCTGCTGGCCTGCTGGCCGTGCGCCTGCCGAGGTGAGGAGCAGCCCCTGAGCCCCGCCGCGCAGCCAGAGCGGAGCAGCACAGGCCGCTCTGCGGGACACCGAGGCGGCGCGCGAGAGGCGGCGCGGGAACGCGGAGCCCGCGCAGGAACGCGGGAGGGGCGCGCAGGGTCCCGCACGCAGCCGGAGCGGGTCCCGGCGCCCCTCGCATCCCGACTCCTCGGGAAGGAGGCTGCAGCCCGGAGCCTGCTCGGGCTTCGCGGCGCGGGGCACCGGGCGGAGCGAGTCTCGGTAAGGGGGTTTCTGAGGGGCCGCTGCGCAGCGTGCGGGGGCCGCCCCGCGTGTCCCTGCGTCCCTTCCGCGTCCCGGGGAAGCTGCAGCGCAGCAGCTGGAGCATCGTGGCGTTAGGAGGCGGGCGGGCACACGGGTTCTGCTGAGGTGGGAAAGGACGGAAATGGAATGTTTGCTTTGGAAACAGGGCTTGATTCAGTTTGAGATGTGACATGCTGCACGTGAAAGTTACGGTTCCTGCAACAGGCAATGCTTGTGAAAGCAGCACAGGTAATGGGCGTTTTGACAAAATATACTTCGATTTCTATTGTCCCACTCCACGTATTTTAAATACTTAGGGTTTATGAAGAATCATGGCAGAATAATTCCATGTCCAACGAGCACGCGTGCTTTCGTATATTGCGTGTGAGTTATTTTCATCAGGAATTTTTGTTTTGTTCTTTTTTTTTCTAAATATGAAGAAGCAGAGAAATCTAAATGCAACCTACTGAATAACCTGCCAAAAGTTGTGAAAGAGGGGAGGGAAGGAAAAGGAGAGAAGGGGAGGGCAATAGCTACACAGTATTTTATCACTGTTCTTATAGAAAAGATTTGCAGGAGCCCATACAGGGAGATCGTGGGGGAAAGAGACGAAGATTGAAGAAGTGAGTCCCAGAGTGAAAAATTACTGAAAATGTGTATCTGTCGTTCTGCTGACTTGGAGGAACATGAGGGTTTAGCAGATGGCAGACTTGAAGAAGAAGAGAGCAGATGCACAATGGATAGTGTAATGGATAGTCTGTAAGATGATTTTCTCTTCTATGTTCCTTTTAAATAGAATTGGCTTCCCTCAGTAGCACCACATTTTTTTTTCCTATGGCTTTTTTGTGATTTTGCAATGTCCCTTAATTGTTTCCCAGCGCGTGTTGGTGTGCGGGTACGTGAATGAGGGCAGTGCGTACCGCCAGCAGGCGTGCGCTGCTTGGCGCTGGGTGGGAGCGCAAAGCAGATGGGACTGCTCCTGCAACACGGCTGCTAAGGAAACTTACGAGCTGTCAGAAGAATCCTGTCTCCTCCGTTCAGAGGTTTACACTGCTCCAAGCGAAAAAAAAACTCAAAAAACAAACAAGGAAAAAGAGCTGTAATATTTGGGCTTCCTTGCCTGCTGGTCTCTACTGGCTATTGGATTTCAGCCTATTGGATTTCTTCTGTTCACCCAGGAGGGTCTTGGGAATGAGGCAATGGCGGCATCAGCACTCGGGGACAGAGGAGCCAGGATTTCAGGGGACAGAGTGTTTATCTGAAGTGTTGCCCAGCTCCACGCTTGCAATAGGTCTTTAAACTAGACACCAGTCCTAGGGCAATACTCCAATGGGAAGATATTAATTAAGAATAGGAAGCACAGTAAAAGAATTGTAACACCTTTAATTTGTTTGTAGTTTCTCCTTGAACTAAAACCAATATCAAAAAAAGCACTTTTTTTTTGTTTTCATTAGGAAGCATTTGCAATGTGGGATTTCCAGAGATTTCGAAAATTTCCCTCTCCTACATAGGATGAAATTGAGATTCACGTCTAATTTTTTTTTTCTTTTTTCTTTTTTTTTTTTTTTTGGTGACAAAAATGTGCATCCAGAATAATTATTCATCTTGAATCTGGGATACCAACATAGGGTTTTAAATACACTGTTTTACACCTGAAAATTACTACTCTTGTTATTAGTGGCGCTTGTAAAACAGATGGGATGATGGACATCCATATCTTGCTCACCTAGTCACTGTGCTCTAAATCTGTCTTCATCCCTTGTGTGGTTGTCATGCTGGATTATTTGGAAAGCAGAAGTTACCACAGGTGGCTAGAGCCTGTGTGGGAGGCTGCGAAGCCTCTGGCCACGTGAGGTGTCCGGGAGGAAGGCCGTACGTGTGCTCGGGCACAGCTCCGGGCCGCCGCTTTGGGCAGGGGGGCTGTGACTTGCTAGGGCCTCCTGCAGCGCTGGGATGTGCGGCGGGCGCAGCGCGCTGCCGGCCCCTCGGACGTGCCCTCTGGCACTGGTCTCTCTTAGTTACAGAGATTCTGATAGTGCAGTGTTACTCTAAGTGCACAGATAAATGCATGCCAGATAAAATACAGTGTGGAAAGCTGGATATTCTGGGAGCTGAGCTGGGAGGGACCCAGATGTACTAAAGTCCAGATCTGCATCCCAGCTGGAAAGATAGGGAGAAGAGGAGCTGCCCCCAGGCAAACTTGGCATCCAGCAGAGTTTCCTCAAAGTGGCTTTTAACAACTCCAGCTACCAGATCAAACGGCCTCCTACAAATCACTGTTTTCCACATTCCAGCAAAAGGCAGATTGCTCAGGGCATTTCCAGCTTTCCACTTTATGAAATAACACATTTAATCTTCTAAGAGACTGAACTTTTCCATAGAGCACACACCAGATAGAAGAAGCAAAGCCAATTACATATATGCTATTTCCTTCTCAAAAAATCCCGCATCACATGTGTTATTGAGATAGGCTGTGTAGCACGTGTTTAATTGCACTAAATACCAAAGTAACAAGTAGGATCCAGATTAGCAGCTTCAGATGAGTGCACAGATGAGATGAGTTCTCACAAAGCTTGAGGACTTGACAGCTGTGGATATGGGAATGTGTTTTCCTGAGCAGATCTAGGGTCGAAGGGCTGCTGCACACATTTTTCTCTCCTGCTGCTTATTGCTGAGAACAGACTAAAGCTAGGCTGACTTTTGGTGAAAACGAAGTCATACCTACCCTGTTCATTGCTAAGAGATGTAAGTGCCCGTATCTGCAGTCCCTTGTGAAAGAACTTGCTGCTGCTGGGGTAACTAAGAGCAGGCAGAAACTACCAGACAACTCTAAGAACGTGTCGGGTGGGAGATGCCCCCAGAGCATCCACTTCTCTGTACTGTCAGCAACAAGGGTACTGCAGACTTGCAAGATATGGAATCGTACTCAGAGGTATTTTCTAATTCACTGAAATAGGAAATTTAAAAAAATTACCTCTTCTGTGTGGTATTGATAAGCCTTTTTTCATGCTTCCAGGTGCACCGATGCCATCCCAAGCACTACAGGCAGATCAGGATATGCAGCTGTGGAAAGAGGTAAGAATGGCAGGCAGGGCAGCTCGGCCCCCGCGGGTAAAAGCCCTTTGCTGTGGGACTGACGGCTGGCAGTGATTCCTGCAGCTTACGGTGAGCAGGCTGGGGACGCACAGCTAAAGCACCACTGAGGCTGCGTGCTGCTGCGTGGGATAGTCCCCTTTCTTCCGTGCCAGTCCTTGCTCTCACACCTCGCTCTCCTGCACTTCTCACACATGGAGCTCGGGTGCTGCCTCTGCTCCTACCCCTGCCTCTCCTTTTCACCTCCGGTCCTGATGTCAGTGAAGAAGTGAAAATGAAACGTGTAGATTTTCTGAAGAGTAATTTCCAGAAGGATGGTGAGGCTGGGTGGTGAGGTGTCATCCAGGAAAGACAGAAGTCTTGACTCATTGGAGAGCTTGAAGACTGTTGTCATTTAACTGTCAGTCACCAGGCAGTCACTGTCTCTGGAGACAATAGTGTCCCATCCAGGATTTTTATAGTCTGCACAGGATAATAGTAATTGTTTCAATTCATCCAGACTTTCTCCTGCTTCCTCAGTTCCACACAGGACTGGTATTTAATCATATCCTAGCATCTTACTTTACTATGTAAGGGGTTTCAGTTAGCTCCTCTAATGTTGATACTGATGATTATTGTAGCTTCCATTCCCCTCTTTTAAACCTACATACTGCTCTGATGTGCTTTAAAGTGGGTTCTTCCGTACCCTTTTGGAACAGATGGAGCCACAGGAGTTAACACTTAGAGAGGGCTAACCTCAAACACACCACTCTGCTGTTGCTGTCATCTTGAAGGACTGTCTTGACATTTAATTCTGTGGCTTCTGATAACATTAGAAAGCAAACAAACTCATCATGGAAAGAACTGGGTACACAGAGTAAATTTCCTGCTGTTGGTGCCTTCCCAGGACATACTTCCTTCATTGACAGCTCCATTTACTTACCGTCAGAGTTACTGACTCCAATGCTGACACACTCACACACTGGCACCTGCACAAGCCCTGAAGATATTTATCTCCTGGGAGAAAAATGATCTCTTGGGAAGTAATATCCTAATAGCTAGAAGAGTTTATGAAAATGAGTTAAGTTCTGTGTTAAAAGATGATCATTTATGCATTTCTGCATTTATCCTTTCATTTGCTTTCGTAAAGCAAGATTCACAGCAACAGTCATTGGAGGGCCAAGGTAATGCTCCCTTTCTCAGTGGATAAAGAAATATGCATAAAATACGAAAAGAAGTATGCATAACATACTAAATTCCATGTGAAATTATGTAACATGTTCTTACCCTGAAAGTTTAGTAGTGAAGCTGAAGTCATGATCCCAGAGAGAAGCAAATGTAAGATCAAGTGAGAGAACAGGGGGAAGATGTGTTACCAACAAAAGCTACTTGAAAGGGGAACCTTTCCCACCATCCCTGCTAATGCTTTCTCTTTGATTCTCCCCTGAGAAATGAATCATTTCTTGTCTTGAAGTACTCTGATATGCATTATTTGTTCATTGCTTTTTTTTTTTTTTTCATTTAGTGCTTTTTTCACTATAGAGTGCTGTTTAGGCCTTTTTATCTGTAATAAGATTAAAGGACCCATTGTATTCCCCAGTCTTCATTTGAAAAAAAAATACATTTTTGCAGCAATCTGTGCACAATATAATGATTGGTAAAGCATTTTGGCATCTGAACTAACAGTATCAAATATGCAGTGGAAAAAAATGGAGCATTCTAATGTGGGTTGCTATTGATACATTTCCTAAATTATATAATGAAAAGTTAAGCCTTTTTTCATTGTTATTAAATTTTGCATCTCCAGCTGAAGTGCTGGTGATTCTTTCTTTTCCTTATGAAAGACTTAGAGCTTTCAGCTGTGGTAAAATAGCTTCCAAGTGTTTTTTTGTTTTGTTTTGTTTTTCTCTTTCTTTCTACTTCCCGAGTAATAACTGCACTGAAAATACTTTAGTCTGGGATCCTTTCAGCCTGGAAAAGAGACAGTGGAAAGAGGCTGTGATTATGGTCATGAATGGTAAAGAGAGGGCGGTAGGGATCAATTATTCATTGCGTCTTCCAAGGCAAGTGTGCAGCAGTACTCATGAAGTACTCCGTGAAAGGACTGACCAAGCTACCGTGGTGGTGCTTTGTGCAGTGCTTAGGAGAGCCTTACTGTGAGATGCTGGCGTGTTAAAAGTTTACAAAGGTTCAGGGAGACCCTGGCCAAATTCACAGAAGTCCAAGGGGCTTTACTATAAAGAAACAACCTCTGACTGAGAGCTTGTGAGCTCCACATTGCTGGTGGTTGGAGAGAACAATTGTTACTAAATAGCTGGTCTCTTGTTAAGCTTTTCCCTGTGTGCCCATATTTGGCCATTTTTGGAGGTAAGATAAAGAGCTAAGCTAACCTGATTCTGTTCCTGATGAAATCACTGCGGGGGCTGGGGTTTCTTGGGTTGTTCTGTGGTGGTGGGAGGGAATTTTGTTTCTGTTGTCATGTCTATTTGTGTCACTTCTGTTCCATTCTGTGCTCATGAACCCAAGTTCAAAGGCAGTGACTTTTTTTTGATCTGAGTTCAGGTTCTTTGAAACAGCCTGAATACATATCTTCCTAGTCTTGCGATCTGGGATCCATCTCCTGTAAACAAGACCCTGTAGACTTTTCATTTGTCAATGAAAGCAGTGGAAACCTTGGGCATTGGCTGGCTGGTGACTCACACAAATGGACTGGCACGTGTAGGATGTGCTGGCACGCACCTGACTTGCTCGAGAGAGGTGTGCGTGTCATACACCTGCAGCGATGCTGGAATCCTGGCAGCAGAGCAGCATCTGAGGATACCACTGTAGTACTGGCATTTTCTTTGCAGTTTATATAACCCAAAGCTATCACAGAAGATATCTATGTCCATAGTCCGTGCCTCGGAAGCGTACAGTCTTCCTTTAAATTGTGAGTCTGTCTGAGAAGGTTGTAAGTAGGAGGGACGTGAATGGTATTTCAGAATAATGGATACAGGTAAGTATGTTGAGATTGTTGAGATTGAGCAAGTGTAAATTTGTTCATTCAGTTAAGGGTGGTTGTTTTTCCTGAATTTCAAGAATGCACCTAGATGAATTCTCTGTGGTGGATGTTTGCTATGCCTTTGGCTGCACTGAACTGTTTTAGAAAACATATGTTTTGTATAGTTATGTTAAATATGGCTTCTTAAAGAACTACTGTGTGAACTTTTACAGATAGATGATGCATGTTCTACCTACCTGTCCACAGATTATCAGCTTCAGGTGAGTCACCTTAGATAGAGATTAATTTATTTTTGACATTACTTATTAAATGCAGTAGAGTGGAAGTGTGGTGTCTGAGTTCATTGTTTCTTTGCTATAGGCTTCCAGTGCACTGGAAGAGCTTTGCTTTTTGATCATGGGATTTCTCCAGAAACCACAGGTAAAGCACATGAAAAGCTACTTCATGTATCTGAAACATGCTCAGTCAGCCTGCCAGCATCTACAGTGAATTCCGAAGACACAATATCCAAACTGTTTGAAGTAATAGTATCAATTCTGATGCCAAAATACTGTATGTCCTAATGTGACACATGTTGAATACAACTGTGAAATTCCAGTGTTTGGAGAATAAGGTCCAGTTTGGATGCAGGATTTCAGGTGTTTATATTGCTCTAGATGAGAAAAAAATATGCAAATTATGCAGCTGTCTATGGAGAAACAAATTTACTTAGGATAATCTGCTTTTTTTTATTTTTTGCTAGAACTGGAGCTTCAGTTCATAGTGAAACATAAAAACACAGATTCTAGATATGACAAAACAACAAAACATTACATATGTCTCTTTTGACTATGGGAAAGGGAGAATGGCACAATCTTGGCAATATGAGTATATGGAGAAGCAGCTCATTAAAAGCATCAGTTCTTCCAATAATCAGTGGCCTCTACAGGGGCTGAAAAGAGCATTCACATTGATAAGCAAAGGTATATAATACACTTGAAAATGTTCCAAGCCACTATTAAAACGTTCATAACGTAATTTAAACTGCCCATTGCTGCTTCTTTTTTTTTTTTTTATCAAATAAAAGCCTCTCTACCAATGTTTTTCCCACAGGGTTTAGATGAAAAAGACAACACCAAAAGGGTAAGATTTCTGTGTATGTTTTATGGTAAACTAAAATTGTCAAGAAAATCATAACCTCCTTGCCCTGTCTTGTAGTAAAACCCCACTTCTAATTTTTTTGAACAGTTCTTATTTCATTATTCTAAGACTCATGACTCAGGCAACTCAGACATCATGGTAAGTTGCATAGCACCTCGTTGTGAGTACATGTGTGCTTGTACTTAAAAACAAGATAATGTTCCTTTTTCTAACAGTCTCTCCTACTGAATAGCAAGGTCAAACCCAGGAAATTTATGTACAAAATATAGAATATTATGTACAAAATATAGAACATGACAAAGGATCAGCAACACTGAATGAACACTTTGTACAAATGCAAAACTACTGAATATTTAGGGTTTCACAACTACATCTTAAGTAGTTTCAACCTGAAAGAATAAGATCACTTGCTTATTTTTGGTGTTTTGTAAGCACAACATATGCAGTGAACAACTCTCACTTGTACAAGGTGAGAATTTGGCCTTAAATATTAATTTTTAATGAATTGCATTAATTATTAATTAAGTTGTATTAATAATTCATGACAATAATAAATATCTGTTAGGCAAAATAGTATAAAAGTCTAATTAAGATTTCAGTTTTTTTATGGATGAGAAGTACCATGCTTTTTTATGTAGCCTAAAATTTTTGCCTTAAAAATACTCTTGTAAGTTAATAAATAATGTGATCCACTCTTGATTTAAAGTGCAAACACTATGTTTTTTGTGTGCATCAGATATTTTGTATGTGTGTCCTATGACACTGAGCAGGTTAAACATATTCGTGTCTTCTCATTTCTTAACAATCATTCTGAAATGTTAGTGTCTGTTACTGCCTTGTTTCCTACGTTTCTTCAGAAATATGCTGTGTATCTCCTACAAAGCGACACTGACTGTTTCCTAGGCTTCTGGTGAATACAGTTGATGCTGTAGTCGGGATTTTCATAATAGAACTGCTCGGAGTGCAGTTCTAAACGCCTAGGAGCTTTTAGTGATAGTGAGGGCCCAGTGGAAGGAGCTCCTGCTGGAGAGGCTCCTGCCTCCCTCTTGCTCCCCATCCCGAAGCCTTCCGCCTCTGCCCGCTCCAGAGGTTACTGCTCTCCCACTTGGGGTTTAGCTCTCCAGGTGGCTCTTTTCCAGCCCTGGGTCGGGATGTAGCAGTGTAGGTGAGCGATCTCCTTCTTCCCCCATTCTCTCTTCTCCGCTGGCTGCAGGGCAGAGCTGACTGCGCTCTTTCACTCCTGTAAGTGATGCTGCATGGCAGATCACTAGAAAATTTACTTGGAAATGGTTCTTTCCTGTAAACTATTTTCTAGCAAAACATCTTTTTTTTTTTTTTTTCCCCCCGTGTTTTAAATTATTTTTAAATAAAATGACTTATTCACTACAAAGGTGATTGAAGCTGCTAATTTTCATAGCAGATAATCATAGAATAGTTTAGTAGAAGTGTGTAGGGAAATGCTTTCTGTAGCCTCACAGAGGCTGATCAAAGTTTGAATAATTGCAATTACCTGGGCAATGTCTGTGAACTGTGCTGAACTTTCAGGACATAAAGGTGAGGATGCACAGCTCTTCCCTCCATTCCTGTGTGCGTCACATTCATAGTGTAAATATAAATGTTGGTACCTTTACGTTGTCAATTCTGAGTGCTCAAGAAATTAGTTTCTCAGTTAACACCTTCAGTGTGGGAAGAGCCACTATGTGCATCATGAGGTCAGGATTTCATTGTTGCTCATGTGTCTGTGTTCGTGTCCTCTCAGTCGTCTGTCCTGCATCCCTTGCTGCAACTCGTTCCCCAACTTAATGAGAGAAGACTGAAGAGATACAGAGACGTATGTAACCTTCTATGCATGCTTGCAACTGCACTCCTTGTGGTTCTTTAGCTCTTCTGAAAATGTCTTTTTAGAACCTTTCTGCTCAAAGCACTTTTATTTTCAAGATTTAATATTGCACTAGTGTACCTCCATTAGAAATATATATATATTTTTGCTAGTCTTTAATGAGTGTGAAATAACCCTGCTCATACTTAACATGTAAAAAAGGAAAACTAAAATAATATATACTTGACATGGAAGAGTGGTAGAATGGAGAACAAAGTAGATCTAATGGCTGATTTATAAAATGAAAAATACGGTCAAATTTAGCTTTACCATTATAATGCAGTTGAGTTGTTTTTTTTTCTAGGGGGTTCTCTTTTTTCACATTAGGAATTCAAACCATATAAATTAATTAGAAACATATTGTTTATGGCTTACAATATTAAGAATTTCCAAGTCATTTAAAGACAATAGTATGACTTAAGGTGCAGGTAAGAAAGTTCTTTTTGTTACAATTTCTGCACAAGGTTTATCTTTCTGAGTAATAAGCCGTAGAAGTCAGGCCTTTGAGAATATAAAGATTTTTTTTTTCTCTCACACCTTTTAAAACTCCTTTAACTACATTATTACCTGATTTAGCATCAACGGAAACAAAACATGGGAAAAGAAATATATCTTCTCAGTTCAAGTAGCATAAATTGAGATTAACTTTTGATTTAAAGGCATATATTTCAGAGTAGAATACATGAAAAAAAACAAAAACAAAAACAGGATAACATCTCTTATTTTGGAGTTTTCAGTATGGAATTAAAGAATGAGCACCCTAGCACTAGCTGTTTTTGCAGAAAGAAGAGCAATAGTAAATTTTAGTTTTTTTTTTTTTTTTTCCTAATGAATAAGGGAGCTATATAATTTGGGTCTATCTTAAGAGGAGTGTGTTGCAATCTGGAGAGTATGTTTTCAGCCCCATGCATAGCACTCAGGAAGAAATGTTATTATTAAATTGTTTCTGAACTTTTTCTTTTTCAAATGTTGACTGCTGTTTGGTATTTGATAAAGTAGACACATGCAGAGTTTGACAAATTTTTTTGTTCTCTTTTTAAGAACCAGTTCAGAAAGTTATGTTTCAGTGAAAATACATACAGCAATAATAACCATTTTGCATGAAATACATTTTTTTTTTTAAAAAATAAATACAGTTTTATTTTTGATCATGCACTAGACAGATTTTTTTTTCCTCTTAATTGGAAAACCATTTCTTTGGGAATGCTTTTTTTGTAAGTTGTTCATTCCTTCCTACTTTGCTACTTGCAGGTATGTTCTGGAAAATACTTCAAACAGCTAAACACACTTTATCACTTACGTTCACTCCACAAAATTTGTAATGTTTATTACCAATAACTTTTCTCCTATGAAGTTTTGGTTCTAAGAACTTCTATCTCATATGCTTTTCTCCCATGAGATCTCAGGAAGTTATGTGAAGTTATATTAAAGAAAAAAATCCATATCCACAGTTGGATCATTGTCTTGTAGCAAGAAAGAAAAAAGAAAGAACAAGTTGGGAGAGATCATTGTTAAAGAGCATAATCTATTTTAAAAATACAAGGAGGGCATTTGTCAGAGCAAACAACGTCAATGACGGATGAAAAAGCTCTCAGTATCAACTGAATCACACAGCCACTCCTGGATAGGTTCCCAGCATCCCAAACTACTCAGGATGTATGATACTAGCTCGGATCCTGCTGGGTAACTAGAGAGAGTCTCTGAGAGCAATTTTACACAGTGCATGACAGTCCACTTAGAGAAATAGTGATGATTTGGCCCACCATTGATGTATTTTAATCATGGTGCCTAAATAGTTTTATAAGCCTAAAAAAATTATTTGATAGAAAAGTGTAAATTGAGGGAGAAAATTCTTCATGGTTTTCACACAGCAGAAAACTATGGATAGCTTCAACCTACAGAAACATTTAGTTAGGGATCAGGAAGTTTGGTGTATTACGGGAATCAATTCCTTGAAAGTTGATTAATGGTTTAAATAATCCGCAGAGTTAAGAAAAGTTTTGCAGCACCAATTCAGAAAGTAAATCCTGCTTGAAATAATGAATCAGAGTTCTGCTCATTATAACGATATTTAGCTTATTGATCTATCCATAAACAAACAAACAAAAAATCCATCAAAACACTCCTATCTGTCTTAGCTGTCTGTCTTAGCTTTTTTGTACATCAGAAAAACATAAAGGTCCATATGCTTTACAGAGTACAGATCCTTAGCAAAAGAAGAATAGTAGGTATCTGACATAAAGTCTAAGCATATACTAATACTATACATAGGGGAAAGAAAAAAGTAATTTTAGGACAATATTTTTTCCAAAGGAAATTAAAAACAAAACAAAACAAAAAAAAAAAAACAAACCAACAGCAACAAAAAAAAAAACAAACTCAAAATGCTAGAATGATTTTTGAATGAGCCCCAAGCAGTCTGATTAAATTCTGTGGCTAAAGGCAAGTATTTCATTAAGCGTATTTATAAAAGATATCTCATTTTTGTTAGCTTTTTATTTTAGAAGTGAATGTATGATGATATGTTTTCATCCTGGCTAATGATAGCTAATTAAAGTAGCTAATTTTTAAAGGTCATTAGTCTTTCTCTTATTTATAGTTATGATTATTAAGACATTGAAATAATAACACTTAGAATTTGAAGCAATCTGCAGTGTAATAAACACTGATGCTTTAACTTGCAATTATTATGTTATGCTTATGTTCCTGTGCTGAGTTAAATACTTAAGGCCGTGCATAACTTTTAAGATTCTTACTTCTTTGGGAGAGCTTGTGCGCTCTGTACTGAATTCTTTTCTAGGTTGTGTTGATGGGTTGATATCAATCTGCAAGTAAAATTAGAGTCCATCTAACTAGGATTTTGTAAAAGAGGAATGGCGTATAGAGCTGTGGCAGTCCTATCAGAGTGACACTTACAAGCAGTGGGGAGTGACTGCTTCTCTGTTTTACCTGCTAGCTTTTGGCAGCCACATTTTAGAGTCACTCTGAGTTGAAGGCTGCATCTGGACCATTATGTGAAATAATCACTAATGGATTTAATCACTAATAGTGATTTAATAATAATTAATGGCATTTGATTTTTGTCTATATGTATTTTAAGTGACTGATTACTTCGGAATATTCTATCATTAGGCATTCCTTCCTACAAAATGCAGAAGTATATATAAAAATACACAAAATCTACATAATAATCTACATATAAAAATCTACAAATCTACATAAATGTGCATACAAATCTACATAAATGTAGATTTGTGAATATACAAATGCACATATGCTACAGCACATATTAGTTATTTTTTACTTTCTCCAAACACTTTTAAGCTTAGAAGGAAAAGTCCCAGGATGAAGACAAACTTTAGTCTTAGTTCTTTTATAATACTAACACCTGACATGAAATCACATAGGGAAACTGCTTAATGATCTCTAAGAGGTGCCTAGTCAGAAGGAGAGAACGACATATTAGCATGCTAAAAGTCTATCAAATCAGAATTCCTATTATTAATTTTACTCTTGATTCATTTTCTATTCTAGAAGAATTTCCTTATCTTGCAACAGTTGCACATTTTATTTCTATGTTTTTATTTTCCTTTATACATTGCATAAAGAAAGAAAAATACTGAAACAGAGATACTGTAAGACACTCAGCTGAGAGTGTCATCTGAGAAGACAGATAATGGCCATGTACAGAAACTCAATGATAGACAAATTTTTAATCTTTTCAAATTAAAAAATAATATTGAATAAATTGTAGATCTGAGGCGGCTATTTCAAACTTAGGGAATGCTAGAAGGAGGTGGTCAGTATAAATAAAAATCATGCAGACATTTTGCAGACAGCAAAGAAACTTGGTATAGTGGTATATCTGAGGAATTCAAAATGCAGTCAAAATTAAGCTAAGGAAGACTCTGTAGTGATGTGATGTACAGTTTAAGCCTGACTTTCTTTGAAAGTTCCTTATTAAGTGTTTGGAAATTATGGATGGCATCCTATTGTTCGATTCTTAAAGCATTAGAATACAGCATAAAGTGATTCCTACCTTAGGCAATTCTGGTTATGACCATAACCTAAGACACTGCATGACCTCAGTTTTTAACTGAGAGGTACCATCCTTGCTAAGGGAGCATACAATAAATTCCATGTACATTCTGTGATGTTTTGCTAAGCACAGACATGAGCTATTTTGTTTCTGAGTTGGCCTGTTTCTGCTTCTACAGGACAGTCATCTGACCAATAAACTGATTTTAACACAGACACTGAGAGATCTGTGATTCAGTCTTGTGCATTTGCTAATCATTAAGGTCTCATTAAAACCAACCACTTTAAGCCCTGTACTTGTTCGAATTAAATGGCATTACTATTTTATTCATTTTTCTCTCCTTCCTCCTTTTCTTCTTATATGGATCAACAGAGAGCTGTTTCTCAATGTGTACAAAATGAACAGGACAGAATATAATAGGCAGTGGTCTGTTCCTTGGGATTAAATCTGGGAGGGGTGATCATGAAATGTTTCTGGGAATTGTGTGGGATCTCGTGGGCTGGAACCTAGGTATTTCTGCATTATTCTCCTCCTGGCATGTGCGAAGACCAATTCTGTTATGTCCTTAGGAACAGTCTTTTCTGTTTTTCTATGAGAACAGTCAGATTGGGTCTGAGTAATGAAACTTGGAAAGGTGAAGGCTGCTCATCATTCCTGGTATAATTCTGAAGCACCTTCCACTGAGCCAGAACTAGAGGTGGAATCCCGCCCTCATTCATGTGTTTTTGGCAGTTTCTACATGAAAATAGGAACCTCGTTGTTACTGACATGGAGAAATACACATCAGGCTAGCCTGAAGAGGCAAGAGTGTCCAGCAGTACTGAACAGAGAGCTTTAATAACTACATAAACAGCCTCTACGTATGCATCCAGCTACAAGAGTAGGTCTGACTTAAAATACTTTGCTTTTCAGGAAGAATTGCAAGGACCCGGAGGGATTCAAAGTAGAGGCTACTTTTTCTTCAGGGTACGTTTTTTTGTTTGCTTGGTTGTTTGTCTTTCTTTTCAAAGTAAGCATTGCATAGCAGAGTAGAAGAATCAGTGAACTCGAGTAAGAATTACTATGTATGAGGGAACTTTTTTCAGTATTTTTACAGTATCCTACTGTATGTACTTCCATTCTAGATATGTCTTTTTTTTTTTTTTTTTTTAAGAGGATGAGCAATGCAATTTCCAAGACTTTATAAGGTGCATTCTACATGGCACAATCTGTGTTTGTAGAGTTTTAAGGATAGCGGGACTAGATTGGAATTTCTTGGTAATACTGAAGTAAATAAAGACATAGTAGGAAGTTTTTGTACATATATGTACATGATGCCATGCTATTTCTTGATAAATCATTGATTATTATGTATATAATTCTCAGAAAAGCTCTAGAAAATATGGAAAGTATGACATTCTTCTAAAGCATTGTTCAACAGCATGTTTATATGTTACCTTCCATTTTTCTTGTATTTTCACCAGTAAGTTTGGAAAGTAGATATAAAAATTCTCATGAGAATGAACTCACTCTGTCCAGCTTTCATGCCATAGAGCCTTTTCATTCTGTTTATGCAAAATGGATTAAGTTAAAAAAGGTCGTCAGCCTTAATAGTGATTTTCTTAATTTTGGTTAATCACAGTGAAAAGACGACATGTTTGTATATTTTATTTCTCATGTGTCAGTGATCTTAGAGATCTCATCATAGGCCAGAGTCATCAGTTAACCCATAGTTAAATAATGAATTAGTCCATGAAACACTCACCATGGCAGAATAAGCAGCCCATCCTTATTAAGCTCAAGAAGAAGAACTTTTTTACAAGCTTTAGTAGAAAGTGAAGCAAGTTCCGAGATGATGCAAAATTTTACAGGAATGGCCACGGTGAAAAAGGAGGAACTCCTCACTTATGTTGAAGAGCACAGAATAAAAAATCATCGAAAGTAACTTTATGTATTTGTTAATTGCCACAAACATTTATAATGCAATCACAGCAATTTGTAAGTACATCTTAGGTAAATACGAAAGCAATGAGGAGTAATGGTCTCTTAGACTTCTTGTGGCCTCACAAAATCATACCAGACAGACATAATTCATTCTTCAAACTTCAAAGCTAAAATGTTATTGTGTACTTTTCCTCCTGAGAGGGATATGCATTAAATGATAATGGACCTCAGGGTTATCTTTAATGATGATCACAGTGACAAAACTTAGGAATATATGAATTTTTACATACACTGAGATCTGTGGGGCTTTCTTATTGAAACTGGTCAGATTTATAGGGTGCTTGTTGGATATTTGTCTTTCAGCCACGTAATGGAAGGAGATCAGTGGATTTTCGCTAAGGAGGTATTACTTTAATGTTTTTTAATAAAGATCTTCATTTAAATATGTTTATTTTTATATAAACAGTCAAATAGTTATGTTCAGAAGTAGTTTAACACAGAAAGTCTTTAACTGTGCTTTAACTTAGATTTCTGCAGATAGATTTTTCCAGGTCCATTAAATTTACCTTTCTCAAACTGAAATGAACTGAAGCTGTAGGTACTCACTCCCTGCAGCAAAGAAATTGGAAGTGTTTCAGGCAGTAGGAAACAGAAAACACCCGGATTTGTAGATAGTTTGTAAAATTACTAATGATACGTGTATTTCAGGAAGAACCTGTCAAATGTACCTTGGGAAGTAAGCAGATGTTCTGGGGCTAATCCTTCTGTCCTTACACAGAAGAAACTCCCACTGAAACGAAGCACTGACTTCCCAGTTTAATTTCAAATAATTCAGCACTTTGGAGTCATAAACAAGCTTTTCTTTGGCAATATTATGATGATCTCTTATCTAATACATTTTACCCTCTATCATACTTAAGCATTTAGTGTTACGTCGTATCAACAGCTAAAGCTTTTTCTTACTTTTTCAGGATTTTAGATTCCTGATGTGGAACTAATGCTGCAAGAATGCTGAGTCCATGGACATACTGTTTTCTTTACAAAATTTTTCCTTACCAATGTACATTTCAAAAATCACGAGCATGTAATATTCTTAAATTGGATTCAGTTAAGAATTGAAATGTTTCTTTACTTTCTTGAATATATTAAAAGCATATTAAAATTCCTTGTTTCCTAGTGTTATGTTTATGACTTGTGTAATGCCACTGTAAAAAAGTCGCAGTGTCTGCACGTGAAAGACATTGCTTCTAACGGTGATGATATGTACAGCTATTCTCCCTTCTGAATAAAGGCATTCAGTTGGAGTTGTTTTAATGAGAATGTCTGCAGTGCAGACTTTGGGGGTTTTATCAGCATCTATTCTTTCATCACCAGACTAAGCGAATTCAATCCCACAGAAGTCCCATGAAGGCCTTTGCACCTACTAAAATTCTGCTGTAAGTCTTAAGTCATGAGATGCTTTTTTTGTTGCTCTACCACAGCATATACTGCTGTGCTGTATCAGAGGAAGAAATCCTAGGAGAAAGCACCATGCTTTTAAAAAATACCGATATTCCAATGATGAAAATCCGTAGGATTAGAACCTCGGCGGGGCCGCCGCTCCCCAACGGCCGCCCCGCCCCAACGGCCGCCGCTGCCGCCTTCCCGCCGGGTGAAACCTCCGTGAGGGGAGCGCGCACGGCGCGGCCATGCAGGTGGGGCCCGGAGCGGGAGGAGGCGGCCGCGAGGGCAGGAGCGAAGGCGGCAGCCGCCGAGGGCTCCCTCGAGGCGGCCAGGGGAGGGAGCCGCGAAGCCTTGCGGGTCCCCGCGGGGTGTCTGGAGAGGCGGCGGGTCGGAGCAGCAGTGGGCGAGCGGCTTCTCGGGGAAATACGTCACGCAAACCATGTGATATTTTTAAAAACTTTGGTTTTAGCACTTCTCTTAATCATTAATGTCCTTTTGCTTAATCATTAATATCCTTTAAGAAGAATAAAGTACTGCACTTTGGTAACTGCGTAGTCATAGCATACTGTAAAGCATCATGTCACTTGCCCAAGAGGAAGTCGCAAGTTACTATTTAAATTTAGCTTAGAAGTGTTATTTATGCCCCAGAATTGAAGTTACCCAGCCTAGGGGTCCCAAACTGAATACGGGTGACTGTGACCCTCGCAAAGCTGGTGGTAACTCATGTTACCTTAGGCAGCATCAAGAAGTATCGTGAGAAGTTTTGCTCGGGATTGGGACCTTCTAGTGGAGTAATACTGCGTAATAAATCAGTAATACTAATACTGTAGTCCAGCTTTCCCCGTCTTGAAGCCAATTTATGTTGGATCATTTTTGCTGTTGCTTAAGTCCTTTGCCAGTTACAGTCAAACATCTGCTGAAGTTTTTGCCACACAATTTATTTCTTCTGTGTATATACTGCACACTTAAACTGATATGTTAACACTTGGGTTCTTACACGTTGATTTAATTCAATTTGTTAAAAATTGTTAAAAGTTGGGCAGCTTCTGATATCCCTTCACACTGGAGTTGACTTTTATCTCAGAGACCCATCTCTGCTATGTTACTGTGATGTTAAATGTTCTCTTGATTCTTCTTTTACATCATGTAAAAGAACCTATAAAAAGTCCAATGTACAATCAGTTAATCAGTTCACAAACCTGTTGAGATTTACTAAATAGAAATGGTATATACCGCTTAAGTAAAACACTGTAGAGAGACTTAATTTAGGATGATTTAATTCAGGTTGTACGGGTACAGAAATACACAAAGCATTGAAATCTTTCTTACCAAGAAAGATTTCTTGGCTATAGCTTGTCTTCTAGTTTAAAATGACCTACATTCTATCTCTGTCTCACTAGTCCTTTTCTCTTGAATGATTTTGAAACATATTTCCAGTCCAGTTATGATTATTTTGAGGCTTATGCCTCAAAATCCTTGATAAACCTTCTGGTAGAGAAATTTGCACCCTGTGAAGCAGCATTGATCCCAACCTAAGTAAGGAAATCCTATGTACGGGAACAGTTGTATGGAGGCCAAGAT
>VZSV01000017.1:5263696-5273721 GCA_013398735.1 Nothocercus julius
TGACTGTATCTGAGTACGAATACTCTGCTGAAGAATTTAAAACTTGTAACGATACAAACAGTAAGGCAATTTCTTGCGTAAGTAGATTAACTGCAGCAAATCATCTAGATTTTTCCTACTCCATTAGTGACTGTTTATTTTAAGATTATATGTGGAGCTTCTCTTACTTTTTCCAAAGAATTATGGTTTTAAATTAAAGAACAACACCACATAACTCACTCTTAAGCCTTTATTTGTCTTTTTGTATGTGCTTATATACATGCAGGAGTCCTGTGATGTAAATTAACATGGTATATCAGGTAACTTTTGTTGATGCATAAGTATTAATCATACATTTAAAATAGTAATATTAAATATGAATACAAAAGTCATGTCTGTACATGACTACTTCCTTAAGTATGTATATGTGACATTTTGGGTTCATTTTGTTTTCTGAGGAAAGTTTCTGTATTCCCTTTAAACAAAATTTTAATAGGTATTTTGGAGGCTTATAGGTTTAATTATGCTTAAATTTTGAGTGCTTTTTTCCCCCCGTCTTTTCCTTGTTGTTGTCTGTCCAGATGTGGGAAATGCTAAATGAAAATTCGTTATAGCTAAGCGAATGGTCCATGAAGATATAGCAGACTCTAAGTAATGCTTTGCCTTTGTTATAGCCTTACTATAGGCCAAAGGGAAAAGGGGCTAGCTTTGGCTTGAAAAAAGAGGCATGGGTGACTAATTTGTTGTTTTATTTTTGTTTCATAATACCAAAACAGGATCCAAATGAAGATACAGAATGGAATGACGTATTGAGAAACTTCGGAATTCTTCCTCCAAAAGAAAAGCCAAAAGATGAAATTGAAGAAATGGTTTTACGCTTGCAGAAAGAAGCAGAAGGCAAGTGAAATCAAACAACTGCATTTGAAAAGCTGACGTATTTGCAGTAATGCTTTTTAAGCCATAAATACTGCATAATAATTATATTCTTATTTTAATTATTTTCACCCAGTTGATTTTTTTTAAGGATACTGAATTAAACATACTATACTATAACAGATGCCATCATGTTTGTCATTAATGTAGAGACAACTCATTTACATCATTTTAATAAAGGGACTAGGCAGTATTAGCAAGATTCACATGCAAACAAATTGGTAGTAATCCACTCCTGTAATTCAGTAAGAACATGTGGATTTCATTAAAACTGCTTTCCCCTTTTCCAGCAGCAAAATACTTTTCTTCTTATAACTGTTTTCCATTACTGCAGACTCCACATATGATTAATATTTCCAATTTCTCTGAAAGATTTAGCGATTTATGAGCCAAATTAACAGACAATCCTTTACATCTGTCATCACAGTCTTGTACGTAAGTATCTTTTCTGTTCATAACTCGCTATTGGCATGCAAACATCCATGTCATGTGGGCATGAAAAAAATTTATTCTGTTTCCTTGCAGATATCTGTATGTATTAGGAAATTTTTACTATGACTTCCCATAGCTTCCCTTTGAAGCACAGCAAGTTAAAAACATAGTAGAACTGGGAGTAGCATCTCTGTAAAACTGTGACTCTTGGTAGCAGCTTCATTCTTGGAGGCAAGCAGCTTTGCATTGAGCCACTTGGGCTCTTGTTCAATGTAGTAATTCTCACTCTCTGACAAGTTCCAGACTTCCAAAATGAGAGGCAAGTCACAGTTGGTGCAGTTGGACAGATGTAGTTGGATCCAAGGACATAGCACATGCAAATACCTAAGCGAGTAAATATCAGTTATGGTTAAATATTTTCCTTTTTTCTGTGTTAAGCAAAGGTGTATATTAAAATTGACTAATCTCTGAAATTACTTTTACATTTTTTCTTTCATTAATTCTGTATCTGCATAATAGTTTTCGTAAAAACATTTAAAGTGTTATCCTTTTGAGAACGAAAGATGACTTTTTTGTTTGTCCTAGTAAAACCTTATGAGCGAATGAATCTTAAAGAATTGAAGGAAGCTGAAGATGACTTTGATGAGGCTGATATGAAAGCTATTGAAATGTACAGGTATAGTAAGATATTCCTAGCCAGAATATTCCTGTATGTGTCACTGCTCTACGTGTCCACAGAATCATACAGTGGGTGAGGTTGGAAGGGACCTCCAGAGCTCGTGTCATTGAACTCCCCCGATTCCTCCTGATTGACAATAGCAAAGAGAGGGAATTTACACTGTAGTTTGCTTTGACATGTTTAAAATGTATTTCCCTTTTAAAATACTTAGTTTATTCTCAAAGCTGCATGTTTAAAGGAAGAGACCATAAGCTCAATGAAGATGCACCTTACCATGGAATGTAGAAAAGCAGTGCTTGTTTGAAGTGTTCTATATGCATCTTAGTTATGACATTTAATTTACAAAAGTAAGTTTTATTCTCTGACTAATTCACATCTGTTCTTTACTCTAAAGTGCCCCTTTCTGCCAGTCATTAGGAATTAGAGCAAAGCTGATGAGTACTCGAAGAAAGAAGTCCTCTAACCCTTTTTTTTCTGTCTTCTGGATATCAGTATCTGTAGATTTAAAATCAGGAGGAAATGGAGTTGTTTGGAGGATTCTTTCTTACAGAATTTCAAGTTGCATATGAGCGTGAGGAGAAACAGGATGCATGGATCGCTCCAGTTTTCCAAAGGCTCCTAAATTTGTGCACGTGGGGTGCGTGCTGCTTTCAAAGGGACTTCAGGGTGGCATGCTACTAAAGAATATGCGCTGAAATAAAACTTTATATTTGCAATTGATAATTGAATAATTAATAAATGGTATTTTATGCAAAATACATCTCTTTAGGTAGCACTGATTTCTGTTAGATTATGATTTCCAAATGTCTTACCGAAATGAAAATGCAGTGTAGAGGTTTTTATAAATTAGAATTTTACAATTCACATGCTGCAATTTCTATGCTAGAATTGTTGATAGCTGATAATGTTGTGCATTTTAAAAATATATTTGATAAGTCACCTGTGGACTTCCAATACACAACTTGATGTTTGTCTTGCTTTTTATCTAATACTCATTTTAATGGCTTTTCTGTTCCTTAGTTCAGGAAAATGCTCTTTTGAAGTTTATATACATTTCACTATACAAAGGCATGACTATAGAATAACCCAGGTCCTCATCAAACTATTTAATATGATTATAGCAATCTTTTTACTTATATCATGCAGAATCAGTATGTTTTATGATTTCAGGCTCAAAAAACTTTGGCAGCTTACATGGAGACTTAGTAATCTTAATTATATTAGATGTTCGCATGCATATTTTTTTTTCCCCAGATATTTTTGAAGCACTTTTAAGTTCTGCATAGCTTGGTACTGTCACTAAGAGAAATGAGATAGGCAGTACATGCAGAATTAAAGGGGGAAAAAAATGATGAAAATGTTTCCTCTGTCTAGACAATCCATACTCAGTGTTTTTGCTTTTTAAGATGACTAAAATAATTCCAGGGTTAACTCTGTATATCTCGTCCTGTATTCTCATGAAAAGATAATTCATCATGTGAAAGCTGTGAATGTAAATTATCATGCATTTTTACTAGAGTATAGTAATGCTGCAAATACATTATTAAACTTTTTTTAAGAAGAAGAAAGCTAATTCTGTAGGAAAATCAATAACTTTAGCGAATTTAAGGCATTTTTCATTTTCTATGTAGTCAATAGGTTTAGAGTTGAAGACTGCCACCTACTGTCTTAACATTCCATTTTCCATAAATTATTTCAAATTACATTGTATTATATTAAGACAAAGAGTACTGGTATTCTTGCTCAAACCAATCTCATTGTCATAAAAAAAATTGTACCTTCCTTAATTTTTGTTGCTGTGTTTCAATATCAAAACACTTGTGTAGCATTTGTTACTTAAGTTTACCAAGTCTGATACTAATATATGCACATAAAAGAAGAAGATACATTTTCATGCTATCTTATTGAATAAAAATTAGCAGACAAGCCTTTCTAACTCAGAAGTATTCTACTGATACTAAAAGATCCTGAACTAGAGAGTATTATTCAAAGCATTTTGTTTAAAGGAATTAAAGGAAATGCACTTTATATTATTATAAACTGTATTTAAAATTTTTCAGCAACATTATTTTTTTAATTAGGCAGCAGCGTTTGCAAGAATGGAAGTGTCTTCAGCGGAGACAAAAGTATGGGGAGCTAAGAGAAATTAGTGGAGAACAGTATGTAAAGGAAGTTACAAATGCTCCGGAAGATGTTTGGGTTATAATTCATCTTTATCGATCAAGGTAATTGCTTTTTTTTAAAAAAAGCAATACCAAGAAAACTTAAATATATAAGCTTTATTGAAATAGCCGTTGTTCAGAGCCAGTGGAACCCTGGAAAATGATCCCAGGGTGAGCCCACCTTGATTTGTTAACTCATTTTGAGAGAGTTAATCACTTCACCCTTCACCACTGTACTAAAGATTTTTTAAAGTGGATCCTTATTATCATGTCCTGAATCTCAAAAGCATTGAGAATTAGTATGGAATGCTTCAGAACATGTTATTCAGATCAGAACAGCTTTCTCTCTTCTTTTTTTTAAGACTGTTGGAAGGAAGTGATAGGTGGTTTTTTTTTTTTTTTTTTTCCCCTTTTATATGACTGGAATGGAGCATTCTTTAGGTCAATCAAATTTGTAATTCCTTAGGAATGAGTACCAAATCTCCCAAGCCAATTGTGGCTAGAAAGCAAGAAATCTGTTATTCCAGAACTGCAACCCTAACTGTCTTTGGCCACCAGAGGGTACTGCTGGAACACTTGGGGTCGCTATGATTAATCTGATTTTGAACTCCAGTCTGTTACAATAAAGATTCTAATTTTAAAAGGCTAAAGGGGGAACCAACAAAAACGTTGTTTTTATTTTTTTTATGAGGGTAGTATATTGTTGCATCATAAACACTAGTTAGGAAAGTAATGAGCAGGTCATAATATGGCTACAGAAAAACTTCCTTGAAGTTATTCAGATGGTACTAAAAGACTGGAGAAGTCATTAAGTGTTGAACTGGAAAATAATTTTAATAATCTACAGTAAAATTCATATTACCAATTTAAAATTTCCTTTAAAATCTGGGGAAAAAGACAAAATGAGCTTTAAAATCTTAGTGGAGAACAAAACTGAAGCAAAATGCTTGAAGCTTCTGGTACCTTTAAAGTCATACATCATATACTGCCTATTGTATATGTATTCAAAGTTTTAACTTGGCCAGCTCTTTAAGCCAAAATGTTCTTAAAAAAAAAAAAAAAAAAACTAGCTAAAATTTGTATTGTAAATCCTATCACACATTAAAGCAGAAGGAGATTAACAACATGTAAAGGTATGTTTATTCTTCAGAGCTTTGCTTTTTAATTGACTCTAGTTGTTCTACAAATCATTACACTGGAAGTGTCATTAAACTCATTTCTTTTTTTTTTTAGCATCCCAATGTGTTTACTAGTTAACCAGCATCTTGGCCTGCTAGCCCGAAAGTTTCCAGAAGCGAAGTTTGTCAAAGCTGTTGTGAATAGCTGCATTCAGAATTACTATGATAGGTGTTTGCCCACAATATTTGTGTATAAAACTGGTCAAATCAAAGGCAGGTTCATTGGAGTAGCTGAGTGTGGGGGCATAAATCTTAAAGTGGAAGGTAAGAGAATTTTTTTCATTATTCCCTTTATAGAAAATCTGATGATTGTTAATAATCACCAAAACTTAAAATCATTGTTCAAAGGTAGAAAAGATTTTAAAATGTTTTTGTAGGAAAATTGTGTTGTCTGTGTATTGATCTAAGGTTTGTAGAGGCTTTACAAACCTCTGTATTCTTCTGTTCTCTCTTCTAAGTAATTCTGGGTTCTACCAGATCAAGTTTTATTAAAACACATTCTGTAGCTGATGTACCCAAACTATGTGGTTCTGTTAACGTGGTATCTTTGTGTTCATTTATTCTCACAACTGCCTCCTTTCCACTAACCACCACTTCAACATCTAGTATGGCTCCAATTTTCCTTGTTACTGATTCCATTGGATAGATACTGCATCAGTTTATATCTAACACATACTTGGAAGTTTTTCTTGAAAAACATGAAGAGTAAATTTCTACTCTCCTAAATGAACCAAAATTGCTTACCACAAGACTATATAATGTATTTCTAGGAAAAAAAAAAAGGGAGGGGGAGGCTAAAATTAGAATCTTTTATGCTTAAAAAAAAAAAAATCCAGATGCTTTCAAAAAGAAATCCTCTCTTTCTGCACCTGCCTGATGATTGGGAGACTCGGTTCTTGGGTTACTTTCCTTTCACTCTACTTGGAACATATTACTTCATATGGGAAGGTCTCCAGACAGAGGGGAGGAAGAAACTGGAGTCTCTTGTCTCTTACCAGCAGTACCCGTTGCACCACTGCCCAAGTACCGCCAAGTAAGCAGTTTTGCTGTCTCCTGTGGGTCCCTATCCCTTTCTACGCAGTTCTGATTAACGTAGTATGAAAATGTAGTTAGCAACTGTCTAAATTTTTAAAATAATTTGTATGTTCTATGAATAAATGTTTTATACTCATTTCTTGCAATAAATGTCGTTTGTTGCAGAGCTTGAATGGAAGCTAGCAGAAGTTGGAGCAATAAAAACTGACTTAGAAGAAAACCCTAAAAAGGACATTATGGATATGATGACATTTTCAATGCAAAATATTTCTGTTCGCAAGGACACCAATACCAAATGCAGTGATGTGATGAAACCAAACATTACTTAGGCAGTGATTTTTAGTGCATCTGCACAAAATAGCTCTTTCCTCTTTTTGTAAACCTGGAACAATACAAGGAGTTCTTGTTTCACTTGTATGCTTTTAGTTTTGATTTTTTTTAAGAAAATTGAGTAAATAAACCCCAAATTTGGCTTTGGATAGATGGAGAGGCTCCTACTGGCACTGAGAACCTGGATTCTCCATTTCATACAAACCCTGCTTGCATAGAATTGAAAAGGAAAGATGGTGGGCTATACTCCATGACTTTTTTCCTACTTTTCTCCAGCATGTATGCAGGTTTGAGTTAATTAATTCCCCTAGTAAAATGATTGACTGTGATAGAATTCTGCTTTGCAAACTACTTTCTCAGTTCCTCCCACTGAAAAGCTGGCCTAAGGAGAATGCTGTGTATGGTGATATGAAAGCAAGAGTTGGCCCTAAATCCATTAACTATATATAATATATATTTTTTAATTTGACAGTTATGCAGTAATCTTCTCCCATTTCAAGGATAATCTTCTCACTGTTTTTTAATATATACAGTTGGGTTGCTTGTTTTTTCTTAACAGAATAAGTATCTAATTAGCAAAACAGATTACAGTGCCACTGTGGATAAGCAAAATGTAACTATGCAAATGAATGAAGAAACCAAGCTTCTTATTCAGCATTTTATTTTTATTATGAAGAGCAAATTGAATTATATACTATTAATGTTATTTTCCAGTGACTCAACTGAAAAAAAACAAACTGTCTCTGTGCTAATGAAGATTTAATTAGATGCAGTAGCTGGTTTATGGCATCAGGATGCAGGAACAAAAATGGAACAAACAGTTCACTTAATACTTTGCACAATTAGGTTCTTAACAAGTATCTACTAATAGAAATCACTACTACAAGAAGCATTTATTTTGCAGACTGAAGGAGGTTACTAGATGTATCTCAGTGTGTCAACAGTGCATCTGCCACTTAGAACTAGAAAGCTAACAAGCAGGAGTTTTAAGTGTAACTTGGATTGCTGTGTGTGTGTATGTGATGACCATAGGCTCTGCCAGCTGTTGCAGACAAACTTTGGGGATTAAAATACGGTTTCAGATGGTGAAGTGTTTGGAAGAAATAACTTTTCATAAGGCTTTATGGTAAACTGTTTGGGAAGCCATTCCACCTGTAGAAAAAACAAGCAAATGCAAACCACTTATTTTTTCTGAGTTGTGTTTTGTAAGCTGGATCATGGGGACTGTGGGCACACGAGTATGATGTACCAATTACTTGGGCAGTGCATCCTTCAACGTGGTAGTAATGAGGTTAGCATGGTCATCAGAAATTGTAGCTAGCTTTCCCCTGTCCCTTCAGTTTAGCATTGGTGTCACCTCCTGTGAGCTTACTCTCCTGGGAGCTCACTTCTGCCTCCCTTTTGTGCCTGCAGGGAGTTACACCAGCACAAGCACAATATATAGTTGCATGAGTGTTAATGCTGTCTTTAAGAAATGGGGAATTTAGTTTCAAAACCTGCATCTTCAGATAGATTCTGTTAAAAATTTGCCAGTGAGGATCAAAAAGGAACTTTCAGAGTGGGTGATTGTTCTACAGCTCTGAAGTATATTAGGTGCAAGATGTTGATGATTGCTTTGTAGGGAACATGGCTATGGTTACAGAAACTACTGTCTTTCTGGACAAATCTAGTCTCAGTATTCAGTGATTCACAAAAGACTCGCTGTGCCATATCTGGAACCTTTCTGAGTGAAAAGAAAAAAAAAAAAACCTACCATGATTACTACTGAATTTTAGAATTATTACTGAATTTAGAATTACTACTGTTCACTGAAGATCTTGTTGCAAATATATAGCATAACATTTACATAACATAAACAGGTTGATGCTGCTTTTAGCCTCTTGGTTTCTTGGCAATATTCTAGTTTTGGTAATATTTCAGTTTTGCTGAAATTGTTCCTGCAATTTCTCCTGGATTTTCCATTCTTGGTGCATACCATTATATTTTCTGCATTTCATCACAGCAGTGTTATCCTTTGCATGAGTTATGAAATATTTGATTTTGTTTATATCACATTTTCCTTTACTGCAAGCCAAAAAGAGAGTATTACGAATCAGTAAAAAACAAAATATCGAGTGGTTTTACTAATCCTTTAAAAAAGTCTTCCTGTGGAAAAAATGAGGTAATGTTTAGCTCTTTGGCAGTGTTACTACTTTGAGATGCCAGCTCCCCCCACTACCTCTGTTCAAGCTGTACGGTTACATGGTGAATCAGGAAACTGGTCTACCTGAAAAATAATCCAGAAAGGAAAATCCATGAGATTTTTGCAGTCAGATCAAGTTCCTTACTTCATTCCAGATGCAAACACCTTTTTTGCTTTTGGAGGGGCACAGGGGAAGAAGACTGATTTAACTTCTGCAGATACACATCTGTAATCACATTTTCAGATACATTAGGGGACCAACTGAAAAATAAACATCCTTGTAACTGCAGAAGAAGACTGGGAATATTTACATACTGTTACTACTGAGTAATGTTTTGTTTTACAGAAGATGTTTCCCCTCTACGCGCTGCCGTGTGCCGGGCCGGGCTGCGCTGGCAGGATCGCGGCCCGTCGGGGCATCCCCGGCGCTGCGGCGGACAGCGCGGCTGGGATCTGCTCCTGCGATGCACCAAGGCTGCGCGGTGTCTGCACAGTACAGGCACATCCTACCGCTTTCGTAAGCTTTCAAAATGCCTGCACGCCACACTCGTAACAGTGGTGAAGTTTTATTGTCGGAGACAGGCCTGCAAACTCTTATCAGCGGGATATACCTTTACTGAAGTAAGGCATTTTCAGAGCAAAGCTGCTCTGCATTGCGCTGTATAGTCTGGTTAACAAAAACACTCCATCCACATGCAGCACACTTCAGCGAGCTCACAACGAAGCTTTTACACTGCAGTTCACAGCAGTCTATAAGATTGCCAAAAATTAAGCAACATGTAAATTGCTGCTTTTCAAAGGGAAACTGTGTAGCTTACTTAAAGCTGTAGGACTTGACTTGCCTCACTGTATCTGCTGAGTGACAGCCACAAGCAGCAGCCACTTCTGCTTGAAAAGGTTATAGACTTCCACTTGCAAAGGCTGCATGATTTTAACAGGTGTTGGCTAAATCAGGGTTTTTAAGCTCGGCTAGAGTAACGGCCGTGCGACCCTGGCCCTATGTGGGGCTGCTCTACGGAGCGGCTATTGAAGGCGCTGTAGGCACGGACGGGCTCCTCGCACGCCCCCGGCTCCGTATCGGCAGCGGCGCGGCGCGCTGCCCGAGCCTCGCTCGG
>VZSV01000017.1:5274626-5298177 GCA_013398735.1 Nothocercus julius
CGCGGCCCCCGTTCGTGGCTCGCGCCGGTGCCTCCGAGGCCGCGGCCCGGCCGGGCGAGCTCCCCCGGTTAAGATTAACCGCTGTTAAGCGTTGTTTTTGATGTGGTTACGTTTAACCCAGGTCGTCTCTCCGCGGGGCAGGTGCGCCGGGAGGCGAGAGAAGTGCCCGGGCAAATGCCCGGGCGGGAGGAACGGCGGGGAGAGGCGGCCAAGCCCGCGCCGAGCGGCCGCCTCCCGGCGGGGCGGCCTCGCCGAGCACCGGGGCTGCTCGTGTCGCCGGTACCCGCCGGGTTTGCGGCTCTTTACGGTTAGGTGGGATCTGGTTGTTGTAGGAGAGGTGTTCTGTTTTGGCCCGTAAGTCACTCTGCAAAATTTTGTTTAAATAGCTGCTTTTTTGTTTTGTTTTTGTTTTTTAAACACGTGTCTGTTTAAGAAACTTTGTCATGAGATTGCACATGTAATAAGGAAAATGAGCTTGCTTGCAGCTCTGTCAAATGTAAGTGTTTAGGTTAGGTTTTTGTGGTTTGTTTTCTGGGCACTAGTGTTTTCAAGGTATGAAAACTTTGCTGATAAGGGGAGAGTTACTTCCTCTTAAGAAATAGTTCAAAGAGGGGGAAAAAAGTATCTCCCGGGATGATTTTTAATGCCTTAAGATATCGCTCTGCAGTGTCTCATTCACATCTTCTACTTTGTGCTCTTGTGTAGAGGGGTCTGTCTCCATAGCTTTTATCCTTTTACATATATTTGTTAATGTTTTCTTAATGCTCTAAGGATCACGTGGCCCTCTTGTGGCTAATTTTACTTTTTCAATTAAGTATAAAAAGTGTATCTGTCTTGTAATTACTTCAAACTTTATTTGCAGGGTTGGTTAATTATCCTGGTAGTGTAGGAAGCTGTGAAGCTTCATGGATGGGTCAATCTTGCTGTGAACAATGTTGCTTTTCAGAGCTTTGAGCTTTTGCTCTTTTTTGACCATGTTCAAAAGTTGGACAAAAGGCAGAAGTTACAAATTTGTGGTAGAGTAACACCTCCTCCCCGCTCCAGACGTTCTTTATGTGAAATATTCACAGGAACTTCCAAAACTGTGCTTTTATTTTTTTTTTCATTAAAAATGAAAAGCATAAGTTAAAATAGTTCTGATTCAAAAATGCAGCGATTTTTGTCTTCTGAAAACTGTTGCTTTTTAGTTATGCTGCCTTTAAGGAAGAGATGTGCGGCCTGCGATCTGTTGCTGCTGAAGTTGTGAGGCCTCTTAACCTTGCAGCTTGGGAGTACGGAACTCCTACTAGAACAGAAAACAAATGCAGTTTTGATTGAAAAGCTACCACATCTATGAAATTGGAGGATGAAGCAAAATTAGAGCAAAGGTGGTGTCTTCTTTCTCATCACATGCTAATGAATTAGTTTTTCTCGGGTAAATGGCCAGCGTAGGTTTGGAGCAAAGCGGGTGCTAGCGTTTTGGGCTTTGTAGTGTAGCACTTTGGTGATAGTTCCCATGCGAAAGCTGGAATTCAGTTCCTGCCATCCTTATCTCCTCCTTATTTTCCTTACTGGGTACTTTCTAGCCTGGCTGTGCTGATGGGGTGGGTGCTCCCTGCCGCAGGCCGCGCGGGCAGCGGGACGGATGGCACCAGGGCCGCCAGAGCCCGCGCTGCTTTAAGGTAGTTTCGTCCTTGGCTGCGGAATCCTTGGGGCTGTCGCCAGATGGTGGCCAAACCATCCCGCTGTCCCCAAGGTTCTGCTAATACCGAATTGTTGCTGTTATTGCTGCTTTCAAAATAAAGAGGCATAGGAAGTGCCCCTTTGGTCACGTACTGGGGCCTGGAATGAAGGATGCATTGCAGTCTGCAGGCAGCTCTGGCACCAGCCAGTGTGCAGATCCTCTGGGAATTTGCATCGTTTGCTCCTGGGGTTTGCCCGCATGGGGTAAACAACCTGTTGTTATGGTCTTTGTGTTGACAGCTCTTTTAGTGAGGTTGTATAGTAATTTGGGAGGGTTAGTTTCTGGATGTTTCCCCAGTTCGCCTGTTGCAGGAGTTAAATGTGAAGTGCAAAAGCACAGCAGAGGAAGGAGACTCAGGACAACCACATCCGAGGGCTGCCCTGAGGGATGGCGTTCCCAGCCCCTGCTCCTACCACAAACTCCCTGGTGAGGCAAAGGCCACCTCGGTTTTGGCATGCCTCAGGCTAGAGTGCTTCATTTTATAGCCTTAATATTCTATTACCAGACTTCTTGTGTATTGTATTCGTACTTAATTATAGTTCCTTTTGGAATGTGTAATCAGGTATGTAAAAATTGTCAGTACTCTGCAGGTCCCATGTATTTAATATTAGGTAGAAGCAACACTGCATCTTGGACTCTTTGGGCTGTTCAGCTTTGTGCACCTGGGACTCCTTCCTGCTGTTAACATTTTTGTCATTAAAGTCACTGAATCCGTTTTCTTACTCTGCACAGATTTCAGGGAAGCATTGCTGAGTATATTGTAAAATCATTGATGTTTCATTAAATATAGATTTAAAAACAGAATGTAGGCTCTTGGAGAATCATGTCTGATAAAGACTGGTATTTGGATAGTGAAACTTATGAGTTAGTCTGTGCTGTGGATGTTTCTTGTGCTCATGATCAAAGTGTGGCTATTTTAAAATCCTCTTTAAATGGGTCCATGTGGCATTGTTTTGTTCATAGGCCTTTAGAATCCCATTAAAGATGGGAATTTGGTTTATGGTCAGATCCATAAAGGAATATAAGGGGGTCAAAACTGGGATTTAGATGTTTTGGGATATCTAGTCTAAAATAAAATTTTAGACTTGTATTGTCCTAGGTTTTCATTAGTAGTTTTTCCAAACACCTTAAAGTTCTGTTCTTACTCAGAACTGACCTAACCTTTTCAAAAATGAGCACCTTGGCGTGAGAATCTGATCAGGGCTCACAGGTTGGGCAAGGCGCGGGTTAGGCGTTCGCTCATCTGCAGGCGTGTTCGGGCCGCACCGCGGGCGCACCTGCAGCGTTGGGCCCCGGCCAGGCGCCGCCGGGACTCCTGCTTTCCCGCAGGAGCTCGCGGCGGCAGGAGGAGGAGGAGGTTTTGATGCCTCCTTTAAAGAGCCTAAATACAGCCCCAAACCCTGAACATGCGGGAAGAGCTTTTGAGGCTTTTGCACTGTGTGCAAGCTGATTAAAGTCTAGTTGGCTGGTGGTGTTTTTTTTTTTTTTTTTTTTAAAAAAAAAAAAAAAAAAGGGAGCTTGGCACGGGGTTCAAGCCTTTGTCCCAGAAGTGATTTCAGAATCTTCTTCTTCCGTGTAAATTTTTAAGTGCCGTTAGGGACTGGGAACCGCAGTGCTTCTGCCTCCCTCTTTGGGTGCCCTTTCCCCCCGGAGCTGCGTGCGCAGCTTTGCGTGCGGGCGCTCTCCCTGCGCAGCTTTGCTGCCCATTTTCCCTCCTTGCTCTGAAGAACGTCCCCGCAAGGCCAGGACGTGGTCCCTTCTCCAGGAGATGCATGGAGCCCGCTGAGAGGTGCCCCCCCCTCCATCAGCAGGGAATGGCTCTCAGCTTTCCTTTGGTCCCTGTTCCCGTGCCGGAACCCCTTGGAGAAAGGTGTCTTTCCCTGCTGGTAGTGCGGGAGTGATTTGGGTTACTGCTGAAAAGCTGTGTTGATCTAGGATAGGTCTCAGGGTGGCGAGCACCGTCTTTACCTGTGCTGCAGGCCTTTGAAAGGGGCAAAGGCTTGAGGCAATGTTCACTGGTTACCTTTGCTTCCTTACGAACCTTTCCCAATACGTTGGTGAGAGGTGCCTGGTTTCGGTATGACTCTTTATTGCGTTCCCCAAAAACCCCATTTTGAGCCTTGCTTGTAATCCTTATTGAGGAAGACTGTAGTTTAGGGCAGTGTTGCTTAACACCTCTGGATTGGGCCCTAGCACTTAGTCATTAACTGCTCGTGTGACAGTGGTGGAGGTGCAGGATGCTGGGGCAAGAAAGGGGGCCAGGTAATGGGCTGATCATCTAGTAGAGTGTCTGGATTTTAGGTGTTTTATAGCAGAACGCAGTGGTGTTAACAAGATTTTGCCCCTTATACTGTGGATAAAATCTACCTCATTTTTTTGGCTCAGCATATCTTGGTTGTTGCAAAAGATGAGTTTGAGATCCTGAAAACACCTCTTTAGTTGCAGAACTGGTAGTTATCCAGAAAGTGCCAGTGCTTTCTCATAAATATCTTGGGGGAAAATACTCATAAATGTATTAGAGGGTGACCTGCAGCAAGTGCCTCCTTCCTTGAAGGAAGGAGGTAGGACAGAGTGTGTGAATTTTCTAAAATGTGTATAAAATGGCAAATATTAATTTTTACATGTTAAATGAAGATCTTAGGGAAAGTGAATATGAGGTTCTGTAACTAAAGTAGAAGTTGCTGTTTTTGTGCTATATGAATTATTTCCAAGATGGTAAAAGTTTTTAGTGGTAGAATAAATGAGCATTTCTGGCACTTAAAAGCAATCATTGGCTGTTTCATTTTCTTACACATTTAATGTCAGAGATGGGATGTTAGCTTTTGCGGTGCGAATTTTTTTGACGTGCACTCTTGCAAAACTATCTCAAAGAGTAATATTAGCAGCCCTTACTCCTCTGTCAGGTGTGTTTGGATCGGAAGTGTGAGAAGTGAGAGGGAGTAGGTATTTCTCCTGACTCTGCTTATTTCCCTTGGCTTGATGAGCAACTACCAAGTTTCCTGCATGGAAGGCTGTGGGGAGCTCTCTAGCTTGGCTTCCTATGGAAAAGGGGCTTATGTAGCTTGCTCTTTTTCTGTCGCTTTCTTGGATATCACCCCATGGCAGTTGAAATCACTGAGCGGCTACAGCCAGGTGTGCAGGAGGGACGGGATCCTCGGGCTGTCCTGCTCCTGGTATTCCCAGAACTTTGACCTTGCCTTTGGTGGTAAAGAGGAAAAAAAAAATATAATCTGTGTCTTAAGAAATTTCCATATAAAGGTATTTATTTGGCCATAGTAGATATGTGCTTTTAGCAGTAGAGAGAAAAAAATGGTAGAGTGCAGTTTAAAGTTTTCTGTTTCTCTCAGTTATTTTACTAAATTGGTTTAAGAACAGCCCAAAGTTACGATTTTCTCTCTGAGTAAAGTTAAAAGATGGCACCTCCTGGAAGCCCACTCCTGTCTTGTGACATGGCGCTCCTGGCTGAAAAGAAAAAGGAGTTGGGCTTCTCTCTAGAATCATAAAATCATTTCGTTATTCATGACAGTGAACCTCAGACTGGCGTTTACCATATTACATTAACTTGAAAGATTCTATCAAGTTTCAGCAGCAAATTTGAGTGCATCCTGCTGCTAAGTCTGTCACAAGTTTTTTCTAAACCTAGTAATGAGGAAGGTGAAGAAATTTTTGTAAGCTTGCTGCTGCTGTTGCCAGAGAATTTTGCATTCAGTAGTGTCAAATGTACTTTGCACGCCTTTAGTAACCAGTATGCACAACAATTAAACAGTTTACAAATTTCACAGTATTTATGAATTTTAGTTCATTAATTTCAAACATAGTTTGGACTCACTTTCAATTTTAAAATGCCATAACCACAAAGTAGTTATGCAGCTTTGTTTTGTGCTTTTCTAAAGGAAACCGGATTTCCCTCTGTCTGCGAGTTGAAAAGCAAGTAGCAGCCTGAACCAGAGCTTCCCAGAACTGTCAGAATAGGAATGCAGAACCACCCCCCTGCGTTCCTGCTGTCAACTTCACTGTAGTAATGTGCTTTAATAAACTTTTTCGTGCCATTCACAGCAGCAATATTTGTTATGTGTAATCACGCTGCATTGTTGAGGATGAAACTAGAGTTCCAGCGTATGTTATGGTAATTCACTGTCATCTCAGAAATTTTGCTTCTAAGGTGGTTTCCTGATCTAACAGCAATGAATGTGAATTTTCAGATGATTTTTTTCATTAAAATACTGTAGTTATTTTTTTTCAAATTGTATTTTTTCCACTTCAGAAGCATTAAAGGATATGGCTCTAGCCTTGAAGAACATGTGATCTGAATTTCACTGACACAGAAAATGAGGAAAATGAACTCAGAAAGGGGGACAGAGATTCAAATAAGTGGTTCAAGCAAGTTGATATTTTAAAGTTGAGAATAAGCTAGATCAGTAAGGAAAAAGTCAAAAATAGAGAAATGAAACACTCTGTAATATAACTGCAAAGTAGTGGAGGGATTTGAAGGATAAGAGTGTGTTGTTACGCAGGGTTTGAAAGGCATAATAAAATCAGAAAAAGAAGGCTGAATTAAGGTGAAGATTAGAAGGTGAAAAGAAATGGGGCAGCAAGCAAGATATGTAAAACTTATAAATTACTTTGTGTTTGGCTTTTCTGGAAAACTAGAGGCGAGACAGGAAAAGGATTTGAGAATGTGCTGGTGTGATCAGTTTGGCACAGCAGCCAGGACACACACTCTAATCCCAAGATTTTTTTTAACCCTCAACAAAATTCAGCTGTGAATTTAGGCCGCCAGTAGAATGAACAGCGCAAGAACAAGCAACTCTGCCTCAAAACTCAAATTTTTGCCCTGTCACTCTGGTTCCCATTCCCAGTGTCTGTAAAAGCTGGAGGATTTTCTGCAAGTTTCAGTACAATTGAGGTGGGGTTGTAGATGCCTCTGGCATCAAGGACGATTGAGTCACTACCACTTTATCCAAGTCAAAAAGGATCATGAACTGATTTTTCATTGCATTGACTGAAATGACTTTTCATAATAATTTTAGTGAAGCTAGTACTATCTTTATATGTACAATTAAATTTATGGTTGGTTTATATTGAGTTATTTTAATCTTTTTTTTGCAGTGCTGACATAGGAAATAAAATATGTCATGAACTTGCATAGATCGCTTTTCGAAATAGACTCTATCCCTGTCTCATAGAGCATAGTTTGTTCTTCCTTATCTATACTGTATCTGTACTTGGAGTTGATTCAGTATGCCACTTTCTGACATTAGAATATTTCCTTTTACTGTATAGAAAAGTACATAAACAGATGATAGTGGATTGCCATTCTTATCAAAATAGAATTGTCCAGCAAAATGCATTTTTGAAGTAGATGAAGTAGATTCTGCAAATACTGACATTCTTTGGCACCTTGACTCCTGCTCAGCTCTTTTTTTCCACCTAATATATATTGAGGACAAGGTGGTGAAGAACAGGGACTTGGAATTCCATTTTTTGGTACCCTATGTTAAAAAAAAAAAATCTGTCTATCCTTCTGAATGCCAAAAGGGAATTCATGTGCCCCTAAAGGATATAGTTTGTCACCTACGAGTGATGAATAGGAGGTATCAGTAATGCTGACTAGCAGTCATCTGCTCTGCAGGACTGTCAGATAGGTGCATATATGCACAAAATGTGCTCCCTGGATATAGAGGTGAGGAACTTGTGATTTGTAGTGGCTGGGAAGTTGTTCTTGGATAGTTTTCTGTTCAGTACAGCTCACTGAAATGAAAGCTGTTCGTTAGAGAAGGGAAGGTGCGGGTCTCTTCTATGGTGGCCTGTGCCCTGCTTCAGGAGCTTAACACTATCTTCAGATGTAGATTGCATGTCCTGTTTGAACCATAACATACAGAGTTTAGCTTTTGTTGATGTGTTTTCTTTCCAGACTTTTGACCAGGGTAGATAACAATGTTTTGGAAGGGCATAATACATCTTATAGCAATTTTAACTATGCTAATGTTTTTTAAGCAGTGTTAAAACAGTCATGCTAATATTTGCTGTTGCATTTCATGCAGTAGTAGAGCTAGGTAAAGTTGATGTGTGACTTCGAAGATTTTCTTGCTCGTGTGCACTTCATCACAGTGGAATAGAGGAGCTGGAAAGTGAAGCTGTGGGCTGTTAAAGAGTAGAAATAAAAGGTCTGAAGTGGCAGGAGGGGAAACACAATTATCAGTAAATTTATTTTGAATGGATTCATTTTTAGCAAACTTATTTTTTTCCTTTGTTTTTCAGAGGACTGTGCTGAAGAAAACCTTTGCTCATATGACATCACGTTTGGACTATTAATGCTATCCACCCACTCTACAAGGCACAGTGGATTTCTAGGTAATTCAAGTAAGTAGGCAGATTTTACTGCTGCTAACACAGTAATATTTTAAACAGAAGCATCTTTTCAACCTCAAGCAAGACTGACATTCCGTTTCAATTTGAAATTGAAGTTAATGTTGTGTGGGGACAAGAATAAGCTGCAAATAAGCTTTCCTCTTGCACATGGGAGTGTAGAATTGCAATCTTGGAAACTGCAAGGGAAAAAAGCCAACTCCTTACGATTCTGGCATCGGCAATGCAGCATGTGAATGTGGCTGTACTGTTTCCAGATCTGAATTAATATCTCTCTGGGGGGTATGTGGTGAATGAGTATGTGCTGCTGTGGGTGGGGGTCTTCTTTCCACAGACATTCTTATTGAAGGAGAGATAACCTTAATGTTTCAGTAATGCATGAATATATATATAAGGTGAGATTATATTTGAATAGGTTCAAGTAGCAATCTCATTTATGAAAAGATTGCCTCTCCCTGCTTTTGTTCGAGCCTTTGTACTCTCCAGCTGAAGGCAGCCCAGGTGATGCCAGTTTTGGTCTTTGTGTGGTCTTTGGGCAATATGTTCAAGTCTTACCTTGCAGGAGGGTTTGTGCATCTGTGGCCATGCAAAGAGAAGCACAGAACATAGAGGACAGTTTATATCTTAGGAGTGGGTTTTTGATTTGATATATCATGAGAATCACAGCCTTGTTCCTACCTGGGGCTCCCTGTAACTATCATGTATGTTTGTTCATATGTTTTTTCTTTACAAGTAGAAGTAACTTTTAAACTTGTTTAGCGGGCCCAATCCTGGGTAGTGTTTGGGAAGAATCATGGAAAATGTAAGAAAACAAAACAAGTCACTCTAGATAGAACAGCTTTTGTACCAGTCTTCACTCAAAACAGGTTATTTCGTCTTGACAACAGAAAGCCTTCTGACATCCGTAATGGTGTGTTGTGCGTGGAGATGGTTGGTTGCACGGGAAGGCAAGTGAATGGAATTGCAGGTAGCAGTTGGCAGATGATGCTGGCTGACTCTGTTCTAGGACTCTGTTTTCAGTTGCTCGTTATCTGGAAGACTTAAATCATTTGAGCAGTAATTCTCTGTGTTGCAGATCTGCCTCGGCTCTGCCTTTACTGAGTCAGTCTGTGTGTGAGGATGAGGTGAGGGAGGGAAAAATACTGTTTTCTTTACTCAAAATGAATAAAAATCTTGCCAGTAGAAAGATAGAGAGCACTTGCATATGTCAGAGCAAGTGCTTGAGTATTTAGGAGAAAAATGGAGGTTTAGGAGAAATCTGGAATTTTTATGCTACAGTATCAGGCTGTTTGTTTTGTGCCATCCCAAAGTCTTACGTTAGATGGTGTGATAAACATTCTAGAAAATGTAGCTTGTACCAGCTCAAAGCTTTGCCTTAATCTGTGTCATCCATCTAAGTCAGATGTAGATAATTTCCAATCCGTCTTGTTTTAACCAGACCGCAGAGCTACTGAGCATGTTTTAGCGTGGATATGGGAAGTAAACAGGGCTCATCCACATCACTGTATGGTTAGGTGAAAACACTGAGTAAGGGGACTCTCTTTGGTGCTCTCAACACTTTTCCTTGTGGTCTGAGAAAATAGAAAATGGAGAATAAGCTGCGCAGGGTGTTGTAAAGATAGGAGTAGAGATAGAAAGCAGAGATTGAGGGGCTGCTGTAGATATGAAGGAAAGGAGGTGGAGACTGACAGTAACTAATGGGAGGCACAGGGTCTATCCATTATTGACTGTTTAACTGTGCAGCCTGCCTCTTTGCAAGAATTAAATTAGTTCCATAGCAGTCAACTGAGACAAGAATCTTTATAGTTGGGAGACTGAAATACCAAGACTAAGTAAGCTAGCATGCCATTTGAGATGATTGTAATTTTATATAGGAAGATAGGATACATCTAGAAACTAATAAAAATACCATGTATTATTATGTTAGACTTTTATTAGCTGTGATATAGGTCAGAGCTTACGTGCAAGAGTTGAGATAATCAACAATAGCTGTGGTAACTTCAGAGTATATAACTTCATTGAGTCAAAGTCTTCTGTTGTTTTTCCCTTATTGCCCTTTGTCACTTGGGACTTGCAAGTCCACCTTCTTATATGATCACAACTCAACTGAATGTATTGATAGCTGCTGAGTGCTTAGTTGGTTACTCTGTGGAAAATGCTTTAGTATTCAGCTCAGTTACTTGGTCAGAATTCAGGCAAGTGTGTACTTGTGAAGAAAACATCCATTGCTATCTTTTGTTATAAAGAATTGGAGAAAAGATTTATATAAAGATTTCTGCATGCAGTTGGGGTTATGTGGTGTATTCCCTCTGTCCATCCTCGTTTATTTTTCAGGCGTGTTCGGAAGAAGTGTTAGAAGTTTTGATTTCTCCTGATCTCTGTGGTACTCAGCAGGTATGTGGATTAGAGATACCCAAAGTGATGCCCATGCTAAGAGGAAGGCAGGTAAAAGTCGGCAGAGTAAGGTCAGTTTAGCAGCAGTGTGCTGGCCAGGCAGCACGCATGCTCTCCAGCTAGCAGCACACACATTGCTTGAATTAGAGCGTTTGCTGCATCATGCCCAGCAGAAGTGACAGAGGGGATGTGATGAGAAGCTACAGTTACTGTTGGGGAAAAATCAGGCCCGGTTTAAGGCACGGAGGTCACAAATCTGTAGGACGTTTGCCGTAATTAGTTGTGCTGCGCGTGGAATGATTCGTAGTTTCTTGTCTGAAGTGGTGCTTGTGTAAGTGACAGCTCCTGTTTTTTGCCTGCTCGGGTCTCGTCTGGTTATGTCAGTAGCTTGCTGCTTATGTGATTGCTGCCTTTACTTGGTAGCTAAGACAGGTTTCCCTGGGCTTCATTTTCTTTCGTTCTGTTTTTAATTCAGTTCCATTTTTTATTCATTTTTAAGTTGTCTTTGAGTTAATGACTATGCGAACTGGCATCTGTTGGGTAGTTTGTCTGAACTATTATCTTATGAGCTCTTTGAGCAGTCAGAATGAATAACTGCTTGCTCTGATTTATGGCTGTGTTCTTTCTTGGCAGTCCTGTGCATTGCTGCCCAAATTGTTCTAGTAACTAAAAAGATGTGTGGAATGAGAAGTCAGATAATGGCAGGTCTTTAATAATTTTAGAAAAGACACAAGTATTTCTGTATTCTTGTTACATATAATGAACATTAAGTTAACCTACTACAGGTTCGAGATTTTAAATTTTGCACAGAGAATTAAGTTTGGTGTCAGTGTTCTTGGTGCACGGTGTTTCCTTTCAGTTTCAGTCCTTAAAATGTTCCTCGAGTAATGTATTTCCATTACTTTGATCTATTTTTTCTTTGATTTTTCTTCGTCATGGAGTATGTTATACTTTCAAAGAAGTTAAATGTTTATATATATGTGTGTATATGTATAGCACATACACCCACTTATATAATACATAATTTTCCACAATGCTCTGTGCTTGCTGTCTCTGGTTAAAAATTGCAAGAGATTTTACTTTGAGTATTCTGAAAGTTCGCAGAACACCGTACATCTTTGGTGTTGCTTTTCAAGTAACTTTCTTGCACTATTGGCACCTGTTTTATTTTAGCAATAACTTGCATCTTGCAGGGCATATTTCAGCTTTATTTCCTGCTTGTGCCTCACTAGGCTGCTTTCTGTTAACATTTTTATTATTCCTTTGCTTGAGTTTCTTTCCAAGTTATAAAAATGCTGAAATTACTCAGTTTGAAACTTCTCTGAGTCACAAAGTTCTGTGCTTATTTCTATTAAAATTTCTCTATAAAATTGTAACCACTTTTTTTATGTGTCTTTGAAAAGTGCGAAGTGGGGAGAAAATATTTTTGACACTAATTTATAGAAATAGAAGGAGCAATAAAGATTTTCTCATAACTTGTGTGCATGTGTCAGAGCTTTTGTTTGTGCATTTGCACTTCTCTAGAAATGTGCTCGTGTCACTGCTTGTGCAAAACACATTTAATCAGCAGGAATAACAAATTCAAGCCAGTATCTTAATCAGATTGGTTCTTGTGTCCCTGCTGTAGAAGTGCAAGGAATAAGAAGAAGCAGTGACGCTACTGGATTCTAGCCACAGGGTATGGAAAATATGAAATGTGAGTGCAGTTAAATTGGCCATAATTGCTGGGGCTGCTGTGCCCATCACAGTGAAGGAAAATTGCAGCTCATTAAGTCAAAGTTTGTTGAATAGTGTATAGAGAGCTAATGATCTGAAAAATGGTTACTTGATTCCTACCTGTGATTTATGGAAAAGTGAGTCCCGAGTTTTACATTTGGACTGGAGAGTTGACTTAAGCTCATGAAAAAGAAAAGCAGAATTGCTGACCAAAGCAGATAGGCACAGGGCCAGGCAGGGAGGGCCTAGGTGAATCAGCACCTTCTTTATGGCTGGAGATTCAGATTATAAAACAGAATAATACAGACTTAAACAGGCCAGAGACTTCCTTCTTTTGCTGAACCTGGAATCAATAGTGTGGAGGAAGATTTTGGCATTCCCTCTCCTCTCTCCTTTTGTTTATGGTGAATTTTGCAGTTCATTTTATTTTGAAATATTTTATTCTCTTGTGCTGAAGTGTTGAAGTGTGTGTAATACTCAACAGTTACAGGGAAGATGAAGTTTTTGTTCAGCATAGAAATGAGATAACTTACTGCTTTGTAGATATTTGTGGATTAAAAAATATAGCTTTCAGGTTAAAACTTTATAGCTACTTAAACTCAGTTGAGTAAGTTTTATTTCATTTTGATAAAAATTGCCGATATCTGTTTTTTTTGCTTGTTTGTTTTGTTATTAAAACCAGAATTGCCTGTAAGCTGTGCGGATGATATTTTGCTTTGAAATACAGCTAGCATAAAGAGGTTTCTGAAATAATAAGGATGAACATTGTGCTTAATTTTTTCAGTGAGCTCTAATTTTTTTTTCTTTACATCTGAATTTCAGCAAATGCAGAGTGAAGCTAATTCTTTCATTTTGCAAAAAAATCTTCTGGAAGTTATTTTAGTGCTGTAAAATGAAAATCAGTGAAATTAGGTGACTCTCTATGCACATTTTGATTATTCAAAGCAATTACTGAGTTGCCTGTATGCGACTAAATCCTGTCTATAACTTATAACACTAAGTAAGACTCCGACAACTTAAACTCTTAACTTAAAATCTAGATGATTAGATTATTATACATACAAATGAAATATCTCAGAAAAAAAAATGACTTAAAGATTGTGCAATGTCCTTCTGACTACCCCCAGGGTAAAAAGCTCTGTATATGCAATGCTTTTTATCTAGCGTTTATATAATAAAGTTCTTTCTTAGCACGAATTGCTTGATTAGTTTCCCTTAAAATACCTGTCATGATGTTCCTGTGACAGATCTCTGAAATGATGTTTAGAACAGCCTTATCTCAGTCTTAGTAAACTAATGTTCCTATGTCATTAATCTGACTGCTTTCTCCATTCACACAGAATGTGTTTAGCTCTAGGCTTTGAGATCCATGTGAATGACTGAAGCAAAAAACATGTTTATAGCCCCCTTAAACTCAGTTTGCATTAAGGCAAACTAAGTAGTAGTAGTGCTTAAGTGCCTTTCTCAGCCTATGTGATGTGAATTGCAACGCCAAAAGAACTGATGGCCAAGTTCAAAAATACTGAAAACTTCAATTTGCTGTTGCCTTATTTAATAGCACTACTAATAAGAGGAAATAAAGTAAAAAGAAGCAAAAGGATGGACATGAAAATGATGAAAAGTGATGAAGGTTAAGTGGGAGTTGTTAACCAGCCTTCTGCTGCATTTAGAATAGGGGAGTTACCCTTTGTGGTGACCTGATTTCATGCGTGTGTATATATATACACATATATGTATATAAAATAAAAGTTAAGAATAAAAGCTTACAGAATTCATCAGGAATCTCTTAGTGCCCTAAAGTACTCAATTCTGAGAGATGACACCAGCTCTGGTTAGTCTGCCTTGGAAAGGTAGGGTATAATTGTAGTGTATAAATCATTTTGTTTTGGGTCAGGAGTGCTGCTTTGGAGACACCCTCTCAAAGGTCTCCCTTAGGGCACACTGGTTAAGTATATTTGAACCAGGTTCCTTTCCCGGAAAACTGATCTGGAAGCCCTGCTGCAGAGGCAAATTGTTCTCCTGAACACATACAGGCCTGGAGCCATAATTCAGCCTCTGGAAAGCTGAGCAGCGTGTGTGGTGGGGATGTTTGTTTCTGTGGACCAGATGAAATCTAATCCAAAACAAACCCTCTGAAGAGCTAATGTAGGTCAGCAGCAGATACTTTGATCTACTGATCCATTTCTTCTGCTCCAGATTATTTGCCTATGTAGGCAGAGCCAAAATTGTTTACTTATTGGTGAATAGCTAAGGGCAGTGAAAACCTGGGATGTGTACCTACTTATCCAAGTCCAGTTATATTTGTAAGTGGCAGTGCTAATATTAACACCCTTCTAAATGCCCTGAATGGTCTTTATAAACCTGTGCTAATACAGACTCTCAACGAAGCAGAAAAATACTACGAATTATAGTGAATCAAACGACTAAGCCATAATTACTAAGAAATTCTGATCATGTTTAGCCTGTTTGTTTCTTTAAGTTGTTAAAAAATCTCTTTTAATTTCCTACTTTTATATAGACTGTTACTCTTTTATACTTCTTACCACAGCTGTTTTGCTTGAGTTGCTGATCTGCTTTGGCAAAAAAAATCTGGAGTTTTGTAGCAGTTATGAAGTGAGAGCAAGGGCTTAAAAAAAAGAAAAGAAAAGTTGCCTTCAGAAATACTGGCATTTTTTAGTATCTTTCTTTACAGTAAAATTTCATGAATCAAGACAGGATATATATATTTTTTTTTTTTCCCCTTGGGCAGAATTCTTCAGTTTAGGATTTTAACTGGAGTTATTTTGAAAATCTATGTTGAAAAGTTTTGAAAATTAAATTTAATACTTAAACTTATGGTAAATGGCTAATGGTAAATCATTTTATTTTGAAGTAATATTTGTCAGAGTTCTCCCTCTTAGTCCCATATAAAAGTGCAACTTTAGTCTCATCAGTTCTCCATAATTTTGCACAGTGACTGCTAGCATAGCATCCTCTGACTAATAGTTAGAAATAGTGACTTACATTTCTTCTTTATTAGATCTTTCAGAATCCAGGCCTTAGCTTTTGGCATTTTTCTTCCAGAAATTCAAATAGGATTTCTACTGATAGGGTTGTTTAAAACATCAGCTCTTTATTTAAAAAAATCTCAGTGCAGTGGCACAAGTTATCAAATCTGTTTTGCAGAATTTGCTTTTTGTTAAAGTCAGTGATTTTTTTTTTTTAGTGAAATATTTTGCAATGTAATTCAAATACCTTTTCTTTAAGCTATTCCATCACATTGTAACTAGCAAAAACATAATAGCTCGCATATTTTGTTCTCTCAGACTGAAACATCTCTCTATTCAATTTTTATAATGATTTCTAAAAGTTATTGTTAATGTCAGCCTTAATATGGCTCTTGAAAGAGAAATGAGACTCGATTTTAAAATGAAGAAAATCGTTGAAAAGTCAAAATGTGAAATTTGTAAACCAGTAAGATTTGAGGGGGTCCGCATTATTTTAAGTAATCTTGCCTTCCTATAAATGCTGTTCTCTTCTGCTCAAGTTCGTATTTCATTGTCACTCCTTCTGCAAATTTGTTAGTGTTAGACACAACTGAACTTCTTCAAGCCTAAGTTAGTTATAATGCTGTTTTCTCTAGACTGTTAGTAGGTAGCCTCAGTGATTACTCAGGATTTTTGATGAATATTCTTTGATAACAGTGTTGACAGGAAAGAATAAAAATAAATGGTCTTGTAAATAGGAATATTCTAGGCCACTGAAACCCTTGTCACAGTGTCCTGTTGAGCAGGAGTGCGTTACCATTTTGAAAGGGTGATTGCTGCTTTATTCTTTTGAGAACTGATATGTATTAACTGAAAAGTGGAACCTGTATGAATTATTTTTTCAGGTTACTTTTCAGGACTTAAATGCTGCTTGATCTGGATCAGGTTCTGCTAACAGACTGAGAAAAGAGCATATATGGGATGAATTAACTCATTTGCCCTATCACGAAGTGTTAACTGCATAAGAAGTCTAACACAACCTGCTTATTTTTTTTTAAATAGGTCCTGACTGCCAGTTGAGATGGCAAGTTTTTAAGCAGTTCTAATTTTAGTATCTTCAGTAATGACCTGGAAGGGAAGGTTCTGAGTGTTTGCAAATAAAACATGGTGATACTAATTTGGGAGGTGTTGAGAACTTGAGAGGGCAGGGAAGGGGCAAGAAGCAAGCACATGGAGACATGTTTTGGTATGTAGAAATAGTGTGGTCTGATTATTCTGTGAAAGAAAAGCTTGAAAAGTGGTAAAAGAGGAAAGGAAAAATCTGAAGGAAGCCTAAAACAAGTCAAAAAAGCTCAGTCAGTCATAGCTGGGTGTGGTCCCAAAGAGCTGCTGTGACTTGGTGGTGAGTACTTCAGATAATGCAGGAGAATAATAGTTCTAGTGCAAATAACTTCAAGGACTCATTTGAAACTTTCTGTTTGCCTGTAAGTACCAGGGCAGGTACTTGGATGTTTCATTTTTTAACCTGTAAGTTTTATTTTTTAAAGCTGGATTTTTTTTTGTTGTTGTTGTTCTTAAAGCCTGATTTTAAAATTCCCATCACAGCCATGGTTTAGAAACTTGGTTTAGAAATTCCACAAATATTTTCTTTCAATAAATATTGTGACCTTACAATATTTTTAAAAGGTCAGGGGAGTGGGAAATGGTTGAGGGAAAATTTTTGCTCTAAGTATTTAAATTATACTGCAAGCTTCAGAAAGGCTTAAGTTAATAAATTTCTTGACCAGGTTTGAAAGGTTTTGCCATCATAATATATCAATTTCACATACAATTAAATTGGCCGAGCTCAAGGTTTTGAAGATTGTTCCGGTCCATGGCAACTACAACTTTGTTGGTGTGATTTTTTTTTTTTTTTGAATAATTTTATTTCACTGTCTTTTTCTGGTGACTGTCAGAGAAGACGAATTCAGTAGTTTTTCTCGAAACACCTTAGTCAGCAGAAGCTCTGGAAGTTTCTGCCTGCTTCGCTAGCAAGCTGCAAAGGAGGAGTGCCTGCTCTTGTTGCTCTGGGGAATGAAGAAAAACAAGAAACAAATTTGGTATCTGTGAGAGTTGCTAGTGTTTTAGAACCAAAGGACTAGGAAATAGTTGCTTAAATTGTAAACAGTTAATTCACACTTACAATGCATTTTCTTTTCACAGTGCTTATATCCAGGGGTCTAGTAGTTGAATGTCTAAGTCACGATGTTACTTTTTTATGGCCACAAATTAAAAAAAAAAAAATACAGAATGGCTAAAGTAAAATTACATTAAATGTAAAATGGGCTTTATGTGCTTTTGGCTATCGTTGCATTGCTTTTCTGCTTAGTTCATTCAGTGTTGTTCTCTTTCTTGGTAATGTGCAGTTTACCCTAAGTCCCATTCTTGGCTACATATTGCTTGATGTTTCTTTTCATTAATTCTTGTTTATAAGGTTCAGAGTGGCTGTCTAACCTGTATTCCAAAGCAGTTATAAAGTATTTTGGAGGGGGGAATCTTTCCAGGGACAAGAATAGCAAGACTTTTTCCCTTGAAGTTGTTCTTACAATACCTCTTTTCTGCACAAATTGCAAAACTTTTTTTTTTTCTTTTTTTTTTCCTTCCCCTATCCCTGCTGTTGAGGCATTTTTTGTCTAGTTAGTATAAAAAAGTGTGCTGCGTCTCAGTTCTGCGATCCCTCTTTTGTTAATGAGATCTAGGGATAGCTTGGAGCAGATGTTTGGAATTCTGTAACGATGCTGCTGAATTCTTGTTTAACACGTAAACTTGTTCTTTCTATAACAGGTAGTTGTAATGAGGGAAAAATACTGAAAGATCCAGTGGCAAACATCAGAATTTTAGCAAAGTAAGTCTTTGCTTTGGTTAAATCATCTTAATCCTATGAGAATAACAGTAAGTGTGCACAAGTGACAAAGTCACATGTCTTTTGAATTTTTTTTTTTTTTTTCTCCTGTTTCTCTGTTATCCTGTTCTTCTGTTACCACCTCCTGGTCCCCGGGATGATGTGCAGGACTGCTGGGGGAAGAGGTAAGGGATCCATGTTTGGGGTTTTGACCTGGTCTGTGCTTCAGTGACTCAACACAGTGTTGACACTCACATTTTATGGTAATGTGAACGTGAAGTTTCACTCCCTCTTTTTCATATAAAGCTGCTTCCAGTGAAGTGTGGTGTCTGCTCCGTTCTTCAAGCAGTCAAATGGTCTACTCTGTAAATGCTTTACAGACTGGTTTAGCTGTGTGTGAGTCACCTGCAGTGGGAAATCTAAACTTCAGAAGCACTTCTGTAACTGCACAGACTGAGGACTGGCTTAAAAAAAATTAATCACTGAGTGTTTGCATGTTTGCATTTCTGAATGAGGTGAATAAGAAACCTAAGTGTTAGCTTTCTGCAACACAAGTCTTCTTTCCTGGGTTACCCGCCTTTTGTCCGAGTTAGCCCCTGTCCTGTTTTTTTATGCATCTATTAATTCATTTCTTTAATGGTTACAGATAGGTGGTATACAATTCATTCTTTCATTAGATTTCCCTCCAGTTAGCCCTTCAGATGAATAGTCACTGTAGAAAGATCTGTTCTAAGGATCTTGGTAAAGCGATAATCCCAGTCCTTGCTGGTGTGTTGCTGGACACATTGATGACTACTTAGCAGCACCTATCAGGGAAACAGGCCTCTGCTCCACAGGTTTTGTGAGTTTTCCCCTTGTCTCTAGGAATGATTTCTGTTGTGTTTCCATATTCAGAGGCTCTTTTATGAGGCTGGATCTATGTATATAAACAAACTGCTGGGCAGAAGCTTCGTTTGTCACGGGATGTTACATGAGACACAGCAGTGCATGGGAGACCTTGTACAGGTGCTTCATCTAAATATGGAATAGGCTTCTTAGGCAGCAGCTACGTTCTTTGAGCACAGGTTTGAATCTCATTCCTCCTCATTTTGTTCTCTGCTTGTAATTTAACACACGGTGTAGGTCAGCACGAGCTGGCACTGTTACCACAAGATGTCTAACCTGGTGATTCACTGCTTCCCCTTCCCTTGTGCCAGCACAGCTTTTCAGCAGCTGGATGGCAAAACAAACTTAGCTGATTTAGCTAAACGAAGCAGTGGTTGGGTTGGTTTTAGGCTGGACAGGTTTTACCTCTTGTTGATTGCATGGACACACAAATACTAATGCTGTCAAAAGATGGGATTTAACACAGGAGTGGCCAAAGTGATCAGCAAAGGCTAATGAAAAAACTTCAGCAGAGCCAACAAGTTTGATAAAGGTGCTTTCAAAAAACCAAGATTCTTAGCTTGTGAAGTGCCTGGTAGCTATAACTGCATAGTTGTCTGTAAGACCTGTAAATAGTTGGCCTTGCTATTGTTTAGATGAGTTGATTCTTTACCTGCAGATTGATTCAGGGAAAGGAGTTAATTCATTCTCCCTTACGCTAGATGAGTGTCCTATCCACAAATTAAGAATAAATCTTTGTGTCTTCTGTAAAAGTTGTTTCCCTTTTGTATAAATTAGACTGCCATCCTCCCCCTCCCATTTTAATGTTTGTATAACTGAGAAAGAGCAAGCAATTCTTGATGTGATAGTGTTATCTTCAAGCAATGATTTGTTCAGATTAGTATGAAATAGGTTGTCTCTGAAAGGCTACGGTGAAAAATAAATCAGCCAAAATAGCTGTACTTAGTTTCTGTTACATGATAAAGGCCGGGGCACAGAAATAACTTGCATAGGCCATATCCAAGAGTGGACAAGCATCTATTGGCCTTTGGGTTCTCTGAAGGCTTTAGAAATCCAGTAGATAGAACATTGTTCTCTGTTTTTGTGTTTCATAAACATGTAATTGTAAATGGGCATATATCCTGTCAAAGTGCTGTTAGCTCTGGGTGATTGATATCTTGATTCTGTGTTTTTCCTTAAAATTCTGTTAATTTTGAGAAATCTTCAAGTGAAGAAAATAGAAATTGTATGTGTGGCAACCACACATACAATTTTTGAGTGTGTGTATGGTATTTCCCCCCATTTGAACCTGTGAAAACAAACTGCCATTTATCCATTCTCAGTATAATTTAAAAGAATTGGAAGCATGGATTTTTATGTGCTCATGGTATAATATTCCAAGTTTTATGTCTCGTGTGAGAGAGAATTTAATGTTCAGATTTTATAGAGCCTAGAGCACTCTCACTTCAGCCTGGGGGATGTTTGTTTAGACGCTGTCCTTGGGCTGCCCATGTGCAGGTAGGCTGTTCTTTCTGCTCAGAATGCCATTAAAGTAAGTGGAGATTTACACAAACATGGTGATTTTCACCTGTGAATTGTAAAATTAACAAGTTCAGTTCTCTTGATTAAAACCAGAAGGGTAGTTGCCTTACCTCACATTGTGAAAAGCTGTTTCTGGTTTAGCACAGTATAAGGAGGCTGTAGTGATGTTTTTCAGTCAGGTTTGATAGGTTGCCTGGCTGGATGTGCAAGTACCGTTATGACCCACCTGTGCTTCATCGTTACAGTTCCAGCAGCAGCAAGTTCAGCTAAGAGATTCCTGTTCCTCAGCCTTGCCAATTCTCAAGGCTATAAAAAGCCACACTTTTTGATAAGAACATAATACGAACAACATAATAAAGGTTAGATTTAAAACTGCGATTGTGGGAGGTTAGTTGGTTGGTTTAAACACATCCTCTCACAGTTTTGCTTTGGAATGTTAAAACCTCCAGGAAAAGTCAAGGAAAAGAGGCAAGAAGTAGGGTGGAGCTTTTGAAGTAGAACTGTGCAAGCGGGATTGTAAGGTGCAGCCGCAGTGCTTCTCTTGTACAGATGAGTTCCATAGGATTTACAAGCAATATTTCTGTCATGCTTATTAATGGCCTTATATATTATTGAAGGAAGGGGACCAGTGCTGCTCTTTCCTGAAGCTCCCTCAGGAGCAGAGTGGGACGGGAGGGTTAATTCCGATGGCGACAGCCACCGTCCTGCTGCGCCTTCCCCGTGGCTCTGCGCGGTGGGTCCTGGCTGTGCTCTGCAGAGAGCCCAGCTCCGCTGTGAGGAGCAGCCCCGTCCTGCCCGCTCGCTGCCGAAGGGCACCCAGGAGCGAGCTGCACGAGCTGCTACGCTACCTGGCGTGGAAGCAGCTCTCCTCTGCCCTGGTTCCCCATGCATGGGGCAAGTGAAGGTGTAGATATAACATAGGTGTCTATGGTAAGTGACATTTATCGGATGTATCGCTTCTGCTGCAGGAATGCAGACCACCAGTGCCAGGTGTTCACGTTTGGTTTGTTCACGTGGTAGGGAAAAGGTAGCAATATGCTGCTGTTCCTATCTGCCAGGATAACCTTTCCATCTGCATAAGTTGGATGACATTTCTTGAGATTCTTTTCAGCCTTGTCATTTGTTTTGTTTTGCTCTTGGTGTTTCGAGATAGAAAATGAAACAGACGTCAACAGATGTCCATTTTAACATGAGAACATTTTCACAGGTAACATTTGATTAGTGAGAAGAGGAAAAGGGATCAATCAGTCATTACCCTAATCTGCTTTCTGCTGGTGTGCACGCGGTTGCAAGCGAAAGAGCAAGCATCTCCATTAAATCTGGCAGCTTGTTCTGTTGGACCAACCTGTATCTCATTCGAGGGCAGGTTATGGTTAACTTGGGTACAGATTTCTCTCTCCCAAAAGTTTTTGCTTGCCAGGAAGAAACTGTGAGGGAAAGAGCAAAACAGAAAAGGTGAGAGAGGAATGGCAATATCGGGGGTGAGGATTAGTGGTAAAGTAATGGGGTGGTGGGATGGTGGATCATCTCTGCCCACCCAACACAGTGCAGGAGGACCCCAGTAGTCTACAGCCCAAGCTACCCGAGGAGGTGACGTTTCTGTGCTCCTGCAAAGATGCAGCAAGAAGGCTTATACTAAGCCTCGGGATCTACCACGAGGAGCAATTATGGTGCTGCGCTTGTATGGTCGGAGTCTGTTCCTGGCTCTGCTGTTGACTCTCGGTGTGAGTATTTCTGTTTTTTCTTTTTTTCCCTGCTGTTCCTTGGCTCCTTACCAGGGCATGTAACAGGAGCGTGAGGGTGTTTTGCTGCTCCATGACACAAGGTGCTGTGCAAATGCAGGCTGTGATTTTGGTTCTTTGTACAAGATCTTCTCTCAAGCTAATCCTCAGTGCTTATAATCACTAGTTTGTTCCCCTAGCAAAATACGATTATGGTGCAGAGATCAGGTTGTATTAAGCGTGTTAATCTTCTGTTTGCTGAAATATACCTGGTGCTGGAAACTCTATTGTTTCTTTTGTTCTTCCTGTAATCTTTCCCTGGTAAAATTATTTGTCCTAGTGATATAAGCCCCCCCGTCTAAAGGCTGTAAACTCTTAAGTTCATGAAAATTTTGCTTATAAAATCAAAACGTTTGTATATAAATCTTTGCACAATATAAGGACGATATAGATTCTTTCTCAAAAACATTTAGCAGTGCTACTGATAATGTGAAATAGAGGAGACCTAAGTCCTTTGGTCACTAACCTCGTGCAAAAGTTAAGTAGAGGCACCGTGTTCGCTACCGCCTCATCCTTTTATCAATCTAGTCCTGACGGGACATCTCTTGTGAGCAGGGCTGTGGTTTAGTTTCAGTTTGTTCAATCCTTGAATTTATTTGTAAGGTGTAATATTGCCAATATTCATACCGATCTAGATGACAAAACAGACTGAAGTTACTAATTCCTTCTAAACGTGGAAATGCTTCAGCCAATGCTGTGAACTTTTTGCCTGGGGTGGTGGCTCTCGCTCTGTGCGTGCGATTCAGAACGTTGCTGCTTTGGCCGTCCAGGGCCTTGGTGCCCCTCTGAGTACCAAGTCATAAATGCAAAAGCTGCCGTGCTGCTGAGATTGCTGCTGCACTTGTAGCAATGTGGTATATTAATAGTTGGTATGTCCATGGCAGCTGCTAAAGGTTTTGATTGAGGAACTAAGCTTTCTTAAAAATACTATTTTTAGTCCTCTTGATTGCAGAGAAGTTTGAAAGCATTCATTGAATGTGTGCAAAAATTGAGCAACTAAAACCAAAATTACGCATTATGTGCATTTAAAAAAAAAAAAAAAAAACGTTTTGGAGAGCCTCGTGACCTTTGAGCCCTCGTGGCGCTCGGTGCTGGTGTTGAGCTGCGGGCGTCCAGACCTTCCCTGTTGCTTTCGTGGGGTTGCCGTTTCTACCGCCTTAGAGATCCATGTGGTTTTGGTTGCAAAAGCTTTTTCCACCGTGATTCGGTTTCTTTTTAGTCTGGGTTAAGCTTGCTTATGTTCATTTATCACATGAACATATTTCCCTCCCCTCATCTTGAATTCCCTTTTGAAATGTCCTTTAACCCCCCCCCC
>VZSV01000017.1:5298982-5325768 GCA_013398735.1 Nothocercus julius
TACATGCAAAGTAATGACATAAATAGACCGGAAGCTGGTGGTAATTAAACTGTTGCGGAGTTGTTGTAGGAAGAGTGCCTCTGCGAGGTGAATTTGGAATAAATATTTAAGTGCATTTGAGCTGGGTTTTGAAAGGAGGAGTTAGTGGTTGTGTCCGAGGGAGTAGCAACAATGCGGCTGGGCAGCTTTGCCAATTGCAGGCAGCAGCTCCTGCTCATCACGGATTACCTGCTCTCCGGGCTCCATGAGCCTTGGGAGGAGGAGGAGGAGGAGGAGGCTCGCTTGGGCCTTCCTTGCCTCTGCCGGCCTCGCAAATTGCGGCAGAAAAGGTGTTTAAATAAGAGTGTAAAGAAATAACTGGAACGTAACAAGCAGAGCTGAAGATCTAGATGGTGTGGGAGATGCTTAGTGCAAAAGTAAACATGATATAAGGTTCAAGTGAGAGCTCGAGGCAGAACTGAAATTGTTTCAGAATATTCTGCTTATTGAAGAGAAAGACTTTAAAGCAAGGTGCATTCTGTTAAGGAAGTAGTTGGGATTTGTATATGTTAAGCAGAACATTGCATTTATAAATTACTCTTTCAAATAAAATTGTGTGTTTGGAACTGTTAACTTAAACCTTAAACTCTCCTTTTTGATTTTTCACAGTTCAGGATTTAATGCTTTTCTGCAGAAGAGGATACATTTAACTCTGTGTTAGTGTTCTGAAGAAGCAGTGTTTCATCACTGAACATCACACTTTAACAACCACAGAGTGTAAAAGGTAAAAGTTATGTCTTATAAATTCCTACGGCTTTTTATCATCAACACTGAATGGTTGAGGAGCAGTGATGAAGCAATGTGTGTATTTATTTATTTGTATTTTTATTCCCTACAACATGAACGAACTTGATTCTGAGAAATACATGAAGTCCTTCATTTTTGTGTTGACCTTAAAGATTATTGGTTTCATTGGAATTATTTCTGCAATCATATCCATTGCCTTGTATAAATGCTTAGAATATTTCAGTTTTCAATTTTCCTACTGAAACTTTATTATCAATAAGTGGCTACTCTAAGAAATGACTAATTGAACTATAACATTGACACAGTTTATGGAGATCATGTTCTTGCAGGTATCTTGGTGTCAGCTTTTCATGTGTCTAACGATGTGCTCAAGAGAAAAATAAAGTATGAAATAAATATTACCTGTAAAATAGTATTCCCCAAATGCTTTCTGTTTGCATAGTTTTGAAATGAAGTGTTACCACTGAGGAGGTTACTTTATCTTTTCAACCTCCAAAATTAAGCTTTTTGTATATTAATAAAAAACAACAAAAAAAAAACCCAAACAAATGACAGAAAGCTATGCCTGAATTCAGAGTTAGATGGTGGTTTTGTACTGGCTTAGTCCAAGTTCATTCATCGTGGCATATAATGCAACAATGTTCTCTTAAACTCTGGTATGTAGAATGAAATTTTAAAATTCAGACTGTGATGCTAATTAATTCCACATTAGAGAAGGTGGAGAGCAGAAGAGATAGCTGGAAGAGAGGAGAAAGTTGAGCACCTTATTGAGCCAATGTAACTATTAATATACTCTAGTGAAGAGCATGATCATTCCTTCCAAGTCATATTTTTATTTTTTTCTTCTCTCACAGGCAAACGTACAAATGTCTACCACAAGACTAAAGGGTGATATGTTATGTTCTTTACCATAAGCACCCATAAAATGAGCTCCATTGCAGACAGGTAAGGAAGTAGTAGTTCTTTCTCTTCGAGATTAGTCTCAAAATGCATCACTTGTTTTGAACCATGGAACAGTATTTGTTTAATTGAAATTAATTTTTAAAGTTTTTTTTTTTTTCAGTCCTTTAATATTTGATTAGGGGAAACAAATACTTCTAAATGACTAGTGATGTTGCATATGACAGTAAAGTGGCCTGATAACCTATTTCAGTGGAAAAATAATAGCTGGAGACTTGGTTTCTATTAGATTTTGTGACCTGGCCTTTTTCAGCAGCTTAGGTGAACCTCTGTCCTTAATATGCTTTGTACTATCGTTTTGGAGAATTTGAGAAAATTAAGTTTTCATTAAACTTGCTGAAGGCTGAGCCCCTTCTGGGTAAATAACAAAGGCAACTGAATGGTGAAACTTTTAAAATACATGTCTGATTTTTTACTTCCTTATATGTTGAATTCCACTGTAATTTTGGTTTTATGAATATATGAATTTCTTTTGAAAGCTTTAGGTTTACGTAATAACATAGAAAACAATTGCTTCCTAACAGCCCTGCTTATTGCAATGTACAATTGCTTGACGGTTTGTCAGGTGTAGGTCAGAGATGAAGTAAGCTTTGTAGAAAGACAGTTATTTGCCTCAAGGAGAGGAAGACATTAAAATGAAAAATTAAGAATGAAAACGAAGAAGCCAGCAGGAGGACAATGCTGTAGCGACTTGAAGCAGATAGAGAAGAAGCCAGAGAAACAAAATGTGAACGTGTGTTATATAGCAGTTTTGGAAACCAGGACAGTTTTGTGTTGGCCTTTAAAATGAAAGGGAATAAAAATGATGCAAGAAACACGCCGAGGCATCTGGAGGGGATGAAAGGAACATGCATTCTTATTCTGATATTTTAAGACCTCTTTAGCAGTTTAGGGAAGGACAGTTATCAAGTTGAAGAAGAATTTTTATGATATTTGGTTAGGAATCAAATATAATTAATAATTATAATTACTTTGTTGAATGAAGTGCAGTATATTCCTCAGCTTTCCATTCTGAGTACTACAGTATATGAAAATAGTAAATGATTTGTGTCCTTTCTTATGCTTTCAAAAGGAAAGTAATGCACATAAGGTGGAAAAATAAAATCGAAGTTTAAATGTTTGCATAGGATTGTTTGAGTTCTCAATAAAAATACAGAGTCTTGAAGATTACCTGGTTTGTGTCAAAAATGACTTTTTTTTTCCCTCTTTTTTTTTTTTTTTTTTTCCTCTTGTCTCTTCATTAAACATCCTAAAAAAGAGAACTGTATAGCACACTTGGGTTCAGGTTGCTGGTGGTGGACCTTGCAAGACAACACAATAAACCAAGTGTTTCTGCTTCTTGTTGTACTGGAGATGATGCCTTTTCTCAGTAATTTTTCCTCATTGTAATTGCCTTTGCGAAGCAGAAACATTATACGCTGACGCTATTTCTTTCTGTTTATTTCAGGAATGATGGGAGCATTTTTGATGGGCTGGTGGAAGAAGATGACAAAGATAAAGCAAAAAGGTAAATTTTCAAGTTACCTAATGCAAAGACTTGTATTCACATACCTGAGGTTACCAAGAAAATTTCTAGAGAGGCTAAAGATGTGATGCCAAATAAATAATTAACCATCTTATTCATCAGCATTTGCTTTACTATTATACTTCTGGCGTCTTGTGTATTTTTAACTGTAGTTCAATTTTTAATTTTTATCAAAGCATACTTTATTCTAAAGGCTCAGATGCACACCTTCACCAGAACAGAGAGGTTGTTTTTCAAAAATGGTCACTTGAGAATAAATTGAGAATAATTATTTTTGCAACGATTCTCACGGCAGATTTTAAAGAGTAGTCTGTATTAGAAACTTATTAGTAGTATGCAGTAGTTATAACAAGTTCATAGTTGTTCTAAAATATTTTCTCTTTTTCAGAGTGTCTAGAAACAAGTCCGAAAAGAAACGCAGAGATCAGTTTAATGTACTTATCAAAGAGCTGGGTTCCATGCTTCCAGGTAATGCCCGGAAGATGGACAAATCCACTGTACTGCAGAAGAGCATTGACTTTTTACGGAAGCACAAAGGTAATTCTTTGCAACAAGAAAGAATTTTAAAGTTCTCAATTTTTATGATATTCACTTACTGCAAAGAAACACTACCCATTTTAAAAGTCCTCTGTTTCAGGAAATGATCAGGAAATTTAAAGAATTTCTGAAGAAAGATATTTTGTTGTAGCATTGATAGTTATTTGGGTTGCCAAAAAAAGTGTTTTCACCAAGCTTATGCTTTCTTATGGCTATTTGATATTTCTGTAAAATCCCTATTCCTTACACCTCTGTTCTCAGTGTGACACTTTGTAGTTCATTGTCAGAAATGAGCTCTAAAATTCCTTTTTGTCTCAGGAAAACAAGCTTTTTCTCCATTTCCTCAAGTAATTTCTGAGCACAGATTCTACCTGGAAAGCAATAAGAACAAAGGGAGCAACTACTAGGTTATATGAGAAAATAAGGAAAGCTATTTAAAATGGATGGATATTATGAACAGCGTGTTTACCAATTTAGAATGTGTTATACCCCTCATTTTCCATGCTGCAGTGCAGCTCTTGCATTACCAGTCTTGTTGAAGTTGGCCCGTGCCAAGTCACATTGCTCTGCAGGGTTTCCTGGGGAAATACCTGGTACAGGAGCTTGCTTCACCTCCTGGGGCTGTAATGGTAAAGCAGGTGACCCTAGCAGGAATTGCTTGGTGATGACTGGCTTCTTTCCTGCTGAACATCCTCCTGTCTTCAGCGACCAGGCTCTGATTCACTCTGTTGCTTCTGTATTTTTTCCGAACCGCTGTGACACTGGTGGAGGTTGGTACGTGGGCAGCAGGTCCAGAGGAACAGAGCTGTTTGCTGGCCAGGTGCAGCTTCTGTTTCTCGCTGAGAGAAAAACAACACCAAAAAAGCCCAGCGAACGAACAAGCCACCTTTACACTCTTTGTATAGGTTTCCTTTTGAAAGTTGAAAGCCTCAGAGACGTACTTTTCATCTTTCGTTTCGTGTAAATGTTTCATTTGTGATGACCAGTTCAAGGTTGTTATTGCAACCAGTGCTTCTCTCATAGCCTCGTTCCTCATCAGAGCAGCACTGGTAAACAGTTTTGTTCTTACTGGTTGGGTTAGTGTCTGAAGGAGAAGCATCAGCTTGCAGAGCCTGCGCTGAGGCACCTGGGCCCTAGTTTTGCTTAGCAGCATTTGCTTTTCACCTACGCATGGGAAGTTAACGCTTCAGAGAAGTAAAGAGATTACAGGAATCTCTGCTCACATCAAAATTTATCTTGGCATCCATTCAGACTTGACTCTCAGTAGTCTGTTGCCCTTGCTCTGAGGGTCTTCTTTACTAAACCCCCTTAAGATGCAACCTTATATTCTTGACAGATTTCAGAAAAGGGTGGATAGAAGAGGAAGGACAGAGAGGATTTTAAGTGTATAGCTTAGAATGCCCAAGATACTGGGTCTTCAAGGGTTTTAAATCCCTGAGCAGTTTAGGTCATTTGTTTTGCAAATCTTTGAAAACAACACTATTTTAATTAATTCAACAACTTTTTTATTATAGTCTTGGAGGAAAGATGCATTATTTGCATTGACAAAATTACTGCTTACCACACTGTTCAAATTGTCATTAACTTCTGATCTGATAAAACCGTGTCACCATCTAACAGTTGGGAAGAGGAGGCTAATCTCCTTATGAAATAGTAGAGAGAATACTTACCATCTTCTTAAGGATCATTATAGCTAATGAATGAAAATTGGAGAAGACTGGGAAACTTTTTGCTTTTTCCTACTGTTTTGTGGGTCAAAATAATATATATAATATATTATATATAAAGATTTATATAAAGAATATAAAAAATAATGACTTTTGAAGTGTTAATAGCTATATTGTATGTATGTTTGATCATAGAAATCACTGCACAATCGGATGCCAGTGAAATTCGGCAGGACTGGAAACCAACATTCCTTAGTAATGAAGAGTTCACGCAGTTAATGTTAGAGGTACGTTGCTTCTGTTTTCCTGGAAGTAGAATATTTCCTCAGAGGGATTGATTAAAATGATGAAATCTTTGTTTAGTGGGATATCTTTTCACTTCCATATTTTAATTGTAATTGCATGCTTTCATGAAGGTAAGCAACCTGATTTTCTGTTTATACAGTTACATGTAATAGCACTTTTAAGTGTATTTTTAAGGAAATGTTAGAGCAAGTCAAGAATATATGTATTTGCTATCACAGTGAAGTTGATAAATTATGACTGTAAGGAGAGTACTAGTCAGATTAAAAAATTGTTATGCTTACATGAAAATCTTATCTATAAAAATGGTTCAACACATCCACTGCAACTTCTGAACAAAAAAAATTTAATTTCTTGTTCTAACATGTTATTCTTTCAGAAAGTGGGGTATATGGGTATTACTTTGCTAAAGATTACATGACATATTGGATTACTATTAGAAACAAGCGTTCAGTTTTAGCTCTTGATTCCTTGTAAATGAAAGCAAATGATATGCACCTTACCATTAAAATAATTTACAATAATAGCTAAATGAAAAATATTGGAAAAAAATGGAAAAACACTTTATTTTCATTCCAGAGTCATTGAAGCAGATATTTTAAAAGTGAGAAGTTCCGGATTTTCTGTATTTAAAATAATGCCCTTGTTTGATTATTTTTTTTCCCCTAAAAAGTTAGTTGCTTCTGCTATAGGAGGTGATTTGTAGCTGCTTTTGGCGTTTTTCACCAAGATATTTTATAAAATTCACATTTATACAGTTAGTGGCTGTAAAGTCAGAATGCAGTTACATAAGTTGAAGATGTTTTTCCAAAGATACGTGAGCTTTAAAATTTCCGATTTAGAAATATGGTTCTGTCGTGCTTTTATGTCTGGTAGTATTCAGATAAGATAGTCCTGTTGTTATAAGGGGAAATAGGTTTAAGTAGGAGATAAAGCAGTCAGAACTGGATCTTAGGCTTTTCAAATTTTAATAAAAATTTTACTGTAAGTTTCTTTTAGTGAGATTGGGACTGCTGAAGCTTTAAATATTGAAATTGATTCTTCCCTTAGAGTTTCCCACCCTTCTTGCTTTTGCCTCTAGATAATATTCCTCTTTTTTTTCTGATATTTAAAATGATGATAGAACTAAAAACTATGGATAGGGTGGGACATGGGAGAAACGATGGTTGAGATGTGTATGGACTAAAGCCTTGCTTCTGAAAACATTTAAGAAATCATTTAAGAATGTAACAGAATGGAAATTATAATGCTGACAGTTTAGAAACAAAACTCAAGTGTCAATAGCAAAAGGTATTCTCATTTTTATAATAAGCTAAAGTTGGTCTAAATTTCTTTCCATGTTGAATATAGCTTAACTGCCCATTATGTTTAATTTCAGGCTCTTGATGGTTTTTTTTTAGCAATTATGACAGATGGAAGTATAATATATGTGTCTGAAAGCGTAACTCCCTTACTTGAACATTTGCCGGTAAGTATGACCTGCTTCGTGGACGGTATCGGTTTGTGTACAGGCAACGTTTGGCCATTAGTGCCCGCGCACTTTAGTCTGTTTGGCATTACAGCACACGTGTACTTTTGGTTCTGAAGCTGCTGTCTTTTCCTTGGGACAATTCCTTGCTGCTGGTTAGTCTCCTCTGTTACACTTTTCCTTTGGAAACAGAATGCTGTCAGCACGCTGAAGGATTGTGAAGTACCTGACCAACATCAATATCTGTCTTTAATGTAACTGAAATAACTAAGATCTGAATGTAAAATACGCTTTAGAGGTCACATTTGCTGTGGAGTCTACAGCATTATGTTGCCAGTTCTGTGTATGTAGTTGCAGAACTGATTATAAAATTTATTCTGAAGATAAATTCTAATTGTATGTAATTAATGGCAATATAGTAACCTATGTAATATAGAGGGTGTTTTTTTTGTTTTGTTTTGTTTTTTTTCCCTGAAGTATTTCTCCAATGTTTTGGACACCACTGACACTAAAACAACTCTGTGAAATTTCTAATTCAAATACTCCTTTCTTGGAATTATTTTATCCCGTGGAGGTTAATACAAACTCCTGTGTACTTCAGTGTGATGTAGTGATTCATAGTGTGAACATTTAGCCAAGTCAAAATAGTTTTGTTTTTTTCTTCATGCATAATATTCATGTGTATCCCAGTAGGTAGACTTGCTGAGTCAGTAATGTTTTATAGCTGTTTATCTGACCTGTCTGGGTGTGTGTCTTTTTCTTTCCTCTTTTAATTTCTTTTTCCTTTTTTTTTTCATTAAAGTTGTGGGCTTTGTGACATTGCATGGCTTGCATAATTTTATCTTTTTATTTCAGTCTGATCTTGTGGATCAGAGTATATTCAATTTTATCCCAGAGGGGGAGCATTCAGAAATTTATAAAATATTGTCTTCTCATCTGCTGGAAAGTGATTCATTGACACCAGAGTATTTAAAATGTAAGTAACATTGCTAAAACCTATTTGCTCTGTATTGCATATTATCAATACTTTCTTCTAGTATTATTTAAGCAGAAACAAATGAGTGAACTCTGCAGAGTGAAACGAGGCTTTGTGGCTTGAATGGATGCTCATTTTGTGCTCTTTTTCTCTGAAGAGATGTTCATCCTGTATTGTTTCACTCCTTGAGTTTCATATACATTAAAAAAAATACTCATCTGTATAACTCCTTTATACAGTTCTAGCAGTTGTCAGGAAAAAAAGATGTAAATTTATGTTTGAGGCAGCTGTCTCTGCTTNATTCTAAAGGAATTTTCCTTCAGGTTGGTTACTACCAAGTTGGTAAAAAGCAGAGGCTATTTAGACACTTGTAGCAATCAATAAAATATGCAGCTTAATTGTTACTGCTTTTCATTTCATTTTGCTCATATGCTTCATCAGGCGCACGGCCTTTTAATTTTGGTTATTCTCTTCTCAGCAAAAAATCAGCTAGAATTCTGTTGCCATATGCTGCGAGGAACGATAGATCCGAAAGAGCAACCTACATATGAATATGTAAAATTTATAGGAAATTTCAAGTGTTTAAATAACGGTAAGTAATTTCAGCCACATTAAAGTGGCGCATATATATTTGCGTGTGTGTGTATGCGTATATCTGCAGAACTGGTTACAAAAGTTACTAGTATTCACTCTCAAAATGGAATCTTTATGGATCTCTTCTGCACCTGCTTTTAATCAGTATTTTCAGTCATGTTCTGGATAGTTGACTGTAGTTCACAGGTTGTGCCATGATGCAAGAAGCTGTAAGAACGCTAAAGAACAGAATAAGACTCCAATGTGAAATTTAGAAAATGGTTTTGGGGGCAAAAGAATAGAGCTGTTAAGTATGAACAAATGCAAGAACTACATTTAGGAAAAAAAAAGAAAAATACCAGGAGCGGGGGGGGAAAAAAAGCTTACAGTCACATCGGTAGCAGTCTTGTACTGAACATGAGTAGTCAATACTCATCAAATAGTTGTGCAAATGAAAGCTTTCTAAAATATGATCTAAGATGTGAAATAATGCCTCTGCATTTCTTCGCACCAGCATGTTCTCATCTGGGAGAAAGTTTTTGACACTATACAACAGGAGGAAGTAAAACAGTTGGATAGAGTTCAGAGAAGAGCAATGAAAGTAGTAATAAATTATTTACTTAAAAGGTAAGATAGACTGAAGAACAGAGGAGTGAGAAGATAGAGGAAGGAAAATACTGCTTTTCTCTTTCTGATAGAAAGAATGAGGAGGAACTGTAAGTTTAAATGTATAAAGAAACTTCAGTCTACATGGTAGAGGCTGTAATTCAGATTTGAGCTAGAGTCTGTTGGGAGTTTGAAGAGCATGAGAGCATTTTGATGTCCTCATCACTAGAGCTTCTTAAAGATGTACAGAATGGGTGTCTGCTGGCAGCAAAAGATGGAGTTGATCTGCTCTGAGCTCTAGGCCATTCTTTGCTCCTGGGATCCCTTCCAGCTCTGTGATTCAGTAGGTGGGATTTGTTTGTTCTCCCCCTGCTGTCCTGATTCTTTCATATATATATATATATAATTGCTCTGCCCTCAGTTTTTCTGTTACTTGGTTATTTCTTCAGCTCTTGGTATTTGAATATGATAAGAGCCTAGAAAAGAAATACTCAACTGAAAATTCAAAAGAAAAAGTTAGCAAAGGCTGATCTTAAACGGAGATTTACAAGACGTTTTTGAAGATGTTCTCCAGTCTTTTTTAGTAATTATTAAGAAGCATTACAATTGCTAAGTTAACTATTGTGGTGACTGTAACTTTATGTTAAGTGCAATTTTAATCTCCTTAGAGGAGGTTCTGTGATGTTTATGCTCTCATTACTATTTACTATTATTGCTATGTATGTATGCATAGATACTACATGCAGCATTTTTCCTAATGCCTGGTAAATTATAGGCAAATTACATGAGATTTAACACCCTCTATGGGACCATTTGTCTAGCGATGTTAGTGCTCTGGTCCTCCGTGCTTATTTTGTGCTTTGTCCTGACCTCTTCTCCATCTCCTCTCAGTTCCCAACTCGGCGCACAATGGTTTTGAAGGAACCATTCAGCGATTGCATCGGCCTTCATATGAAGACAAAGTTTGCTTCGTAGCCACTGTTAGATTAGCTACACCTCAGTTTATCAAGGTACGTGCAAATGGGATCACTCACTTGACCCTTCTGCTTATATAAGATATAAAAAACAGTTCTTTTTGACTAACTATTTTGAGTAACTTTTAAATATACTTGAATTGAGAAACTGTGAGAAAGTGTGTGAACAAGAACAACTCTTCAAATATTATCAGTGGGAACTATTAGGAATTTCATTTTATGAAACTGAGTGTATCTTTGCTTCGTATTGAACAAATGGATAGGTTTATTGTTATGCAAAGCATCAAATGAAGTTGCTTATGGTCAGCATCTTTTCTAAACAATCATTCAGAATTCTGATATGCAAGAAGTATATTTAAAAGAAGATCCAAGGAATATAACTTAGTACTGTAAACACAAAGATAACATTGAGATTAGACTTTCAGTGGAAAAAAATAGTAATTTTAGTTGGATATGAACTTCTATGCTGCTGATGGTCTCAGTGTAGTTTGTCAGAGAACCAAATCTTTTAGGTCTTAATCAAAGCTTGCGTTGTCACTTAGTGTCAGGTTTGTGGTAGTAAAGCTCTCTTGTTTCGCTTCGCTGGTGTTTGTTATTGAATAACACAGTAGTATAGAGAACATCTCTTATGTACTGCTGCACAGCAAAGAAGCGGATGCATGTGAGACTTATTTACCAGGTGTTCCTTCACCATGTCAGTCAAAATAAACACTCAGGATAGTCTGTGATTCAGGAATGCATGTTTGTGTGTATAAGTGTGTGTGTGTGTATGTATACATGTTAAAAAATAGTGTGGGTGTATATATGAAGATATTAAGGAACAGGTAGTCTAGTATTTAATGTTTATTGTTACGATTCAGTTGTAAAGAAATGCCATGAAATGTGTGTGGCACGTGGTTGCCCTGCTGTCCGTCACGCAGGGCTCCGCTTTGAGCACTCGTCTGCTCTGCGTGCAGGTTCAGCATATTCAGCCCACCTTGGGTGGTGGCAGCCTCTGTAGGCCTGGCGCATACACCTTGTGCTGTGGGAACCTGTGGGGGAAGCCATATAAACTTGTGTAAACTTCCTCAGTTCTGTCATGCTGAATATAGGAAGAGAGAGTTTATTTTCCCTGGAGCCATGGAAACTTTCATTTAACATTCTTCTTCCAACTCCGAAGTCTGTAGGTCTAAATACTGCGCTTCCTGTTGTGCCTGCAGTTGATGGGGATGTTAGATGTATGACTTCTGTTTTGTGAAAAGCTTGTGAGAAGAAGACTGCAGTATTTGCAAATATTTTTGTTTTTTGAAGTCTCAAAAGTCTTACAGTTTAGGATGCATTGTAGGAAACCTTATGTGTATCCTGCCTCTTTTGGGAACTTTGAGACTGTGAGGAGCATCCATTTAGATTCTTTGAGGCCTCTTTCACTCTGTTGAGGGCTAAAGCCATTACAGATTATATTCTGGCCAAAGTTTCTTTCCTCATTACCTGAACTTCTGACCTTCCGATATCTAAAAATAAAGTTGGTTAAACAGGTTTTAAGACTCTCTTAAGAGTTTCAGTTGATGTTGTTCCTCTGAGAAATCTTGTGACTCTTCTGGACCAATATTAGAGGCAAGATTTTTAATTTGGCAGTGTTTGTTTTAGGCTGTGTTGATAGCTGGTGATCGTGTTGAGGAGGCTGCCGCGGCAGCGTTGCAGCAGCAGTTTGCCCAGCTCAGTAGCTCAGCGCTGGCAGGCGGTGCTGGAGGCAGCCAGCAGCGGGGTGAGCGTTTCGGTGCTGAGTTGCCTTATTGAAGGTGCAGCTGGTCTGCTCAGCTGCCACCCCTTCCACGCCGTTCAGGTGGCTTGAAGTTGGGGAACTTTATACCTGGAATTGTTCCTCACAAGGACGTGCAGTGCTCTTACAGACAGCCACAGGAATTCTGAAAGTTTATGCTCAGACTTATTTTCTGCATGTGATCCCAGCGCTGCCCTTCCTATGACAAAATGTGCTGCAGGTTTTGCTTAGGGATTATTTCTCTGATGCCTTCCTTGGAGTGGAATTCGCCTGTGAACATTCTTTAAAACCTTTATCTCACAATTTGTGAGATGGTGATGGATTGATCCCTGTCAAGAAGGCAGGAGTAATTCAGGCAAAAAGATTCTAGCAGAACATTTGTGTTAATTAAAAGTCCTTTTTGTTTTCCTAGCTGTCCTATTGACAGCTTCAGATGTCTTGATCAAGACGGGGGCAATTTACAGTGGAACAATATTTGTATACTCATATAAATGAGTAAGGTAATCCTAACCTGTGGCTTTTTACTGTAATTTTAGTGCTTCAGTTATTTTCACTTTTGTTTTGACCTTGCCAAAATAATTACATTAAAAGAAACAACACATCAGAAACTTTCCTATTTGCCATTTTGCTTTACTTTGCTATTAGCAGTGCGTTATTAAATGGTGTAATTTTAGGAAACTAGCTGAAGCTCAGGTTATAAGGGTGGCTTCAGTTTAGAAGTTGTATCGCTAACTAGAAATAGTCATTTTTTTGCCCAGAGTGACATTATCTCTCTTGTCGTTTAAGTCACTCTGAAATTCTCTTCTTCAAATTCCGTGCCAACAAAGGTGGAGAAAAAGCTGGGGGGTTGTTTTGTTTTTTTTTCTCTTTTGTAATTGTAGAACTTCAAAATACCTATTCAAACAACCGATAACTATTTAAACTCTTTGCATTGTAACCCGAAGGAGTGAATAGGAGGGTAGTCTCTTCATTTTATTTCTAAGTGGCTCACTTTTTCACAGTTCATCAGTCTTAACGTACCTTTTCTCAGAACTGTTTCGGTTAAGATATTTGCAGAGCCGCAGTGTGGTCCATCCGTCCTGATCTTTTATGAGTTTATGTCTGTGCAGCAGGAGCTTCCACATCTTCATGCAGTCTTTAGGATCCTGGTAGGGTATCTGATTGTGGAGAGACCCTGCTGCTTTCCTGCCGACAGGAATGCCATTGCAGGCTCCTGCAAGTGCAATGGCATGTGCAGGCATCTCTGAAGAAGCGCTTCGATCTCTGTTGTGTGTGTGCTCCTTGGAGGGCTCTTTGTGGGTGCGCGTGGCTTACGAGGGCCGATTCCTGCTCGCGGTGCAGTCGGGAAGAGTTTGGTGCAGAAAAGGGCCGTGCTTTGGGTGCTTGGCTCCATCACTGCCTCAGCAAGAGGCGCGGGGCTTGGTAGGGCACGGGAGCCTCTTTGAAGGAGCCACAGAAATCGGTTGACGTGCACTAGTCGCACGTACGCCCGTGGGTGGAAGGCCTTTAAAACAACGCGCAGAATATCCCAACGATCTACTTCTGTAGTGCAAGTATAAAGGCTCTCTTATTCATGAGTGCTGTCTACCACGTCAATCACAGTATCTGGCTGGGAGTGTTTTGTCTTTGCTTTGGCTTGTTGCAAGTAGAAGCTTAACCGCAAGGACATTGACTTGCGCTTGCGCTTCAGCGTGGTAGATGCTAAACCTGGGTTTGATCTCGCACCGGGGTCGCTCCATTGAAAATCAACCAAGTGTCGGCCTGGCAGAGCTGAGCTTAGATTCTACCTCAGTGTTACGTGTCTAAACGTGCAAAAACAATGAGGCTATCTAAAAATAACGTTATAACTATAATGGAGTAACTAACTTTAGGTAAGTCTGAATTTCAAAAGAGCTTATGAACTAGAATAGAGCAGTTTTGAGAGAGATTTTTATTTTTTTACTTTTTAGGAAATGTGCACTGTTGAAGAACCCAATGAAGAGTTCACATCTAGACATAGCTTAGAATGGAAGTTCCTATTCTTGGATCACAGGTGCAATTCCTTCTATGTATAGCAGCAATAGTAGCTGAATCATAGCAATGGCTGTAATATTTAGAGTTCACTAATCAGCATTAACTACTCTTAGCTTGTGTTGGGTTGAATTTTTAATTCTTTTCAGAGTTCATACTGTAAATGAGAATAAGTGATGAAACTATTTTTTTTGTTTGTTTTTGAAAATAATGACATTAATTTTTGTATTAATTAGGGCACCTCCAATAATAGGCTATCTTCCATTTGAAGTTTTGGGAACATCAGGCTATGATTATTATCATGTGGATGATCTAGATAACCTGGCAAAATGTCACGAGCATTGTAAGTAAGGTTAAGTTGCTACAAAATCATCCTTGTCTCAGAGATGTTCAGTTATAAGCTTGTTAAATTGTACTGCTGTTGTAATGATGTAATGTAATATATTGTGATATATTTCACAATAAAATGCCCTCCTATTCAATATGCACTGCAAAATTTAATATTTTCTTGCAATTTAAATCCATAATTGTGGTTAATTGAAGTGCACAGCTGAGCTAAATTTTACTTAAATTGTGAAAAATTTTTATACTATAGTTTCATTTTTATGACCTAATTATTCTTTATTTAGCATTTTCTCAGAATGTTATTGTTTTTCTAAGTATTTTTCTCCTTTTTAATTCTAGTCTTTCAGTTCACTCCCTTCACTGTTTATCTGCCATTATCTTTCTGTCACTTTTCTCTTTGCCTCCCTTTGTTCATTGTCCGGGTCCTTTTATTTACAGAAATTGTTCTGTACCACTTTCCAATTGAAGTGGAAACTTCAGAACTTTGTCTAATAATACTTCTGGTCTTATAAAAGCGTTTAAAAGTTTCTGTGGTGTTTAATGAGTACAAGAATTGTGGCTAAACATGTTGCAGAGAAAAATATTATTTCGCTCTAATTTTCTTTATAAAGTAAATCAGTTTTTTTTTGTTTTTGTTTTTTTTCTTTTGCATATAAATTCTTTAAGGCATATTAACCCCCTCCCCCTGCCAACCCCACCTCCCGCCCCCACAGAACTTTGAATTCTGCAGTTCTCTGGTAAATGCTATACAATTTTTCTTATAGAAAACTACTTTCCTAAAGCTTTTGTAATCGTTGTCAAAGTACCAGATCGGACATAGATTTGAGTTGTATGAATTTGAGAAATAATATTAATTATGTAATCATAGTATTTTCTGACTAGAAAAATGGCAAACTTTATTCTTTACTTTTTAGTAATGCAATATGGGAAAGGGAAGTCATGTTACTATAGATTCCTTACAAAGGGACAGCAATGGATTTGGCTACAAACCCATTACTATATTACGTATCACCAGTGGAATTCCCGGCCTGAATTTATTGTCTGCACGCACACTGTTGTAAGGTAAGTTATTTTTAAAATACAGAGAAGTTCTTATTAAGAGAAATTCTAAAGGCATGGGGACTGTTTTGTTGCTACTTTCTGGTGGAGGAGAGCAGGGGGAGATGTCATGGTGGTACAAAGAATCACTGCAGAACTTCCAGAGATATCCTGTAAGCAGGTGTATCTGAGGACCTTGGCTTTTTAGGTGTATTTTTTAGTTCAGCCAGGGGTATAGCGCTCATGTTTGGTTTGCTGGTTTAGTTACGCAGAAGTTCGAGCAGAAAGGAGGCGAGAACTTGGCATCGAGGAGTCTCTCCCGGAGATAACAGCAGATAAAGTGAGTGTGTCAATTTTATTTCACCTTTTCTTGCTGCTGCATATTCTCTTATATGTAATTTTTAATATGAAAGAAATAAGTGTTTTGTCCTTTAAGCATAATGTAATTATTTTGGTGTCTTAAATAATATTACTGTGTAAAATGATCGAAAAAAAACAGGAAGGATGTTTAACACTATTCTACCCTGAACTCTTTTATTGATCATTTTCATATAGTTATGTAATATGGCAACATCCTTACTAAGATCTGCTTCCTGCAGAGTTAGTTTCAAATGCAATTATTCTCGCGTTCTGTGAGCACCCATGATCCAAAAAAAAAGCAAGATATAAACACAAAAATGAATCGGAGGAATTCATGAACGCAAATCAGGAGTTATTCCACTATGTGCCCCTCTCCCACTTCTTAGGAGTTTACAAAATTCTTTCTTAAAAAATGTCCCTGGCAGCTTTTGGGGCCTTGTGCAGGCTGCCTTTTGCAGGTACTCTGCTTTCTGTTGGCAGGTCAGCAAATTGCATATGGCAGTGCTACTTGTTAACTTACCTTCCCCTGAAAGAAAGGATAACTAGCTCACTAGTTGCTTGTGATTGTGAGTGAGTTGAGCTGCTATAGCAGAAAGTCAGCCCAGCAATCAGTTTGTGGCATATGCATCTCGGTTTCTAGATTTATATGGCTTCGTTCTAGTTTCCTTTTCAAGGATAAGATCCACAAGTGGCAATTGCAAGCTTTCACATATCAAACGGGATGAACTACTGCTGCAGGGTTGGTCTAAGTAGTTGATATGGTCTTGGGTATTTCCTAACAGAAACATGCACTGTGTGCTGAACCAGGAAAAATAATTATTTTTTGTCTGTGTCCATTCAGAGTCAGGACTCTGGGTCTGACAATCACATCAACACAGTCAGCCTCAAAGAAGCACTGGAAAGGTTTGATAACAGCCCTACACCTTCTGCTTCCTCGAGGAGTTCAAGGAAATCTTCGCATACTGCGGTATCGGATCACTCATGTAAGTGCTAGCTGTTGAAACCGTAATTGCTCCTTAGTGAGGGTTTTTGTTGATTTGTTTACTTTAACTTGGAGTTGGTTGTCATTTTGTTCAAAATATGAGTGAAAATGTCATTTTTAACAGCTGAACTGATAGTTCAAAGATGTGCTGGCTGCTTGCTTTTTCAGAGTTTGTATAGCTTTGCTGCTAAACGTACAATAGCAGCTCCAGAGCATCTTATTTCAGTCCATCAGATTACATTATTGTCAGATATTCAGATAAAAGGTCCAAGCCTTCAGGCTTTTTATTCAGGAATTGCTTCATGTGATCTGAATGTTGTATTGCAGAATGGAGATGGCGATGATGATTGCTAACATGTCTCTCTTGTTTTAACTGTTACCAATGTCAGCAACACCAACTAAAATGACAGTGGACACTAGCACTCCTCCAAGGCAAAGCTTATCTGCTCATGAAAAGACTGCGCAAAGAAGGTCATCTCTTAGTAGTCAGGTAACTTTAAATAGAAATATTTTTATATCTAAGTAAATACAGTTCACCTTTAAAAGAGTCTGTTAAAGCCATATAACCTTCATTTTTTTTTTCTGAAAAGCACAGAGTTTAAACTCCATAACATTTTCACTTGATTATCAAAATTGTAATCGATATAACTTCAAATTATTACAATTTAAGGGAGTAGCATAATTAAGCCTATCCTTGTTTTAATTATTTATTTTTCAGCATTAGGATTTGTGAGATTGAGTTTGAATTTGTGCTTTCATTGTCACATAGCTTCTTCAGGTGATTCTGTATTTTCATGCAAATGATTGTCAACATAATGCTGAATGTCCCTGTAGAGAATTCATACAGATATATGCTTCTCATAATATCACCAGGGTGTGTGTGTTCCTAATGTTGTCATGTATCGGGTTAGCCATTTCAGGAAACACCTGTTTTTATCCTTTGTTCATATTATGCTATTTTGGAAATGACATTTTCTGTAAAGAAACGCTTCCTTTCAAGTGCAAAGTTCATTCTCTTCCAGTAATGGAACAATTTTTTTAAATCCTAGTCCTTAAGCTCCCAGTCCCTTGGGCAACCATTATCACAGCCAATGATGTCCCAGCCTGCAACTTTACAGCTCCAGCCCGGCATGTCCCAGGTATGGATTAAGTGAGCTTATTAAATGATTGGCTTTTTAAAAGATCTTGTTCACTATTACAGGGTTAACTTCATTTTCAAAAACTGAATTCTTTGGTGAGCATTATCTTTAATATGGTTGTCATGACGTGAGTTAATTTTGCAATTTGGAATTTTTTCTTTTTTCTTACCGCTGTTTTGTGGAAATAGTTGTTTTGACTTTGTCCATTAAGAACATATCTGTTAAAACATTCTAAGATGAAATATTCTAGGGCGTGCATTTAGAATGCACGTGCTCCACTGATAGCTTCTCACACACACGTGTGTGTAGCACAGACAACTATGAAACTATTCCTTCTATGAAATAAGAACTGCTGTATCACAACAGAGGAAAGACCTCTCCATGTCCTTGAGGTATGGTAGAGGTGTCAGGTTGTATTGATTTGTAGCTGTGATTAGCCGTCTGCACTGGCTTGTGACTTTTTATTGAGTTTTGTTTACTTGGGGATTAATCTATTTCTTCTGTTTGGGATGTTTTTAGTTCCCTAATTCCAATGCCTAAATTAAGTATGTGTTCTGTGACAGTTTTTATACTAATGAATTTGTCCTGAGATGATGATAGAAGTTTAAAAAACAGTGCTTGTTTTCTTTGCTACTGTGGAGGAGTGTATTTACTGCTTGTAAATGAAATGTAATTATTTTTTTTTTGTTCAGCTTTTAATTTATATATGGTACTACATACAGCCTGTGTTTCAGTTTTCAGCTCAGTTAGGAGCTATGCAGCATCTAAAGGACCAGCTAGAGCAAAGAACACGCATGATAGAGGCAAATATTCATCGTCAGCAAGAAGAGTTGCGTAAGATTCAAGAGCAACTTCAAATTGTCCATGGTCAAGGACTCCAGGTAAGGTTGTTTAGCTTTATGGGTTAGATCTGCACAGAATTAGCAGAATTAAAATGAGACTCTGACATTTAATCCCAAAATGTGATCCTCCTTACCCCTTGCTTTTTTTGAAGTAGTGGAAAGGTAGGAAGTCAGGAGCATTCACTACTCAGCTGCTGAGGGTGAGAAAAACCACACTGCCTGAGTTGTGTATTTTAATGGATATATTTTCTTCTGATTTTATCACTCTCTCAGCAGTTATTTTTTGGAAGATAAGAATGACCATATTGAGTTTTTTCTAGTTAAAAAAAAAAAAAAAAAGTATGTCACAGTGAAAGAATCTAAATATTTTTAGTATAGATTGTGAATGAAGAACAGACAACTACTTCTGGGAAGTATAAAGTATACTGCTTAAACTCAGCTATAGGAGCTTCTAGCATATGCTATTTTCCATATCTTATCATGTCGAGTATATACCTGCTAGCAGTAGACCTGCTTATAGGTGTCTCAGAACATGAGATTTATCTCTCTTCCTGCGCACTGCGGAGAGACCTTGTTGAAGACTGGAAGCTAAGGACCAGTATTGAAGTGCTGCTCTTCCTGTGCATATTTACTCCGCATTGCCTTCTGGCCCTCACTGTTTGTATCTGATGGGAAGCACTCAAGTATTTGTGTGCACAACTCTGTTTATTAAAATAGGGTCATGTGAAGCCCTTGTATTCAGTATGGTTTCGTATTTACCAAGGAAGGTTTTGTACTTGGGTCTGTCAGTTCTGCGATTGTTCTTGTCATTTGCATTTGTTTAACTGATGGAGGTGCTATAAATAGAAAGCTGATCTTCAGATCTTTAGACAGCTGTGGGCTACATTATGGGATGGTCTCTAAATAATACTGTTTCTTTAAGAGCAAATATTAAATGCAAGTGTTTAAGATTCTGAAAGTCAGGATGCTGATTCTTTTTCTGTCTCTAGCATAACTTATCAGTTACAGGAGAGTGTTTGAATATTGACCCAAGAAGGGAGTTGGGCCTTATGCTCTTGTTGGTATAGTGCAGGTGCAGCACCTCTAGTAACTAAGATGAAACATTTTTGATTTTATATTTGTTTAAAAATAAGTACAATTGTGTTTTTGTAACATTTGAAACTTTTTTTTTTAAAAAGCTAACTTGTAGAATTATTATTACTATTTTTTTAAGATGTTTTTGCAGCAGTCAACTTCTGGACTCAACTTTGGTTCTGTGCAGCTTGCTTCCGGAAATTCCTCAAATGTCCAGCAACTTACACCAATAAGCATGCAAGGTCAAGTTGTTCAGGCAAACCAGATCCAAGGTGGAGTGAACACAGGCCATATAAGTACCCCACACATGATACAGCAGCAGCCTGTGCAGAGTACAGCAACACAGGTAAAGTTCTCATTAGTGGTTTTGCCAGATGGAAAATGTACTTAAAATCAGAGCTGAAACACAATGTATGTTTCCCTCATACACTCCCCTTCCCCAAATATTAGAAGACTGTCCAATGAAATAATTGGAAGCATCTTTACTACTTCATGTTTCACATTTCATAGTCGAAGTTCTGTTCTTGCTGGTACAATTTCAGATCCTGTCATTTTAAACCTACAGGTGTAAATAACAACTTTTTGGAAAGACTAGTGTGAAAAGTTTTAACTTGCCCTTTTTTGAATTTCAGTGAATTTTCAGTTGGTGAAACACATAACACCATAATATTTGTACCTGATGAGATTGAAACCCAATATCCTAACAGCAAATGCCTAGAAAAACATAAGAACAGGGCAGGCATGCAGTGGTGCTCCTGCAGTTCAGTTTCTACTCATCAGCAGTTTTGGTCAGATGCTATAGGTGACAGTACTGCCTTTGGATTTTTCCTCTACGAGTTCATCCAACTCTCTTTTTTTTGATTCCATGTAAACTTGAAATTCACAGTATCTTGCAGTGAGCTATGTAGTTTTATTTATTACTTGCAGAAATACATCGCTGAGGTTGGTTGTGGTGATTTTGGTTTTTTTTGTTTGTTTGTTGGTTTTCGAACCTGCCATTCAGCTCTTAAACTGTAAAACACACTGAGTAGTGTTGATTTTTCACCTTCTCTGTACCGTATGCCATTTCAAAGACCTCCATCATGTATCTCCATTAGAAGGCTCTTAACTGCAAGATGAAGAGCTCTGACTGGTTTGGTCAGTTTGATTTTGGAGGCTGTTCATGCTAAGGGTCTTTCACTGGCCTGTTTGTCCAAATTCCACAGCATCCTTTTGAGACCTGGGGAGCACAGAGCTGTCTTGCCAGTACCTGGGCTCAAGGTGGACTTTACAAGTGGCAGTTTAGTGCTGTTTTGTTCACTGCCCCATTTGTTCTCACCACTCTGTTGTCACCATCTATGCATACGTTACATGCTTGCTTTGGTTTACAAAGTTTACCGCAGGTATCACAGTTATTTCCCTTGTTCATGTGTTCTTTTTACTTTACTACTTTAGAAAAAAAAAAAAAGGGAAATTAATACTTGAGACTTGACAAGCCTATGTAAAGACTATTATCCATATCAGTTTGTCAACAGAGATGCCATTGAATTTCAATCCATGAGGATTCTAGCTTTATGTCGTGTAGTTAGTTTGTCAATGTGATTCTTTCCTTAACATATAACATTGCTTTACCAGTGGCAGGGTCTTGTGTACTCAGTGTTAAATCACTTGTTTGAGATATATATATATATATATATATATATTCCATTCCACAATCTCTGAAGAGGAGGGAAAGTTCACCTAAACAGGTTTTTAGACATCCAGACCAATCCCCCTTTGAAATTAGCAATCAGTAGAAATACCATTCTTGCTTTAAATTAGGTGTTCATATGTAACAGGAAAACGTTTGCAGTTGTAAAGTATGGGCAATGCAAAGGAGAACAGCTATAATACCTGCTGTTATTTTTAGTTCTTTTATTAAAAAAAAAAAAAAAAAAAAGGCTTGCTTAAAATTAATGGTGTCAGTTTTAGGGTGGGGGAAGAACCTTTTCAAGGTGTAAAAACTGTGTGTGTCCCTTCTGTTAGTGAAAAGATAAAAACTGAAAGGATGTGAATGTCTATGATTTTAAACACATGAATAAAATGATGCCATAGTTATACTTCAGAAAAAAAAATTGTCATCGTAGTGGTATGTCTTTTTGTGTATTTATAGCTATTTTCAAATGACTAATTTATAAAATACTTCTCATTTTCAGCATAATCAACAAAGCGTATCTGGGGGACACAGTCAACAGCCGTCTCTTGGCAGTCAGTCGCAGAGCGCGCTCTCGGCCCCACTCTATAACACTATGGTTATTTCTCAGCCAACAGCAGGAAACGTGGTCCAGATTCCCTCGAGTTTACCCCAGAACAATAGCCAGAGTGCTGCTGCAGTAACCACTTTTACACAGGACAGACAGATCAGGTAAATCTTGAAGACTGATACTCCGTTGACTTGCTGCGGTGATGTGCTTAAATAGTTAACACTGAAAAATGGCAGAAGTGACTTCGAAGAAATTACGCTTTCTTCTTTTAACAGTATATTGACAAAGCTGTTAAACTAAATCTTTTTCAGCTGCAGCTGATAGTTGGTTTTATTTGTCTCCTAAAGAAGTTCCCAACTTTTTCCTTTATCAGATTTTCTCAAGGTCAGCAGCTCGTCACAAAGCTTGTCACGGCCCCGGTGGCGTGCGGAGCGGTGATGGTGCCGAGTACCATGTTTATGGGGCAGGTGGTGACGGCTTATCCCACTTTTGCTGCCCAACAGCAGCCGCCACAGACTCTGTCCGTAACGCAGCCGCCGGCACCGCCGCCGGCACCGGGCCAGCAGGAGCCGCCGCTCGCCGCAGCTCCGCAGGCAGCGCCGCCGCAGCCGAGCCAGCACCCCCAGCAGTTCCTGCAGGTAAGGCCGCCTTCCGCAGGCGTTTTCCAAAGCGCGATGCTCCCTGCATCGCCGCTGTGGCCTAGGGGCGCTTCATCGGAAAACGTGGTGCTCAGCAGCAACGGCAGGACAAGCCTGATATAAGTTTATCTTAAAAACGTTCTGGGAAAATCCTGCTGCATTTAGAATGAGGTAGCCCTTCCCGTAGCTCTTCTGTATCCTCCCCATCCCTGCTTCCAGTGTTGCCCTTCGCTGAGCCCTAGGCAAAGGGGCAGGTGTTCCCCTTGGATTTGCGCTTGGGCTCCCTTTATGCTGAATTAAACCATATATACTCACATATATACTGTAATAAGCAGGCTAATTAGCAGGTAGGTGGTGTCTGTATCTGTTTGTTTTAATTGCAAAAGTTTTAAATTAAAAAATTTAAAATTAAGAATAAATATTACTGAAAATAATATTTAATTGCTTTCAGAATGGATATTTGGATCTGCAGATATGACAGATTTTCTCTAATTGTTAACCTTTGCTTTGGAGAGTAGTTGTACACTGCTTTTCCATTTGAGTGCAGTGACAGCCCCCTGGGACATTTTAGATCTGGTCCCCTGAGCCCAGTTAAGTTCTTGAGATTTTTAAATGGAGATAAAGCTGCCCTGTGTTCCTGCCCATTGTCACTGGGAATAACAAAAGCCAACTGGTTAGATGACAAAAATACTGTTTTCTCTAATCAGCTCTATGAGTATGAGTTAAGCTTTGCATTGTTTGTTAAGTGACCGAAGCAGAAGTTTGTGGCACGGTTAGGAAGCAGGCAGGCCTGCGTTTCCCAGGAAAAATAATCCCTTTCTGTTTGCATGCTCTAGACATCCAGGCTGCTTCATGGAAACCAGTCAGCTCAGCTCATCCTCTCTGCTGCTTTCCCACTACAACAGAGCACCTTCACGCAGTCCCACCACCAGCAGCACCAGTCCCAGCAGCAGCTTTCCCGGCACAGAACTGACAAGATCCCGGATCCTTCCAAAGTGCCGCCGCAGTAGCAGGGGCTCCGCTCCCTTCCGAAGCAGCTGCCCAGGAAGGGCTGCTGTCCCTGAGCACTTGCACTGAGGCTACGAAGTGACAAGTGCGAAGGCTTCTTAACACCGCGCTGTGGAGCTCCTCCAACTCCTGGGATCTGCTAAGGAAAAGCCGCAAGCCGAGGGTGGACGTGGACACGGCCAGCTCCGAGCGGCGCCCCCGTGCCTATGCTCGACAGGATGTGCTGCCACGTGCTAATTTGTTCAGGTGAAATCTCAAGACGTGACTCAAATGGGAGGGATGCTGAAAATATTGGTATTTTTTATCAGTCCTGTACATTTTTAAAGTGTTAAAATGGACACGGAGCACTTATTTGAATTAGCTGACAATAATGCCAGGCATATAGTCAAAAAAAAAAAAAAAAAAAAAATCAATTTTTTTCAGAAAACAATGGGACAGTAAATTTTTTCAAAATGTTGTGTGAAATCCAGTTCTCTGTTGTACAGATGCTGTAAAATATTGTGTATATGTCTGCATAAAAGGAGAAAGAGCAAAATATTTTATATGATGCATGAAAACGTAATCTGTTATTTGTAGGTTTGAATCTGTTCCCCTAAATTCTCACGCCATACTCGGACTAATGTTTTCCTCTGTTCTAGCCCCGCGTTTACAACACGATGCATCGTTACCTTCACCTGTAGTGTGGGCACAAGTCTCCTGTTTGTGCTTTGCGTGTGACGTGGCGGTCGTTGGGTGAGGTGCAGTGTGTCCGTTAGGTGACGTGGCGAGGTTAAATTGTTGATGAAGCTGCTTGAACTGGTGATCACGCATCGGGGTTCAGGACGTTCAGATTCGTGAATATCATCAATCACTTCATAATCAATTCATCGTTTTATTTGGAATATAGGAATTTGCACTGCTTTCCTGCGGATGGTTTGGAATTTTACTCCCCAAAGCTATCTTTTGATATAGTTCATAGTTGGAAATATTTATGTAAAAGGTTTAAAAAAAAAAAAAAAAAAGTAATTTTCAAGAATGTTTCAGTTATAGGAGTAATTTGCACAAGAGTATCTTTACATTTAATAACCTTTTGGGCACTTTTTAACCACTTTCTCTGTGGTGAGAATTGTAACTTGTTAAAATATGTTGGAATCTTTTTATTCTCCTTCAAAAATTAGACCTTTCTTTAGTCAGAACTGATTCAGGGTCATTTTAACAACAAAAGAAAACCCCATAGTGCCTTGATTTTAATTCAGGTGATAATGTTGAACATCTTGAATTACAAATGTCTTGAATCTGTGACCATTTTCAATTTTGAAGTCTTAGTACATTGTCAAGCTAACTCGTGTATCTGCTTCATAGCGATTTCTCTATTGTGTTCGTTTTAGTAATGGTCTGAGCTGAGGTCCTGAGCATTTTTGAGTGGCCCTCCCCCTCAAACACTAATCTGGAACAGAACGGTCCCTCAGATCTCGGACCTGGAGGGATAGATCTTTTAATAGATCTTAAATAGACGTTACTCCTTTTCCAGGAGCAGGAATAGTAATCTGATTTTACAAAAAAAATGTGTTTTTTGGTGTTTAAAGTATGTGTTGGGGGAGATCATGACTGCACTTAACACTACCAGGCTATTGATTTAAGAGATATCACTGAACTAAGACTTCAGAAGGTAACTTCACGTTATAAAGATGATAAAAAGATCCAACAGATAAGATGTGCTATTTTAAGTAAATGTTAAGTAGAATTTTATGGTACTAATTTATGAGAAGGACAACTTCAGAGGAAAATGAATAAATGAAGGTAGATGTGATAACTGAGGAAAAAAAAAAAGTTGAAATTAGTACTAGGGAGAGAAAGCTGGATTGATCTTGAATACTGAGGAGAAGTTGAATGAATGTAATCAAGTGGCAATGGAATATTTTATATTATGGAACAGTTTGATTGTATTATAGGATGACCCAAACCCCCAGGAAGGTAACGGGAGCTGAGCAAGCGCTTGGTGAGGGTGGTTTCCTTCCAGGCTCTGCTTGGCTGCTGCCCTCATCCCTCCTGGACCTTGGATATTCCCCAGCTGTAAAGCAACAGTTTGGCACCAAAAAGCCCAGTAGCGAACGAGGAAGGAGAGCGTGAGAAACAGAGAACCAAAGAGAACCTGGGGCAAGAACGAGTTGCCAATACCAAACACAGCAAGGAAAAATCCCCGTTCTTTAAAGGGATTTCTGGCATGCTCTGAGCGGGAATAATTGTCGGATACCCATTTCCATGAATCTTACCAGAAGAAATCTTGCCTTGCTCTACTCTGCCTATCCCACTGTTCCACCTGTGTCTGAATTAAGCTGCATTAACTAGGGGTCTGTGCTAGCAGTACCTTTGCTTGATAAAAAATAGATTAGGTAGAACTTTTAGCCGATTACAATAATAATCTAGCACTAAAGAAGAAAACTGGGAGAGCTTTAACAGTGCTTTTAGAACTATTGAATAGTGGTAAAATAGGTTGAATAAGCTATTACACTGAGAATTGTGGGGGGAAAACAGGCAGAAGAAAAAGCAGCCAGCAGGCAGACGGCCGAGTAGCGCAGCGCTTCACCTGCTCTCGTGCCGCTCGCAGCGGCTGCGGCGCCGCGAGGCTGAGCCAGGCGAGAGGACGGGCGGGGGGCGGCGGCAGCGCGCGGAGCGTTGGCTCGCCGAGCCTGGCGCTGCCTCGGGCAGGGCTCCGTCCGCCGGCGCGCACCCGCCCGCTGAGAGGCTCTAGGACATGGGGAAGTACGAGGGAACTGGGAAAACAGAGCGTGCGTCGGGAGCCTTCCTGCCACTAACCAGGGAGAGCTCGCTTAAGGAAAGAGAAAGACGTGAGCGCACAGGCCCTCACCCGGATTCCCTGCAAGGGCGCACGTGCCTTGACGGCTGAAAGTTTTTATCCGGAGGGATTCCACTGCCGGTCTGTTGCTAAACTGCGCTTGATTTTTTCAGTGGGAAGACACCCGGGCTCCTGCGTCCTGGGGAGCCGCCTCTGGC
>VZSV01000017.1:5328021-5339966 GCA_013398735.1 Nothocercus julius
CCCTGTTTGCGAAGCGCGGAAAGGCAGGCGGCGCCTGGGGAAGGAGGCAGAGGCTGCCCCTTCCCCTCGCGCCCTCGGCACTGGGCAAAGCGCGAATGTCTGTGCTGAGAATGTAGTAGTTTGAAATTAATTAAAACGTTCAGGGAAAGTCCAGAAGCTTCTAACCGAAGCTGAATATTTGGAGGAAATAAGTGGGTTTGGATGTTTTTACTGTCCATGATTCCTGTCTTTCAGTGATAGGGCTCAGTGCTGGGGGAAGGAAGATGTGGGTCTTTGGCCTGTGGCATTGAGCAGTACTCGTACAGGCTCTGTGCTGGATTTGGATGCCGTAAACACTTGCTGCCTCGAGTCCAGCAGAATCAGCTATGTAAGTTCTCTGGTTAAAACTCTCTGCAAGCACCAGCAATAAGACTGATAGCACGTAGGACGCAAGAGTATCAGTTTTCTTAAAATTGAACTTTGGAAGTATTCCATAAACTTACTGGGAGCTGTAATTGCAGCTGCTACCCCTTAGGGAGCAATCATTGTTCAGGGACTCCTGGGCGTCGTGCAAGCTCGGACAGCAGGGCCGTGTTTGGAGGGGACGCAGTGCTGAGGTCCGTGTAAAGACCAGGAGCCAAAGGTTGGCTAGCTCAGCCGTGTGCGAGCAGCTGGGGCCTCCGGCGTCAGGAGCGCCTATTCCAGAAGATGCCGGCGGGCGGAAGGAGGTGTGGGGCAAGGACACAAGAATTTGTAGGCTCAACAGCATTCTCTGTAGCCCTGTTACACCTGCTTAGCACTTACACTTCCCCTTAGGAAGCAGGTTTAAATCACCCAGATTACATATCTCTAGTGCATACTACACCCAGGTGCAGCCATTACGAAAGTATTACGGGCTAAATTTAACCTGTATGGATATAGGGCGCAGCGCCCGCCTGCTGGTTCACGGTGCTTTAAGAACGGGCCTGCTTTCCAGTGCTATGAACTGCACTTGTACTTTGGCTCACTAAGTTTCTTTAGAAAACTTTGCACTGTCAGGATATAGATATATCTTAATCTTTGCTTATTGCACTCTGTCACATAACAACATGAGACAGGCTTTTCCTTGCACTTGCAAATGAATTATGCACCTCTAAAAATAACAGCAAGCATGGGTTTCCCCTCGTTTTAAGCATCTAAGCTGCTGTGCTTGCTTTTCATCCCCATAGAGCGGAGCCTCAGCATTGCTTCAGCCGAGTTTGTTTCTGTTTCTCAAGTCCGGGTGGCAAGGAGGCCTTTCCCTCCTGCTGCGTGTGCATGGGCAGTATGAGGGGCACATTTCTGCTTTGGGAGATCCTTCGCATCACACAGGGCTGAAACTGCCTTCTGAACTGACACCTGCTGCAAAACAGATGGGAATCCCTGCTAGACAGGGGCACACGTTCCGTGGTGCAGATTTAACGGCCTTCTCTTCCACACTTAAACGTTTGCTCGCTCTGATTAAGCTGCTGTAGCTATAACAGAACAAGAAATTGCATACTGTGACGGTTAGAACATCAGCCACTTACCTTAAGCATTTGTTTCATATTCTAATATATGAGGGCAAACCTATTTAAAAAGCAAGGAAAAGACAGTAGTAGTTAAATGTTTTTCTCTCTGTTCCTGAAAAGCTGCAGGGCCTTAGCTGGCTACTACACCCACTTACTCCTTCCCTGCTGAGGGCCGACCAGGGCCAACCGTGGAGGCAGCGGCTACGTGCGCTGCCCCTCTCCTCTCCTCTCCTCTCAGCTCAGCGTGCGGAGCGGGGCCGAGCAGGGCTCCAAGGCTGCTTTGGAGCAAGGCAGCCAGTGCTGCTAAAAATACAGCCGCAGCGTCCTTGCTCGTCACCGGCCTTCACTTGCTAGACCCTTTAAAGTCTGAAAAATTACAACCAAATTCAACCACTACCATTTGTAGCAACTGCTGACAGGCCTGTTAACTTTTGCTGATAATTTTATAATAGATAAGCAAACCCCTTTTCTGTGATGTGCAGATGTCCAAGGAAATAAGTTTTAACGACACCCCCTCGTTTAAGACCACCTTTCAACCTACTTTCCTCCCCCCAACCCTAACTAGGCAGCAGGCAAACACAATGCAGTCATTGCTCAGTAGTACTTGGCATCAACTTTAAGCTCATAATACAAGTGTAGGCTGTTCTGCAACTTATTCACATAAACACATTCTATACTTTCATTTTTGAAAATAAAACCATTACAACACCTGTAAGTTGTGCACTAAGGTCTTTTGAGCAGGAAGGCTGAGGCAGCACCAGCTGCTCGTGGCAGAGAAACAGAAGGCCTAGGGAAGGCAAATGAGCTTGAACCAACCTATCTGTAATCCTTACCTGGGGGTCAATAAGGCAAATACAAAATTCCAAAACCCCATCTTCCATTTTACAAGCCTGCTAGCGATATCTCAGGGGGTTGTTCGACCTATTAACTCAGAACCCAAGACCTCACTGAACACTGAGCAAGGCAGGTATTTCAGTAACCCACATAGCCTAAGCTGTCAACATTTTATCAGTTCCCAAAGCTTTTGAGTGGTATTTGTAGCAATACCTGAAATATATCGAGCAAATTCTCCTCACCCTAAGAAGAAATTATTTCAACCTGCAAGACAAAATATCATCAAAAATGATACTGAAAAATAAATCAAATGGAGACACTATGCTTTATTAATACTTCTCCAGATTACACTTCTATTTCTAAAAAGAAAAATATAAACACACCTAAATCAAAGAATCCTGCTATTGTTTGAGTCTTAGGAATGAACCACTTTATTACTTTCCATATATTTCACTGTTTTCAAGTTAAAAAAAAAAAAAAAAAGAGAAAAAAAAGTCAAATAATATCAGCTCCAGACAGATTGCATATTGAACACTGCTGGCTGGCAATCACCACTCATCTATTTCCTGATAAAAATCCCTGATTAAGAAGTTTGCTCTGTCCTTTAAACTTATAAAAGCCCCCGTTGGTGGCACAGCCACTCACTGGGACAGGAACTGCTCCCAGGTTTTTCGATGCTCCTGCTACCCCGCCTTGGGTGCCTCCTGCTCCTGGAGAAGGTGGAGGTGGGAGGCAGTTTTCCACTTAGCACTTGCTGTTGAGTAACAAGCAACAAACACACTTCAGGTCTCTATGGAGCAGGCTGTTTAAGCAGCCGTAAGAATAAACTCTTGAGGAAACAGGAAAGGTAGCCACATGTAACAAAAGAAGACAGGAAGCTTCAACATTTACAGATGTAGATCCTCATAACTCGACTGAGACAGGTTCCACAAACAAGAAAACTGCTCCAATCCCTCCGAGGGAGCCGGCCCCGCAGATCACACAGCCCAGACCACGAGCAGAGCTCCACTGCAGAAGCTGTCTATAAACGTGTCAATGTCACAGATCATTTGCTATAAAAAGTACAGTGTCTCATCTTCAGTACATGTTTAACTATAGTCCTGTACATTATATACAGCAATGTACAAGGATAGCTGCATAGCGCTTCCACTCCTTGTTCTTTTACAATGATGAAAAACAAAAAATTAAAAACCAGAGTCTGGACTTATAAATAGTGCAGAAAATGCAAACGCTAAGAAGACAATGCCTCCTATGATTGTCACTGAAAAAGAAAAGAACACAAACCAACAAACAATTAGATACTGAGCAGGTTAAATATCTTTCATCACACAGGTCCATTTTAGCCATGTCTGATTCCCAAACAATTTTATTTTCGCTTTGAAAGCTGGAAGTTATTTCTTGCTCAAACAGTGTAAGGCTTTCCATGTAATACTATAGTCTAGCTATACTTACAAGAATGTATTTTGGTCCTTCGAAGGAAGTTTTAGTTTTACTTGTACTAATTTAGCTACTGTAAAAATTAACTTAATTCTTGCCATTGGATATTTCACTATATGGCAGTAAATATGATTATAATAATCTCATGCTGGAACAACTCCTCAGTTGCAGGGACACACTGCTTAGCAGTTGTTGCTGTCGTGTTTGAAGTAACTGAAGTACTGAAATATACAACATCAGAAGTGTCCACTGCTCGCAGGGCAGCAAACTGCCCAAAGGTGGGGCACTGTTTTGGGAAAGCAGTGCTGTGTTTGCCCCATTCGTTTGCTCTTCTCTAATACTTCTAATACCTAGGGGGCGGGTCTTTGCCACAATAAGGTTATTGCTGTGGCCAGAGACCTGTGCTGGGCTTGTTGTCAGTGTTTGAGTCCTAAATTACAGTAAAGTAAGTTACATGTTAGGTTTAGGCATGACTGAACCCCTGGCCTCTCCCTCAGGCTCAGCAGCAGCAGTTCGGCGAGGCCCTCCTTCTCGGGGGGGTGCCAACAGCCCTGGGCAAAGCACAAAGCCTCCACTTCCTGATGGGCAGTGAGGGGGCAGGAGACCACACACTGAAAAATGCAACTGAATTTCCAGAAGCTTCAAGGAACACCCAACTTTCAAGCTCCTTCATACTCTACTAGTACTGCACTCGTTCCGTGTAACTGTTGCCAGCACAGCGCTATCTGCATCGCAGGCATTACTGGCATGAATGCAAGCTTTGCCTTGAAGGAATGTTCACTTACCAGTCCTAACAGAGATCTTCTGTGCTATCATCCTCCCTCCAATGACTGCCAAGCCAGTGCATAGGCAGTGCCCAACTGTTCCCCCTACTGCCACACCGTAGGGGTCCTGCAAAAAAGCACAGAAAAAAACAACAGCACAGCTGAAAAACCTGTTCATCTTTCAACAACCTCCATCACTGCACAGACTCCATCATTTTATAGCCTGCCAAGCATGCGTAATATTCTTTGGTGTTTACTTTGCGAGAGAGACCTGATTCTTATTAATACAGGAACATATGTCATGTTTCAGGCAAGAAGCATCTTAACATAGTTAAATATAGATTCAGAAATCACTCTGCTGAGTGTAAGCAAGCACACGGCCTCTAGAGGAAAGGCAGTGGCTGTTGAGCAATAAAGGTACATGTCCATTGGAGAAATGCTAACCATACTATTACATTTAAAAACCCCTGCAAATGCAAGATTCCAGTAGCCAAGACATTCAGCTCCTCTGTCCATCTGCACAGACTTGTCGTCTATCCCAAAATATCAACCAAAAGGGGAAGAATGAAAGAGAAAATTTAATTCCAGAAGACAGTAAACTGCTTTCAGAATTTATTACCAACAACAGCTTTTGCATCATTATGTAAAGAATTGCTACTTGAGAAATTACCAAGTCTACTACTAAAACAAGTCCCTCAGATCTGCTTATAAGCTATGCACTTTGGGGCAGTGTATGTATTAAATGCCTCATAAAAACAGAAGATGAAGGAGACAAGGTAAACAAAGCATTATTTTCTGTAGCACAGAGATAAACTAAGGAGAATGGAGTCCCCTGCAAATCCCTCCTTCAGGAAACGGTGAGATTTTTATTGCAGAAAAGTAAAGCTGCTACCTTCACATGAGGAAGGCATGAAGTCTCTAAAAGTCAAGCAAAATTTTACTTGGGAAGTGCTCTGATTACAAGACAACACGGATAACACTGGCTGGTCAAGACAACCCAAGCTACAAGACAAAACAGCTAGCAAGTGTGAACAAAGAAGTGACAAACACCAACTGACTGTCTGGGAAGCCCACATCTGCAGCAGGCTCACAGAGCAGGACAACCATCATCCCAAGGGAAGAGGAAAAAGACTAAGAGAACTGGGCCTAGCAGAGCACATTCACCTCCAGAATCTGGAAGAGACTCAAGCAAGAGACTCCTGGGCCTGCACATTTGTGCACGGTCAGCAGCTACACGTAAAGCCCACTGGCAGAGAGCGCATCTTTTGTTTCATCTTCTCTTCACTGAGGTATGTGTGGTCAGTGATTTACTCACTATTCAAATCAGAGGAGGAAGATCATTTCTTTCCTCATAGCATTTCTGCAATATTCTTGATAGGTATCTTTGTATTTCACAAACAGGAATTTATCTTAATAAATTATGAAACAAAGGAGTACAAATTAATCTCGCAGATAAGATGAAGGAAAGATGCACGTCAAATCATTCACTGATTTGGAAAGTCAAGATAAAGACATATTGCATGTGTAGTTTTTTTTTTTTTTTCTGTAGTACTGAACATGTACACATTAAAAGCACAGTACCCAAGGTTTTCACTTGCAACATTTAACATCTTACAAATCCGAGTCCAGGGTCCCATGGACACTTTCTGATGGGACACTCTGAAAATGCAGCACAGAAGCCAACAACTACCTGTGAAACTTCAGCAGCTTCCCTTGCACCTTACCGAAACTCTGGCAAAGGCAGCAGTATTCCCTAGTTTTCCGAGCTGGCTTTTAACTGCCTGAACAATGAGATCATTCTCGCTCTTTCTGCTGCTCCTGGCCTCATTTGCTCCAAGCGCTTTCCCTACTCTGTAATAAGGGCAGGAGGTTCCCACAGAGCAGAGCCTCTGGCACTACACAGCCCTCATTTATTCCTATAGAGGGTCTACAGGGCACCGAGGGAAGTGTGAGTCCTAGAATAAAATGTAAATGATCTCAATGCGTGCAAAGTGTGCAGGCAGGCTACTTCTGCTCACTGAAAGGGTGACCATAAGCTTTAATTTTTGACTATATATATTACTGCTGCACGTATTCTGGTCATCCTGCTGACTACAGACTATGTCCTCTGTCTTTCTCCCCCTCCTTACTTTTGAGATGAAGGTGATCATTTCATTTATGGCACTACTGCACAACAGTTGGGAATTTATTGAGTTCTATACACTGCAAAAGTGCATTTAGACTTTTTAAAAGAGCTACATTTAACAGAAAAGTTTGTTAAGATGAAGGTCTCTTTATAGGGCTATTGTGCTAAAACTCTATCTACCTCACATGTTAAAGAGGAAACAAGGTTCTGTAACATGTCTTAACAGTGTAACAAAAAACAATTGTATTCAAGTGTATGATACAGAACAACTATTTCCAGAAATGCTAGTAAAGTTCTAATCATGGAACAATAGTTTTAATAATACACAGAGCCTCACAGCATTTATTTTCAAGTCTCAGTGCAGCTGTAACATTAACTAAGGCAAAGCAAGGCTGCGGGTGTGAATCTGATACCTCAGACAGGGTTATTTTGTCCCTCTGTCTTATCTGTAAGTGGAAGAGGGCAAAAGCCCAGCGGGCATTGGGAAACACTCACCTCTCTCGCTGCCAAGACTATGGTGGTTAATTGGGAACGGTCACCCCATTCTGCTAAAAATGTTAGAGTAAAGGCCTGAACAAAGATTGGAGAAATAAAGTGTAGCCATTTCTTCTGGGGTATAGTGGTGCCTGGCCCTGTTTCCACATCTCCTGGCCCATTTAAGAGTTTGGTTCTCTGAAGCTGTAGAGGACAAGCAGAAAAACAAACAGACAAACACGTAAGATTAAAAATGTCATCTAAACCACCCAAATCAAATACTTCAATGCAAAGCCAGTCATATAATACCTGAAGTGTTAGTAGCCTCTGACCACTTCATCATCTGCATATTATTTATATTAGACAGCATTTGAGATGATGAGCTGTATATTATATTTGTAATAACCTCCAACCTCCAGTTGCTGCCCCTCTGAAAGCTTGCATTTACATGTAGGAATGATGATTGGTTTCAAACTACAGATTACCTCCTATTTTTAAAGCAAGGATTACCTCTCCCTTTCCAAGGGTGGGGCGGGGGTGGGGGGGAAAGGCTGCTGTTCCTTGTAAATGACCTTAGAAAGGTATAAACTTAAGATCTGGATAGTTTTAAGTGGTGACTTTCAAATGAGGATTGGTAAAATGAATTTAAAAAAAAAAATAGAAGAAATAAGATTAATGTTATACACTACTTCTTGAAAGTGGACCAGTCTGTTTGGAAGGCACCACAAATCTTAATTTCGTTCTACCTGACCATAAGAGAAATGAAAGGATAGACAAGAATAACTGTTGATGTCCTTTATATGAATAAATAGTTTTATCAAAACTGGATTCTATGGAGAAAATCCCACTTCTCCTGACAAGACAGGCATACCACAGGACTGAAGTCATCTGCTGTAACAGTCTCCAGCAGCCATTTCTGCCTAGTTTATCACACATTTGCTCTGTTAGATTCTTATTAGTCACATACATAGTAGAGAAGCCTGGGCATGAAACATAACACAGTTCTGCAGCTTCAAGGTTTTAACTCTTTCCTTAACTGTAATTCACAGATATTTGACTTACTTCCTCATCTTTTTTTTTAATTTCTGCTTGAACTTCCTCCAGTTCCTCCTGACCCTCATCTGGGCTCATTTTCAAGCCTTCGCGAAGCATTCTGATGCCAAAAATTGCAAAGAGTGCAGTTGACACATAATACGTATACACACGGGGAATGACTGTGGTGGCATAGCCGAACAAAACTGAAAAGAAAACAAATGTGTCATTTCAAATATAATCATGAGAATCACAAATATTTTTCCCATATTTAGGAAATGCTCACTAGTAAAGTCTACAATGCAAATGCCCACTGTTATCTATATACACCATTTTCAGTTAGTTTCAAATAATTTTACATTTTTACAATAACAATATTCTAGGAACTTAAAGCATTCCTGGTCATACCAGAAGGTGAGGTCTGTTAGCACAAACCGAGCACAACCGGGCAAAGCTGACGTGCTGCTATTCTGAAGAGTCAGGCAAAGCAAAGTTATCTTTCCAATCAAGGATGGCAGGTCTTGCCTTTCTCCAAGCATGCCAACTTAGATTAGCAAACCCTCTAAGATTAGTCACTGTCTGTATCAGTTAATTCCATTTACATTGATGGCTACACATTGGACAGCCTCTCTTTCCAATTTTTTTTTATTTCATATGTGGAACATATGATCAGATAAAGTTAGAATACTATTTTCTACAAGACTAACTTATTAGCAGTACCCACTAGTGGCCTAAATTCATGCCCTTATTCTTTGCCAAGTGTAAATACCCACAAATTTAAATTCATTTCTCTCCCATACTCCCAAAAAACATATGAGGTCATTATCTTTGGTCTTTCTCTAATTTAGAAGCATTGATCAGGTAGAGGCATAAAAGTCTAACTTCCCATTCCCAGCCTCCATTTTGCATCTACTTTTACAGGTACTGAACATGATCAATTTAGTCTAGAATTATTGCTCAAATAAAAAGAAATATAGAGACATTTCTTCACAAATTGAATTAGTTAGCATTTTTGGAGAGAAAAAAAAAACAAAAACTGTATAAATAAGAGCAATTAAAACCCCATACCTAAAATTCAAGGCTGTTTATACCATGCACTCAGCTGTCCCAGCTGTTTTACTGCACATATAGTTAGCTAAGGGGAAGCATATTACCATATATGTGCTTTCTCGCATCACCTTCCAAGTTCAAATTGGACTCAGAAGTTACTACACCATCCACAAGTTTATCTGCACTGCCACTGCCAAAAGTAAGACTACCAAACCAGGAATAAATTAGTCTGTAGTATTAGTAAACATGGTACATGTACACATGAATAACAATAGCCAAATAACACCGAATAATTTAACTAAGCTTGTTTTTAAATACTAAGCACCACAATAAAGCAATGAAAGGTAATGTATTCAGAAAGATCTTTCTAGTGTTGCCATACCCAAAGCATAGAAGTAAAATGATTAGAGTGATGAAGCAACTTCCTTTGTCATGAGGATAAAACTGTTTCTAAACACAGATCAAAAAAACAACAACAACAAACACACAAATAATGTATTTTTGGAGCTAGTGAGTTTAAGTGAGAAAGATTTCATAAAATCAAAGTGGGGGGGAAAAAAAAAAAAAAGGAAAAAGAAAAAAAGTCCCAGTTCCACAGATAGGTTGTACGAAACAAGGGCAGAAGGGGGCGGGGGCGGGAAAACAAACAAACAAAAGCAACAAAAAAGGGCTCTTCTGAATAGGAAAAATAGTTGGGAGCCTCTAAACTAGGGGTTAAAATAGAAAACTTTCATGAAAAAAATATTAAGAAAGAAAGATTTGAAGGAATAAATCCTATTAAACCTATTAAGAGGAGAGCAAGCTGCAATGGGCAGAAGGGGAACAAAAGAAAGCAAGATATGCAGAACGCAGCATCCCTTACCATACTAAAGAAAGTTAACCGAAGCAAGCAGCGTAAAAGTGAAACAAGATCCAACAAATTTTACACCCAGTGACAGAAAAAACTCTTACAAGGCTTTCATTAAATCCAGCACAAACAGAACCTGTTCTACAACTGCCATTACTGCTACACACCCTGAGGACATTCGGGGGAAACACTAAAAAGCCGGAAGCCAGTTAATCTGCCATTTCCAATGCATACAAGCTACTAAACACTATTGCAAATATTTCTTGAATAGTCATGGTAAGAAATGAGCATGAGATAAAATTTATGCTGTACCCAATGTATATACCTGAAGGCTGCTCCATTCTACAATTAAAGCTGTATAAGCACCAAAAGCTGCAGGTCCCTCAAGGGCTATTTGACACCTCCCGCCAAGCTCTCACCTCTCTCAAGAATCTGGATCCCAAAGGATCATAACAAAATGTATTTTTTCACTTACACATTCTCCAATAAAAAGTCAAACCGCCTTCGTGCATGTTAAAAACACCACATACTTGGATGCAAGTCAGTCAAGGGAAATTTGTCATCTTAGAAAGACTCCTTCATCTTTGGAAGAAATCATCCCTATGTTCTCTTTAGGCACCTCAATAGGGACTACAAACAGAAAAAAAGGGACCTAGTAGTCCAAAACCCACAGAGGTGTTAATGCTTCTAACTCTGCTGGTTTCCCTTAAACTCCTACTGAAGTCTAGCGAGTGTAAACACCTAGTTAGAAGTAAGAGCACGAATGCTGGATCTGTCCCTAGAGCCCTCTGCCCTTCACACTCTCCTTGAAACAGGAAACTGCATATTCTACTATTGCCTTCCATTTAATTTCATAATAATACACACTTATTTAGAAAGCCTATGTAATGAAAAATGAGTGCTGACCTGATAAGCATGTCATGAGTCCCAAGGCGAGCATAGCACCAGCCAGTACAGTCAAGCGGTTGTATCGCATTGCCATGATGGCTGCAATAAAGAAGGTCTTATCCCCCAGCTCTGATACAATGATGACTGATATTGCAGCCACAAATGCATGAATGAAGCCCAAATTCCCCTTGTCAGGGGACTCTTCACTGACAATATGAACTGGAAGAACTGGTGATGACCCCTTCTGTAAGAAAGAGGAAAAAAAGAGTTAGGTTGAGCATTTATTTCCTGGAAGTAGCAAGCTTGGTAATTCTCCTGTTTTATCATATAGCCCAGTGCAGTGATATAAACGCATACACTTCATGCAGTATTGGCTGCCACCACAAACTTCCAGGCCCTTAAACAGAATATCCTCCTCCAATTACTAAAGTAATAATTTCCCTCATGCAAGTTATTGCTACAGTATGAGAGTCATTATTACGCTGAAACAGAGGAAAAAACGTCAGGTCAGTTCTAACACTGCTGTTTGTACAGTCCTTGGCTATTTACGTCATGATACTGGTAGCTCAACCAACCAATTTTCTGATAGTAACTGAGAATTAAACTCTTCAAACTAAAATGGGGCATTTATAATAGCTTAGCAGAAATGTGAATTCCTTTGAAAAGCACCGCCATCACTTTCTTCCCTCACAGAATCTCAGCATCTGAGTCACACTAAAATTGTATGCAAGTATTCTTAAGCCTTCTCAGCACACGCTTATAGTTTTGAATCAGCACAAAAACTTTCCAGCCCTCAAACACTCCAGCACATTACAAGTATCACTTAACTAACCAAAGTGTTTACTTTTACAAAGGTTAAGAAACCTACTATCTAAAGCAAGACTCAAAACAAGGTGACCGGAACTGGCTGAGAAAGTTAGTTTTAATATAGATTGCAACATGCTTAGTAAAGTGACCCTCTCCACAGGGCTTCCTCCCTTTAAAAA